>JBBBDQ010002040.1:1550000-1740000 GCA_037127315.1 Ascarosepion bandense
CGACAGCACATTTTAGTCACATTTTTCGCGATGCACTGGCTGATATCTAACCTAAAAGATGGATAGGTATTGGGGCACCAGTTCCATGGCTTGCACGTTCTTCCGATCTCAGTTCTTTTGTTTTTTATCTGTCAGACCACCTAAAATAATTAGTTTATGCAGGAGACATTAAAAACGCAGAGACGCTTCATCAAGTTATCAGAGAGAGGGGCCTGCGTAACGATTCCACGCCGTGTGGGAGTATTTAATAGATAAGCAGGGGAGGATCTGTTCCAGGGCCTGCATGTGCCGGACCTCAGTCCTTTGGAGTTCTATCTGTGGGGCCACCTAAAACAATTAGTTTATGCAGAAGACATTAATAATGCAGAGACACTCATTCGACGCTTCTTAGGAACCTGTGAAACTATTCGACAACGTGTGGAAGTATTTGAAAGGGTCCGTTAGTCCGCAGGTCATTTATTGCCAACTAAATTTTATTTATTTATTGCCGGTAATACCTTTTTCTTTCAACAATTTATTGTTGTTTTTATATAACTTTTGTGTCTAGTAACTTTTTTTCTTTTCGAGTACCAAGATTCATTGGGATTTGTTTTTTAAGGGCAGGGTCCCCAAGTTCTACCCTGTTATTTAACCCATAACTGGAGAGAAGGGACGGATTAATACCTTTCCCAAGGGTACCAGTGCTTAAGTGAATGCAGGGTATTCAACTGGAATTCGAACTCGGCTCACCGATTTCTCTTTCCGAGCCGATATCCACTGCACCACAACGCACATCCGACAATAAATGCTTACAGCACCTGGTATTCCCAAGCAGTCACCCATCTAAGTACTGACCGAAGTTGATTAACTTCGGTGATCGAGCGAGAACCGGTGTATTCAATGTGATGTGGCCGTAAGCTCATTTGTTATGAGTTGGTGTGTTGAAGTACAACGATAGTCTTTTGGGTATATGTTTCTATGGACATTTTAGATGTCGAGAACCTGCTCTCAAAATTTGTAAAAGTATTTATGATACACCCTGTATATACAGGATGCTATGCGTAGATTGACGTCATTTTACATTTTTAATTTCGTGCATGTTTGCGAAGTATAGTAGAGTCAGTTGGGCACCGTCTGTGAGAAAAAGAGCACCCTAATGCTATTCACTCAACCAAATATTTGGAAACGGCATTTCTGTACTACTGGTCATTTGCACAGAAACCTCAAATACGAAGATTTCAGATTGCTTGGCTTTCAATCTGAGGACAGTGCAGCGGATTTGGAAAGAGTTGCATAGGTCAAATGGTGATTACGAAGGTGTTTGGCGTGATCACTAGTCATGGTGACGTTATACCTCCATTCATTTTCCCACAGGACCTAAATCTCAACACGGATGTCTACATCGTCGTCGTCCTGAGGCCTCGGCCGAGAAAGAACTCACCACACCCCTTCAGTATTCCCTGGCGCAGTTTGTAGTGAAATTCATAATCTTGTCAAATAGCTGAATACTTGATGCTTCGCCAGGGCTACCAATGGTGTATTTATTGTGACACCAACACTAGATGGGCTGCCACCAGGCCCCATCCTGTTATTTAACCCAAGGGTACCAGTGCTTAAGTGAATGTATGTATGTATGTATGCCGCATTCACCCTAGTCGGGTTGAGCGGGCTTCCTCCCCGACGGAGCAAGTCTCATTGGGATCTGTTTTAAGGGCAGGGTCCCAAGTCCTACCCTGTTATTTAACCCATAACTGGAGGGAACGGACGGACTAACACCCCTCCCAAGGGTACCAGTGCGCAAGTGAGTGCAGTGTGCTCGACTGAAATTGGAACTCGGCTCACCGATCTCCCCCCCCCCCCCAAGCCGACAACAACCTCACCAAAACGCAAATTCGCGAACGCTAACAGCACCTGGTATTTCCAAGTGGTCACCCACGGAAACACTGACCAGGCTCAACGTTGCTTAACTTCGGTGATCGAGCGGGAAACGGTGTATTCAACGTGACATGACCGTTAACGCTTAAGTGAATGCATTCACTGCTTAAGTGAATGCAGGGTACTCAACTGGAATTCGAACTCGGCTCACTGATTTCTCTTTCCAAGCCGACATCCCCTGCACCACAACTCACATCCGTCACTGAACGCTTACAGCGCATGGTATTCTCAAGTGGTCACCCATCTCGGTACTGACCAGGCTTACGTTCCTTAACTTCGGTGAGAACCGGTGTATTCAACGTGATATGCCGTAAGCTAATGTCTACATTAAGTGCCTTGAGGAGGCATTGCTGCTCTGAGTCATGAGAGTCGATGGTGGAAGATCCTGTGTCTGGCAACAAGACTCTTCACCAGGCTACACAAGCAGGAGAACCCAGTCATGACCGTCAGACAATTTCTGCAAACACATTAACCCTTACATCTGGCGATCTCACTTCCCAGACTGTAACCAACTTGATTATTATCTGAGCAAGAGATTAACAAAACTGCTTGTAAGACTAAAGATAAACTGAAGGCAAAGATTATAGCAGCATTTACTAATTTAGACAATGAGAATAGATGAAGGAGATTGCGAAATCGTCTGAAGGCTGTGGTTCTTTAGTATTTCTAGATAATTTTGGTAATTATATCTGTTAAAATAAGATGCTAGTATTATTTTCGTTTCTACTTAATTTAAGAGACAATTTAGACATCGCACCTACGCGCAAATACCCTTGGGAAAGGTATTAATCCGTCTATTCCTTCCAGTTATGGGTTAAATAGCAGGACAGATTGGGTTCTATGGCAATGGCAACCTACTGCGGGGTAATCTTCTGCCCAGTCAGTCATGTCTCTTTCGACACATGATCGCCCAAGCTTGTATCACGTATGGCACTTAACTGACTGACTGACCCTATATATATATATATATATATATTATCCAGCAGGTGCTGGCCGAAGGCCAATGGCCGATTCCACGGAAGTGGGGGCGAAGGTCGATACCAATCTACAAATGTAAGGTGATTCGCTCCACATAGCCAGCAGCGCACTGGCAATTAAATTCATAAAATATTGCTCAATCTGATGCAGGGTAAACTACCCTTCAAGGCCGAGGGAAATGCAGACCTAACGCCAAAAATCAAACGCAACAAAACGGACGGAAAACAATTAGACACAGACCGAGTAATTCGTCTACCCAATCTCTGACTGACCTCTCCGATCCAAGGGATTTTTAAATAGACCGGACTCTTAGAAGGACCAAGGCTGGTAGGTGAATTATATATATATATATATATATATATAGAGAGAGATATATGTTTACAGGTGAGACGAAAAAGTTATATTTTTAATTTTAAAAATTTAATCTTGCATATGTACTGGGTTGTAGTCTTGTCGCGTTATTAACGATGTGAGCCTCTTTTTTGTGTTGTCTTTGGTTTAGGTTATGGCTCACCAGTTAGAGCGGATGTGCATTGTGGTGCAGTGGATATCGGCTCGGAACGAGAAATCGGGGAGCCGAGTTCGTATTCCAGTTGAATTCATTGCATTCACTTACGCGCAAATACACTTGAGAAAGGTATTAATCCGTCTCTTCCTTCCGGTTATGGGTTAAATAACAGGACAGATTGGGTTCTATAGCCTTGGATAGCAACCAGTCTACTGCAGAAAGCAATGGCAAACTACTGCGGGATAATCTTCTGTCCAGCCAGTCATGTCTCTTTCGAGACATGATCGCCCAAGCGTGTTTGTGGGTACACAATGAAAATAAAAACTATTGTTATTATTGAATTGGTATTTGAAATTAGAGTACCAACTATCGCACTAGAGTAGGCATTCATAATAAGGGCAGCAATAGCAATTTCAGCGTTAATATTTTTAAAATATTAATTGTGAATTGAAATCAAGAGTAAAATCATTTTGGTATTATGCCGGAAGAGACATTGCCCTGGCATTTCACGACAAGGAAAGATAGCCCCACTGGTCAATTCTTAACAAAAATGCTTGAACTCATATCTACATCCGGAATTGTATGCATGAGAAGGAGAATGGTGAGGAGAAGATTATAAAAAAAAAACTACGCCAAAGTTGATTTCAGGGAGCCTCTCACGAACCACAGACGTAGAATATATGGTCCACGTATCGCGCGTCACACCCAAAATGACCCGGGGTAAGTGTTGAAGCATTGGAGTGAACAAAATGTTAAGGCATGAAACATTCAGGTCTCGTCATAGAATACAATCAGCATTTCATTACATTATTATTGATTGCGATGGTGATGATAATTTTGATGTTAATCATTATCATCGTGATTATATCAAAGTGAAATTTGTAATTGGCATCACGCATGAGTCCTGATTCACTATATTCGACATTGTGTTGATGTAATAGAAAAAACCTTTTAGAATCAATTACCGATTACCAAATATGATTGACGTCATTTCTCTTGACTCACTGAAGTTCAGTTCTTTCTCATTTTATTTCGTCTCTTTTTAATTGAATGTGCAATTTTGAAAAGACAACATCAAATCAGCAACTAGCGACTGTCGAAAACACAAATTATTTTGTATAAACATAGAAATTTATGTGGTTATCTATCTATATGAAAACGATATGTTTTTTTCATATAACAACAATTTTAAGAAAATCCATGACAAATTGAAAAACCAATGAGTCTCATCTTTTTAACGTCATAGTTCTAAAATTTAGGTTGACATCTTTACGCATGCGCATGCAAATGGCAGACGATGGAGTTTTTCATTTTTTTCTTTTTAAAATTTGTTTGGTTTCATAGTCTAGCCGATTTCACTTAGTATCTTCATCTTTTTGTTTAAGTTTTTTATCATTTTTTATTATTAAATATCCAACATTGTGTTAATAGAAATTTAGATTAAAAATTCTGTTTCGAATTTTTTTCCATGTATCCAGCCATCTCACTGGGGGGCAAGCGGGGTTAGACTTGCGTTATAGGCCCGCATTTTAGAAGCGGATGTGCATTGTGGTGCATTGGATATCGGCTCAGAACGAGAAATCGGGGAGCCGATTTTGAATTCCAGCCGAATTGCATTCACTTACGCGCAAATATCCTTGGGAAAGGTATTAATCCGTCTATTCCTTCCAGTTATGGGTTAAATAACAGGATAGATTGGGTTCTATAGCCTTGGTCGGCAACCAGTCTACCGCAGAAAGCAATGGCAACCTACTGCGGGATAATCTTCTGCCCAGTCAGTCATGTTTCGAAAGAGACATGATCGCCCAAGCGTGTATCATCTATGCCACTTAACTGACTGACCCACCCTTTACATTTCATGAATAAATTTTATATATTTTTCTATTTTTATTGTATAAAAGAATTTTTATTCACGTGGATTGTTTTGTAGGTTCCCTGAGCGGATGTGGCATTTTGGTACATGGAGGATTGTTTAATGACGGATGGATCCTTATGGTGAATGGGAAATTGTAAAGAATGTTTGGGTTATGATTCTGATTAGTTAGGCATAGGATAGTTACTGCTGAACAACGTCAGTTTTTGTCTCCCCCAAACTCTGGCCTTGTGCAATAATTGTATTGTTTGATATAATAAATATCGTTAATAGAAGTTCTGCCAAGGAAGGTGACATGTAAGAACCTTGATGCAGATTAGCATTTGACCTTTGCAAATCTATCTATCTATCTATCTATCTATCTATCTATCTATCTATCTATCTATCTATCTATCTATCTATCTATCTCATCTATTCAATCTATCTATCTATCTATCTATCTATCTATCTATCTATCTATCTATCTATCTAAGTCTGTTCATATCTATCTATCTATCTATCTATCTATCTATCTATCTATCTATCTATCTATCTATCTATCATATCTATTCATATCTATCTATCTATCTATCTATCTATCTATCTATCTATCTATTCTATCTATCTATCTATCTATCTATCTATCTATCTATCTATCTAATCTATCTATCTATCTATCATATCTATCTATCTATCTATCTATCTATCTATCTATCTATCTATCTAAGTCTGTTCATATCTATCTATCTATCTATCTATCTATCTATCTATCTATCTATCTATCTATCTAAGTCTGTCTTCATATCTATCTATCTATCTATCTATCTATCTATCTATCTATCTACATTGGAATGAACTCTTCCTCTTTCATAAATACTAACATGCCAGACCTTTTGAGAGGCAGTCGGGACGCAGTGTAACTTGACAGTTCAGACGGACAAATCTATCTGCTGACTAATAACACTCTTATTTTGTATATATGTTCTGTTATTCCAATATTCCTGTACACTGGTTCAACTTACCTTCTTATTTTCGTGTCTTTCTTCCTAGCCCTAACAGGCCACAACACTATCTAGCAAACAAAGAGGAACAAAACAAAAAACAAAAACGTCTCCTCGTCAATGTCCTTGTTCGTGGTGACCATAATATGAAAACCAAAGTAATTAGAAAACTTAAAATTCACACTGTTCTCTGGATCGAGGTTGTCAGAAAAAATGGCTTACCCAGCGGACTGTACCGTAGCAATTAAAGAATTTGAAAAATCGTAGAAGTATAAATACCTAGAAACCGGTATAGAAAATGTGAAAATTGCATGAGGACATCAATAGATCTAGTTGTAGTTGAAGCCTTCGGATTTTCTGGAAAAGGTTTCAGATAGAATCACTGAAGAGATTCTTCATAGCACATGCTATAAATAATAATATTTAATTTAGTAATAATCAGTGTATTGATATTTATTTCACCTTTGACAAACAGGAAGTGAATTTCTCAGGTGCAATAAATTTCAGAATTCATGTATATACACCAATGCGACAGGAAAATATAACGAATTAAGCCCATTTTGTGTCAAAAAGATTCCAAAGATACTCCAATCGACGAAATTAAGTTAAACGGGTTTTACATTTGTCTTGAAATGTTCGGTTCTCAACAAATACAGTAAGTCTTCGTAGGTCAGAAAATAGGGCCTGAGTTGCTGGTCGTTCTTGCACCTGGTCAATAGGATTGAGCCATCACGTGTTTGTCGTAGTCGGATGGTGTAGGCTTCCTTAACTGTCGATGTGCAGTCCAACCCTTTTTTTTTTATTGGCGTGTAGACTACGTTAACAGTCGGCAGCTGATCTAATAAACTTGCTCCGTTAGAGGTCGCTGTCGCGTCGATCTGAACTGGTCGCTGGAAGTCACAACATCGAATTGATGCATGTCTTGTGAAAATAGAATTTTCTGCCTTGAAAATGGCAGTTGTAGTGACTAGAACATAGGGTCCTAACCTCTTTGCTGCGATTAACCCAAAATACAATTTCACTATTATCCATTACCCCAATGAACATATAACCCGTAATATAGGAAAAGAAGTAATTATATTTTCATACATCAAAAGCAGTCAAAGTTAATAGAAATTATTCAATATAATAGTACCAATCTATAATAATCAGAGGTATAGTAGCCGTAACCGAGCCGTGATTCTTAATGTGAGTGTTGAGCTTGTATTGCCTGTGCCAGTTTATTTAGTCTTGGCTTTGTAACTGAAAGGCTATTCGGGCGTCGTTTGCCATGTTGAGTCTGCTACGTTTTTTGGTTTTCATTTCAAGGACACAGTGTGAAATTACAAGCTGATTGCCTCTTCCCAAACCAAATATCCATTACCCCCAATATATGGGCTCATTATCCAATGGGGTAATTTAACCCCGGGGTTGGGAACCATGGGTCTAGAAGAACCTGTTGGTTGTCCTGAAAAGCATAGTTGCGGTAGAAGTGGTAGAAAGTGTAAGGTAGAGTGATAGCAGGTCAAAGGCGTCATGGTAGGGGTAGTGGTCGAACTGGTTCAGACAGCGTGGTAACATGCAATCAGCAGTCAGCAGTCGGTACTTTGCTCACCCCCGCGAACCGGCTACTGACTTGTTTGGCTTTTAGAATGCTTCTTTTATAGACGCCTGTGTACGCGTCATAGTCGTTGTGAGTCTTGTTTTTGTTTTTCTGAGTCATGTTCACGTGATGTAAAAACCAGAGCTTTTGAGGTGAGTTGCCTGGGGCTACGATAATAGTCGTGTGCCATACGCCATATTTCATTGCTCTTTAATTGCTTTCCTTCGTACTCCTTGTGTGTTTTTTTAATTTTGCTTTTGTCCTTTCACTATGTCTCCAAAACTGATTCTTCTGTGGACAATGCTTCAAAGAAAAGGAAATCAATCTTCTTTTAAGTGAAATTAGATATAATAAGACGGTCAGTGAAGGGCGAAACACTGACAAATATTGACCGCATGCTGGCTTTACGTTGTACTACTGTCTCGACGATCATCTTTGATAAGGAACTCAGAACACAACACGCGAAAGAATCTGCTCCTATGCAATCGGCTGTGATTACAAAGCATCGAATTGGTTTAATTATTGACATGAAACGATCATTATTGCAATTGTTTTCTTTTCTTTATTTATTTCTCATTTTATACTGTACAGTATTTTTAATATACTAGATTATGATCTTAGAAGTGTGTTAGCTGAAGTAAATGACATAGTTATTTATGTGCAGTATGTGAATTCCGACTTACGTCAAAAGTAGAGTGGCGTCTTGGATCAAGAACGGAATTCTAACGTAAAAAAACATCTACTTTATTTCACGCTTCTCTCCCTGCTTCTTTCTATTTATTAACAATTGCTTTTTCTTCTATTTCAGGTGAGTCTATTTTGTTGATAATGTAAATCACCGGCGGCTGAGAAGAATTCAGTTATTTTCAGCGTCTTTCAGGTAATAATTAGAGATTCGCTTTTTGTATTAATTACTGTTCCTAGTTGTGTCCATTAGAGTTTTGATCAATTCATTATGAATTACTCCTTTTCTTCTGAAGTTTTATCTATCTTTTTTCTTGAAAAATGCCCGGAAAATATTATTTCTATATTCAGCAGCGGACAATAAATTGAAAATTCATATCCATATATTATTTAGTTATGCGTGTCTGTTTTGTCCAAATATAACTGTGTACGCGGACATCCATTTATTCATGGGTGTGTGCGGTGTGTATATTTACTGCTGTAGTTCTGCGTAAGTATGCGCGTGTGTGCGTGTCTAGTTTTTTATAATCATATTGCCCCAAGAAAGGCATTTTGCTGCCACTGTTTTGAAGGGGGTTACAGAGGAAGAAAGTTATGAGAAAGAGTGACAGGTTATAGGGGGTGTCAGGAAGTGAGTAAGAGAAGGATGAGAATCCTGATGAGAATGAAGTGGACAGAGAAAGGAACATGAGAGAGAGGATGTAGGTTAGTGAGATACGAGATGATTTTGACTTTACATTTAAATTCTTGGAGATTGTAGCCGTCGGGGAAGCAAGTAAATGAAAGGGAATTCCATCTGCGGGAAGTGTGAGAAAAGAAGCTGCTGGAGTAGAATTTGCACTTACATTTTATTGGTTTCACAGTAAAAGGGTGGGACCTAGTTGCTAATCTTGTGGCTCGAGTAAATCCATATATAGGTGGCACCAGTGAGATAAATTCATCGAAGCAGAAACCGTGAATGTATTTGTTGAAGAGACACAGGGAAGCCACATTGCGCCGGTGAGAAAGTGACTGTGTCTGAGCTGCCAAGTAGAAATCGATCCCATTATAGATTCTCCGTTGGATTTTGTGAAGGACAGCTAGGTGGATAGCAGGGGAACCCGACCAGATATGGCAGCAATATTCAATGAACAGGCGGATGGTAGATTTAAATATGTGCAGGATTGTTTCAGACGGGAAAAAACTTTCTGGCCCTACTCAGAGAACCGACTTTCTTAGCAGCGGATTTAGCTATGTACGGTATATATACATTATATATATATATATATATATATATATAGAGAGAGAGAGAGAGAGAGAGAGATAGAGATAGAGAGAAAGAGAGAGAGAGAGAGAGAGAGAGAGAGAAAACAATTTTATTCTTGCATATGCAAGAATAATAATGTAATATTCGTTAAAAAGATATAGGGTTTAACGTATTTAACCAACGTCCGCGCATGAAGACCTTTGTAACAGAGAAATAACAAAGGCCTGGGATAGATCGGCAGTATTAAAAGAAAGAGATCGTTAGCAACTTGGCTGATAAACATGAAAAGTTATATATATATATATATATATATATAGTCATCTGCAGATGGATCAGTTTCGCTGTATCACAGCTCCTCAGTACAGTTAGACATCCGATTTCTTCTATCCGAGATTGACCCTCAGCTAGAATGACCTCAGTCGGCGATTCTACCTCTGAGCATGGGCGCTCGGTAGAGGTAGCGTGTTATATGCAATGTAAACAGACGCCAGTAGCCGAGAGTATTCAAATTCATTACTGAATGAACGATGCGTAAATGCGTGGGTAGCTACTGTTTTTATAACGTCCACCATTCCTCCATAGTGCTTAATCGGGATGTGAGAGCGTAAATGTATATATATATATATATATATATATATATATATATATATATATATATTGCTTAAAGATACGGATATCTACAGGTGTGGCGTCAGTATAGGACATACAATGTTCCAATCATATTTCGGAGATTTTAGCAAAAACAATTACTTATTGCAAAACCTAGTGTTATCTACTAATATCGTGCTTGGTATATGCTGCTGCTGCTGGGACAACAAACATCTTGACAGATAAATGATAATAACCAACATGTATATATAAAAATATTAAATTAGATTTTTATTCTCTTCGGTAACCGTTTAACTATAAACAAGAGATTCAGGAACGCAGTGGTCCAATGCAAAACATATCCAGGTGCCGACTGCGGATGTGACCACGTCCCAGTCATCTTCAAACTAAGGGTGAAACTCCGGAAACTGAAGAAACCCAGCACATCACCAAGGCTGCAATACGACACGCTAGAAGACGACCACATCCTACAGAAAGAGTACAATAACAGTGTCAGAAAAAATATGAAGAAAAGATTGGAAAAGGACACTCAAAATGAGACTTATAAAGGAAGCGATGGTGACCTCAGCGAACAACATTGCCCCAAAGTAAATCAGACGCAGAAGAAAAAACAATTGGATGACTGAAGAGATCCTCCACATGATGCAAAGGAGACAAAAAATAACGCCAAGACATGGAGCAGATTACAAGAAACTTCACAGGGAGATAAGGAACAAATGCAGACAGGCTAATGAGGAATGGCTCAACAACAAATGCGCAGAAGTAGAGAGACTGAGCAGGACCAATAAAGCAGAGATGCATAAAGAGATAAGAGAACTGACAGGACAAAAAACCTGCTTCTCAACAGGATGCATAAAATCCAAGGATGGAACAATCATATTGGAGAAAGAGGAAATACTCCAGCGATGGGAAGAGTATATAAAGGATCTTTTTTGCGACAGGAGAGAACAACCGAGAATATACAAAGAGGTGGATAAACCAGAAATACTAAAAGCCGAAGTGGAAGCTGCAATGGCCAAACTGAACAGAAACAAAGCAGCTGGTCCAGACGGCGTAGTGATAGAGCTGCTGATAGCCTTGGAAGAATATGACATAGAAAAAATTACCGACATAATAAACGAAATTAATAGCAGTGGAATAATACAAGACGACCGATGTAAGTCGATATTTATAGCACTGCCGAAGAAACCAGGTGCAAATGAGTGTGAACTACACAGAACTATCAGCTTAATGAGTCACATTACAAAACTGATTGTCAGAATCCAGATGAATAGAGCGAGAAGCAGAATCAGGCCAGAGATAGGACAGGAACAGTGTGGGTTAGTCAAAGACACTGAAACAAGGAACGCCATATTTATGATTAGGATGCTCTCCGAAAGAGCAATACCAATGAAGAAAGATTTTTACCTATGTTTTATTGATTATGCGAAAACATTCGACAAGATACGACACAAAGAATTGATGGTGATGCTCGGCAGCCTCGACATTTTTGGGAAAGACATCAGAGTAATCAAGAACCTCTACTGGCAGCAAACGGCCTGCATACGAATAGGTAACGATTTCAGCAGATTTACAAAGATAGAAAGAGGCGTAAGACAAGGATGTGTCTTTTCACCGGATCTGTTCAACTTGTACAGCGAGAATATTTTGAGGACCCTAGATGACACGCCAGGATTTGTTATTGGAGGCCACAACTTGAACAACATAAGGTATGCAGATGATACAGTGCTGATTGCAGACACGGAAAGGAAACTACAAGACCTCCTACAGAAGGTAGCGGTGGAGAGTGACAAAAAAAGGACAACAAATAAATAAAAAAAAAAATGAATGCATGGCCATCAGCAAAAGGTGCAACCTAAAATGCCAAATACAGGTAGGGGATACCAGAATCAAGCAAGTACAAAAATTTAAATACCTAGGAAGTGTTCTAACAGGAGATGGAAAGTGCGACACAGAGATCCGAAGGCGAAATGGCATGGCAAAGGACGCATTCCAGAAGCTGAGTAAAGTACTAACACACAGGAAATTTTCACTAGAAACAAAGAAAAGAGTGTTGTATTGCTATGTGATATCAGTTCTTCAATATGGCAGTGAATGCCGGACAATATCATCGAAAATGAGGACAAAACTGGAAGCAGCGGTAATGTGGTTCTACAGAAGGATGCTGCGGATATTGTAGACTGAGCATGCAAGCAACGATGAGGTGTTGGAAAGAATGGCAACAAAAAGGAAATTAATACTGAGCATCAGGAAGGGACAACTGAAGTTCCTGGGACACGCAATGAGGAAGGAGAGCTTGGAGAATCTGATACTGACTGGCCAGATAGAAGGAAAGAGAGACAGGTGGATGACGGAACTGGGATTGCCAGGAGTAACAGGAGTAAACATACTAAGTGCCACAAGGGATAAGGAGACGTGAAGAACCATGATCGCCTACGGCACACAGAAGAAGAAGAATCGTTGTGTAGAGGAGTTGTCAGAGGTAGGCACGCACATACTAGGGCATTAATCGCTGGGTTCGTCTTTTCTTCTCAATCTAATCTCGTCTCCATCTCTCTGTCTGTCTTCCGATCTATTTCCATCTGTCTTTCTTCTCTATATATAGGCCGAATCTAATTTGAACGCGTCATTTTACCGTATATAATACACAGTTTTGAGGTTTATATTCTCTGAACTATTATTATGGTTTTGGCCACTGCCATCAATGGTTTATATCCTCTGACCTGGACTACGTTTATCTAAATATAATCATATTCCGTCAATGGAAAAATATTTATTTTACTATAAATACATTTGTTTCCTTATTTCCTGACTTGGAAAACAGCTGACTCAACAAAATCTTGCCCATTACTCGGTGTCCCAAATCTTTTAATTTTCAAAACAATATTTTTTTTTTGTTAGCTAGCTTGCATTTTTGCCGTTTAATAACACCTGCTCAATGTAATTACACTTATGGTCGAAATTTCAAACAAGACGTATGCATTCTTCGATTTTTCAAAACTATTTATTTTTTTGTTAGCCAGCTTGCATTTTTGCTGTTTCATAAAACCTGCTCAATGTAAATACATCTCTAGGCGAAATTACACACAAGGTCAGAGAATATATAACACTAGTTTCCGATATTTTCTTCGAAGTGGTCCCCTAGTATTTACCAAAAATGTGGATACTTGTAATACTTTATCAGAGGTTTAGGGTTGCACTGTATTTCCATGAATTTTTTTGGTTATGAAAAAACAAAACAAAACAAAAAACAACAACAACAACAAAAAGAACAACGTTGATTACATATTAATAAAATATATTAAACAGGAAAATATTGTGAGAAAAATAGAAAAGATTGTTGAATTCGGTCTAATATTAATTTAATCTATTTTATGTCAGGGGATGCTAATCGGTCTCCTCGCAGATAAAGGAGAGGTTTTATGCGAGAGAAGGTCTGCTTCGACCGATGGATGCTAAGACGAACATGATCAAAATGTGAGGGCAACGAATAAGACTTAAGTACTACAAGGAAACTTTGACCTACAGTCAAAAGAGTGACAGACGAAATTTCTGTGACGCTATGCGAGGAAAGATGGTCTAGAAAATTTAACACCCACAGAAGAAGAAAGGGCGAATAGCTTACTTCACGAGTTAGTTTAAATGGATGGCAGAACAGGGACAAAGAAGTAGTTAAGAGTTAAAATTATTTAGATCAACAAAAGAAAAAGGAAATTGTGGAGAGCCATGATCGTGTACATTCTGAAAGTATTTGGCGCATAAATGAAGGAGAATAAATTTGATTTAACTATTTCTTTATAATACATTCATCATATTTTTAGGGATTTTAGGGTGTTAATTTTGATTGCTTATTGCGACTCATGTTAACCCTAGATCTAGTGGAACCTATAAATACAATCCATAATTAAAGACGCTGGTGAAAACGGTTGGTTCCTTGTATCGTTCTAATATATATCTAACTCTTCCTGTTGGGCCCTACCATTACAAGAGGCAGATCAGACAATAAAATGTAATACTTTTGCCATAACCGAGGTGAAGATACCTAGGTTTCACTTTCCAGTTTTGGTAGGTGATTTTCTAAGCGCCGCTTAGATGTAGCACAAAGTATGAGACACCCAGTGAGGATCAAACTTACTACTTAGTTGTAACTGGTTCTAGCGAGATAAGCTTGATAACAATTACACCACACCGAGGTGCCCTTTTCAGTTTCGATAGTGTTCAAAAGCGACTAGGAGGTCCAGTCGTTGATGCATTGTTTTCCACCCTACAAGCCTTTTCCCCAGAGATGAAAGTCGTTAACCTACCTCTATTCTCATTGCCAACGTTCTGAAGAGCTACTTTAGTTCCACTAGTTTTAACCTTCACGGTTATGACCCTAACTCGACGGCACACGAATCATCCATATACCGTTAGTAAGGAGGAAGTTACACTCGGAAAGCTTACTCACCAAAACCGTCATTTTTTGGAACAGACTACCGGGAAATTGCTTTCCCGACCACTGCAATTACAATCTTTACCTCTTTTTATGATATCCTCATGAACAGCACTTCTACCTTGTACTTTTCTTCTTCTATGTGCCGTGTCCCTTCAGGACGTAGGCAATCATGGCTTTCTCTTGTCGCTCTTAATACCCCTTCTCCCAGTATCCCACTCAATCCCCGTCCACTATCTATCTGCTCAAGTCTATCAGGCATGTCATGCGTTGTTTTCCTTTGCCTCTCTTCCCCTCTACCCGTCCCGTGTGCATCAGGTTCTCCAAGCCTTCCTTCTTCATTACATCTTCTCCAAACTTCAGTTGTCTTTTCCTTATGTTAAGTATCAGCTTCCTTTTCGTGTCCATTCTCTTCAAAACCGCACCGTTGCTTGCGTCTTCCGTCCAAGGTATCTTCAGCATCTTTCTGCAGAACTACATTTCGGTTGCTTCAAATTCTTCTTCTATGTGCCCTGTCCCTTCAGGACGTAAGCGATCATGGCTCTCCACGTTCCCCTATCCCTGGTGGCTCCAAGCACGCCTTCTCCTATTACACCACGCAAACCTCTTTCCATCATCCACCTGATCAGATCCTTCAAATATGTTATCCGCTGCTTTCCCCTGTCTCTTTCCCCCTCTATCTGGCTTGTTAGTATCAGATTCTCCAAGCCCTCCTTCCTTATTGCATATCCCAGGAACTTCAATTGTCTCTTTTTGATGCTCAGTATTAACTACCTTTTCGCCTCCATCATCTCCAAGGCCTCATCATTGCTCACATGCTCGATCCATGATATTCGCAGTATCCTTCTGTAGAACCACATTTCAGTTGCTTCAAGTTCTTCCTTCATCTTTGATGATATTGTCCAGCATTCACTGCCATATTGAAGAAATGACAACACATAGCAATCCAATACTCATAAAACAATCTCCTTCAGTAAAAATCATCTCTGAGTAGCTTTTGTTTATTTTTTGTTTGTTTGTTTGTTTGTTTTTAGTGAGTGGACATGAGTAAATTTGATTGGAATAATTGATACATTTACTGTTAAGAATCATGTCGAAATATTTCTTATGTTTTGTTTTGCTTCCATATGTTTTATTTTGTGTTTTTTAGAAGACTTTCCTTATAAGGCAAAGGAAATCAGGCCATCCTTTAACGTGGTGTTCTCTCTTTAGTAATTTTTTAAAAGATACTAACTGATCAAAATCGAAGTCTTTGGCAACATCCTTCTTCTCACTTAAATTTAATTAAAAAAAAGAAAATTAATAATTTGATTTGCTGAATCGATGAAATCGACAGACTGTGGATGTAAAAGCATAGCCAGGTAGAGATAAAAGTGTATGAAGAAATTTAATTATTGAGATTTTTTTTACGGTTTAATTATTATGTTTTAGAATAACAGTGCTTTTCCCAGATGCAAGTCGTAACCGGGCGGTGGAGTTGGATTCATAAATTTCTGAAGCTTTTTAGCGCGTAATTAAGATTAGCGAACCCAATTGGAATTTAAACTCGACTCTCTGATTTATCCTTCTAACCTTCAAATCTCATTGCGCTACCCACAGATCCACCGTATGAAACAAAAAAGAGGAAAAGATAGATTAAATTACTGGAAATAGTATAAATTCGTCCATCGAGGTAGGCCTAGTTGAAAAATATGCATTTTCAAAGGAAATATGCAGTAGGTGAAAAAATCTAAAATCCTATTGTAACTGAATTTTACTGCAACCGTTAGTGTCCCTGAAGTGCATTGAGTTAACAAGCAGATTAGTCAGGGGTTGTTCTCATATCCACACACCAAATGGCGTAATAAAATAGGTGAATACATGAAACTTACAAATTAAATGAAACGTGTGGACTAATTCATTGGCGGATGCCATAGGAAAGTTATATATTTGAAACTGTGAATAGAGTCATTGTGAATATGGCATCCGGTAATTCAATTCCAGGTTGAGGAATTCTGAGAAATTATCCGAATAGATTTGTATGATGTTCTGGGATTAGATGATAGAATCACTCGTCGACTGACTCTTTTAAGGCAGCAACCCAGAAGAATATGGCTAAGAGCTATGCCATGAAAATATCATAGTAACATAGAAAGCAACAAGAAATATATTTGTCGAAAAGGTTGAATAAAATCTTCGGACTCTGATGTAGATATCAATGTCAAGAAAAAGCAATCCTAAGATCTTAAAAGAAAAAAAATGACACACACACACACACACACACACACACACACACACACACACACACATATATATTTGCTTTTAAGATCATAAGATTGCTTTATATATATATATATATATATATATATATATATATATATATATATATATTCATTTTTCTTTTAGTCTACGTTTTCGCTTTAACTGGAAACAGCTATTGCTTTTTAATTTATCGTGCTAACGTCCAAAGAATCTGAGCTCCAGGACCATGGATTAGTTTTAAAGCTTTCATTACACCCGAGCAACGCCGGGCTATACTGCTAGTATATATATATATATATAAGATTTTTGCTTTTAAGATTTTAGGATTGCTTTTTCTTTATATATATATATATATATATATATATATATATATACGCGTTACATTTCACCAATGAATTGAATTTTTCCGGTGACTGGCGCGTGTATACACCGCTTATATATAGCAAGCTAAAATCTCCCTTCTTTCAATCTATGATCCTATGGCTTCAGTAGTAGAGACTCTGACTGATACAAAATCGGTTGAGTTTCCGTCCCGACCAAAAGCAAGGAGATGTCTGATAAGCTCTGATACAGCAAAACAGACTTGTATGGGGATGACAAGTATATATATGTATATATAGTCATCCACAGACAGATCTGTTTCGCTGTATCACAGCTCATCAGAATGGTTAGTAATGGGATTGCTTTTTAGCCAGGATTGAAACCCGACCAAATTCACATCAGCCGTTACTCGAGCCACAAGATTAGCAACTCTGGTCCCACCCATTTATTGCGAAACCAATAAAATGTAAACGCAAATTCTACTCCATCTGCTTCTTTTCTCGCACTTCTCATCTGTGGAATTCCCTTCGTTTACTTTCTTCCTCGACAGCTACAATCTCCAATAATCTAAATATAAAGTCAATAGTCATCTCCTATCTCACTAACCTGCATCCTCTCTCTCTCATGCTCCCTTCTCCGTCCACTCCACTCTCATCAATATTCTCATCGTTCTCTTACCCACTTCTTGTCACTCTTTCTCATAACTTTCCTCCTATGTAACCCCCTGCACAACAGTGGCAGTAAAATGCCTTGCTTGGGAAGTCACGGTTATAATAATAAAAAAAAAACGATGAGGGTGGTTTTTTTTACCACATTCTGCACCTACACACATCGGCGAAGGCAGTCGCATACAAACGCACGCCAAACATACACGCACACAATAAATGAAGAAAAAAAAACCAACTATGTATCAATAAAAAGTCCATACGGTATTTTTAATTTTATATAAAAATGACGAAAACGAGAAAATTAGCAGTGAACTGCTGATATCTTCTGACGAGTCGAGGCAGCAATCGCCAGAGGATCCGCTTTAGAAACTGTGGAGTAAAAATTCTGAATATAGCATCAATTTCATTCAGTAATGAATTAGAACACTCTCAGCAACTAGCGTAATTTTACATGGTATATCCCACGCTAAAATTCTGCCTCCTTTGACCGAGCACCCATAGCTCAGAGGTAGAATCGCCGACTTCAATCCTGGGTAAAAGCAATCCGTACTGATGAGATATAGTGAAACAGATCTGTCCGCGGATGACTATATACATATATATATATATATATATATATATAGTCATCCGCAGACAGATCTGCCTCGCTGCACCACAGGCCACCAGTACGGCCAGACTCCAATTGCTACATAACCCAGGCTCGAAACCCGACTGAATTGGCGTCAGTCGGTGACTCTACCCCTGGGCCACGGGGCGTCTGGTGGAAAAAGGCAGTCTTTTTAGCGCATATCATATTCCACGCCCAATAGCTAGAGTGCTCCAAATAAATGGATACATAGAGAGAAAGTGATAGATAGATAGATAGATAGAGAGAGAGAGAGAGAGAGAGAAGAGAGAGAGAGAGAGATAAGAGAGAGAGAGAGAGAAGAGAGAGAGAATGCAACTGAAGACACTCAGAAAGCGGGACATGACGATATGTAGGCAAGTAGCACATATACCCCTGTTGAATGAGGAGAACTTGGCATTTAAATCTATTCTTTAGGCACAAGTGTCCTCTGACCGAGTCTGCACAGCCGAAAGCTGGGCAAATAAATAGCCGTTAATTGAACGAGACGAGGCAGAGACGAGTCTGGATTCATCCGAATAACAATGGACGGTGACTAAGAATACACATAATTGAAATTGTGCAAGGAGCTGGTATTTCCTATTCATTTAGCTTCGCTTATCCATTGCTTACTTTCTTTCCTAATGTCTTTCTTTCTTTCCACACACACACACACACACACACACACACACACACATATATATATATATATATATATATATATATATATACGAGAGAACCAAATGAGATTTTTTGTAAGGACTTTTACGTTATCAACTTTTCAGCACTCTCAGACATCCATCACTGAAGTGAAGACTATGCATTACTTTTTGATACTCCCACGTATATATATATATATATATATATATATATATATATATATATATATATATATATATATAACCAACACAGCAAATTTGGCAGACACTGTTGAAAATGATCTCCAGTGATTTGTTAACTGCAGCAAGAAATGGCTTGAAATGAACCTCTTATATTTTAATCGTCATAGAAAAAAAAAGTTGTTTTTCGTCAGCATGACTGAGGCTAAACTCCAGGAGAGCAACTTCTTACGCCGACTTGGTATCACTTTCCCACTGAAATGAATCGAATGATTTATATTGAATCAATTGAAAGGTCTTATGCCAAGAAATGTTGTACACTGGATCGTGCCAGACATTTTTTCTAATTCACACATTTGCAAACCTGTCATTCATCTGTGAATTTAATATTCTTGATATATCTGCTCTAGTGCCCCTGTGATATATTTCGAGGAATTTTACCAAATTCAAAGAAGGATCTGCAAGGAAATCTGTCCTGACATGTCATCTCGACTCAATTTCTAACCTGCCTTGGCATGTCTTCCTTTTATCTTATCCATAAATATTTTCATGACAATTTTTCTAGCGAAATTTTTTTCTTTGGTGCCTTGACCGCATTAATTTAAGCATAATACTATTCAGTGGTATGTTTGTTGTGGTGCAGTGGATATTGGCCCCGGAACGGGAAATCGAGGAGCCGAGTTCAAATTCTAGTTGAATTCCTTGCATTCACTTACGCGCAAATACCATTGGGAAAGGTCTCTTCCCTCCAGTTATGGATTAAATAATAGAACAGATTGAGTTCTATAGCCTTGGTTGGCAACCAGTCTACCGCAGAAAGTAATAGCAACCTGCTGCGGAATAATCTTCTGCCCAGTCAGTCATGTCTCTTTCCAGACATGATCGCCCAAGCGTGTATCATGTATGGCACTTAACTGAGTGACTATTCAGAAAGAGACAGAGAAACATAGAACGAGAGAGAGAGAGAGAGAGAGAGAGAGAGAGAGAGAAATGTATGTAGATGTCATGTAGTTTGCGTTCAAGTATGAAACAAACTGTTGTCACTTAATATACCTACTCTTCCCCCCAACACACACACATATATATATATATGTGAAAAGAACCAAGGTTTTTAAAATTCCAAATTCTTCATCATTTACTATTTTTTAAAAAGTGCTCACTACAACATAGTAGAGCATAATATAATTTTAATTAAATTTGTTTTTTTTTAATTTAAAATGAAATTAATTTTCATTGCGACACGGATATTTCTATCTTTCGAGAATTTACTTCGTCATCAGGCAATGTTGACTCATTGTTGTAAAAATAATTTATATTTGAATGTAGAAAACTGTGTATCTCAATAGACTGTCACTTTCCCGTTAAGATTGAAAGAAGAAACCTTTTATTTCCCAAACATGTAACCTATAATTTTGAAATTTAAAAGTTGAACTTCATTCTGATTACTTGAATTAAACATACATAATAATTCTTTAAATAACAGGCGTATTGTTTTTCACACACATACACATAAATATATATATATATATATATATATATATATATATATAGTCATCCGCAGACAGATCTGTTTTGCTGTATCACAGGTCATCAGTACAGTTAGACTCCGATTGGTTTTACCCCAGGATTGAAACCAGCCCGAACTGGCGTCACTCGGCGATTCTACCTCTGGGCTATGGGCGCTCGGTAGAAGAAGACAGACTTTTTAGCATGTATATTATCACCATACACGCCCAAAAGCCAGAGTGCTCTAACCCATTACTGAATGAGCGATAAGGTGTATTTCGGGAGAAAGAACTGATTCAAGTATCTTTTATATTGTCGTGGACCCGGTTAAATATCCAGCAAGAAATAATATGACAACAACCAAAATAAGAAATAATGATGTATGTATTAAAAACAGCAAAATAAAAATACTTGGAACTCTGTTAGTAGAACGATAAATACGGGTTAGGAAATAATATTATAATTGGGACTCACAGTAGTCGTACGGTAGCAGTCTTGGCTATCTCTGCCTATTGCTTTCTGCTGATCTGCCGATTTGTCACTCTGATCTGCCATCTCTTGTGAGGGGAAGTATATGTAGTAGTAGGAAGAGTTCAGTCCGTTGTAATGGGTGATGCCATCATGACAAATATCAGCAAGTCCTCTCTATCCAACGTTTTATTAACTTTTTAATGGTTTGTCTGATCTAACATAAACGATCTTCATAAATGATCTTCCTGATGTAATCAATTCCCAAGTAGGCATTTATGCAGATGACAGATGTAAACCTGGCTGCTGTAGTCCAAAAGGACCTCCAATCTGTGGGGTAATTAATGGCTAGTATATTTTAATGCCTCCAAAATGAGGCTGCTCTATTTTAGCCAAATGTTTTAGAAAAACTTTCCTGCTGACTCTAGTCTCCTAGAGAGCAACGCACTGTACCTCCTTGGCATCACTCTCTCAAATGACATTAAATTGAATGACTACATTGAATCCATAGCTAGGAAGATTGCATAAGCTTGCGCCTAAGCATACTGCATACGACTACGATGTTTACCAGTCCATTACAGCTTCGTCCTACGCGGTTACATTAGCCAAAACCACTTAGCTACTTCGAATAATATATATATCCATCCCTTTCCGGGGTATATCATTTGGCGACCAAAATTCGAAACTGTTCAAGACTAAAAAAAAATAATACAGTTGACAACACTTACTAAGGAGGAACTTTAGAACGACTCATTCGACACTCACAGAAATTAACTAATTTTGCCCTCATTTTTTTGTTTTAACGATTATTAACGAGGAACGTTAGAAAAAGAAAAACTTGTGCAACGCTTACAGAAAGTAAGAAATTGCACCCCCCCGTTTGGACTTAGAAGATTTTATTGTCTACATAAATTGAAGAATTTTTTTTGTTGTGGATACGTTGGCAGAATGGAACATATTGCGGAGTTAACTAAGATGCTACACGTCACTTCACAGCACAAATTCTGACAACAACACCAATAATTAATACAGCAACTGTGTCTTCGTGACTGTGTCTTTGCCAGGAATTTTCGAAGTCATGGTCGGCCCATTTTTCCTCTGACTTAATTCTTCTTTTCTTTAAGGTAGTAACTCGTAGGATGGCATTGGTAAAAGTGTTAACTCTCATGACACATCCATGCCATATCGAGTTTTTTCGTTTGGTACGTTTTGGAACATTACCATTTTCACTTCGAATTTAAAAGGTTGCGTGAAAAACAAGTAGAAATGTTAAAATGTTTTACAAAACTTTATATTGTGAAAATTGCGAAATCCGCTGTTAAGAAGGTCGGTTCACTGTGCAGGGCCAGGAAGTTTTTTCCCGTCTGAATCCATCCTGCACATATATAAATCTTCAATCCGCCCGTTGAATACTGCAGCCACATCTGGTTGGGTGCCCCTGCTATTCACCTCTTTGTCCTTGACAAAATCCAACGGAGAATCTGTAATTTGATCGATCCCGTCTTGGCAGCTCGGCTGCAGTCGCTCTCTCACCGGCGTGACGTGGCTTCCCTGTGCCTCTTATATAAATACTTTCACGGCTTCTGCTCCAATGAACTTGGATCACTGGTGCCCCCTACGTACGAATTTATATGAACTACTAGATTAGCAACTAGGTCCCACCATTTTTGAGTGAAACCGATAAAATGTTATCGCAATTTCTACTCTAACAGCTTCTTTTATCGCACCTCCCGCCTGTGGAATTCGCTTCCGTATACCTACTTCCCGACAGCTACAATCTCCAGGAATCTAAATCAATAGACATCTCCTATCACACTAACTCGCATCCATTTTCTCTCAAACTCTTTTTTCATCTACTCCACCCCCATCCAAGGTATTCTCATCCGTCTATTACCCCCTCCTGACATTTCCTATAGCTAACCATTCTTTCTCATCACTTTTCCCTATGTAACCCCCTGTGCAACAGTGCAGTAGAATGCCTTACTTGGGGTGAAATGATAAAAAAGTGCTTACCTTTGGGGATGTGGGGGTTTTATCAAAGATTGAAAACGTAATTCCGAAATTTCACCAGCAAGATTTTTGGGCAGAGAATTCATTTGAAAGCCTCAGTTAATCACAAAGCATTTTTCTTCTCACTTTCATTATTGCAATAAATACGCGCCCCAAAAAGCTAAAAAGAGAAAATGATGAAAGAAACAATAGAAAATGTACATCCAACGAAAATCCATATCAATGCAAAAAATGCTTTGTGCAACACTTATATTCCTTTTCGTAAACATTCCAGTTTTGTGGGGTGGGGGGAATCCTATCATTCGGATAATAAACAACAACGCTATTGTTATGCCATTCACAGCTGCAAAAAAGCTTTTTTAGTCTACGTTTCCGGCGGAAGTTTTGTCTTTCTTGTTAAAATGAAAAGAGGAGTTTTACTTTTCTCCTTTTTTTTTTTATTTCCAGTTTCTGAGAACATCGCATCTGTGTTTGTCTGCGAGTCTCTCTTTCTTTTGCAACAAACAAAAGTCGACTAAGACGATAGAAAAGCACCAGAAATACATTAGGCTTAATGTAGATTCTTTGTGGTGATCGGTGATATGTATGTCCTTGTCTTAGGTTCATTCGCGAGAATTTTAAGATTAGCACACGCTCAGTATATATATATATATATATATATATATATATATATATATATATTGTAACAAAGTTGTGGAACTCGCAGGTTTTTTAACCTGCTGTTCATGCATTTACTTTTATAAAGAGTGTTCGATACAACGTAGAGCGTTATATTGTAATGGTTGTTACGATGGTTTATAAATTCATAGTATCACTACACAAAGATTTTCGCGTTTCGAAGCTAACCATTTTGGTCGCCTCTCTTTGAGTGATCAAGTTGGTATGAAAATTATCTGGTGAAAAAAAATGATAATCACCAGATGAAAAAAAAGATTATCACCAGATAATTTTCATACCAACTTGATCACCCGAAGAGAGGCGACCAAAATATATGGTTAGCTTCGAAACGCGAAAATCTGTGTAGTGATACTATGAATTCATAAACCATTGTAACAACTATTACAATATATATATATATATATATATATATATATATATATATATATATATATATTGCAATATGAAATTAAATAAATAAATAATATATATATATATATATATATATATATATATATATATTAATTTATTTGTTTAAACATTATTTTTAAAGAATACTCGTATTTGAGTATATACTCTGTTTTATAATCAAACAGTATATATATATATATCTAGCGGCTTGAATACTGAGGACGATTATTTTTCTAACAAAATTTTCCGATTATTTAGGCTGATAGATATAAAAGAATATAGTGCCTAATTAAAAAAAAAGCTGAGTATCTTATTCAAATAAGAGTATCCATTAAAATAATATTTAAACAAATAAATAAAAAATATATTAGAGTTATTCAATTTTGTAACGAACTGCGTAAATTTTCACACACACACACACAAATACACACACACACATACATATTTCTTCGACATTATTTTTAGTAGATAATTCTATTTGTGATATGTGCAGCCGCCTCGTTTATTTATTTGAGAGTAAAAGTGATTAGGGAATGATGAAAACGTTTCAAATCACGCCACCCGAATATCTGTGTGATCAGAAAACATCAAAATTTTAACAGTAGGATCAAGATATACTTACCCCCTACACCATAGTAACAGCAGTTCCCAGACCAATCCCTCATGCCACTATACACTCAATTGACCAAAAACCCACTACCACCATTCCTTCTCGGCCTACAGTCATGTGCGACACAAAAAATGGACCTGTCTAATTTTCTCTGTATAACTCCACTCTGTTAATAATAATTTAAATGTTCTATTTTCACTGAACATTAAATGTTCATCCTTTGATAATGGCTTATGTAAGCCGAAAGCTCAGACCTGATAAAATAAATCAATTATTACTTTCCATGACAACACTATCAAGCTAATCAGATAATACGAACGGATCTTACACAAAATAAATAGACAGAACTTGTCTATATTATTCAATGAAACCTGTATTAATGAAAACGTGCTGCCAAAATACACACACAATATATATATATATATATATATATATATATATATATATATATATATATATATATATATATATATATATATATATATATTAATGTATGTTTCATTAAATAATATAGACAAGTTATGTCTATTTATTATATTAATTAAAAAATTTCTGTATCAATATTGTAATTTTCTTTCTTCATTTAATGATAATGCTATTAAACTTATCAGAAAATATGAAAAAAAATTACATAAAATAAACAGACAAAACTTGTCTATATTATTTAATGAAACATGCATTAATGAAAAAATGCTGCCTAAATATACACAATTAATATATATATATATATATATATATATATATATATATATATATATATTTAAATGAATAAAGAATATCTAGAGAGCCAGACAACCAACCTAGTTTTCACGTAAACGGGTCGTCAGGGAAAGCTAGGTATTCTTTATAGGTTCGACTCTACCTAAGTATTGAGCGCTTTTTTGTTAGTTAATTGCTCGTGTCGGGGTTTTTTCTTTGGGCTACGCGCTGACTCGGTCTGAGCTCTTGTAACTGATGTTCATGTACTTAGCCGTTTCTTTTGTAAAACCATTTCTTCACTTCTTCGTAGATACGTGGAAGGTTTTTCGACACGAGTATAGTTATTATCTCTTATATATATATATATATATATATATATATATATATATATATATATATATTGTTAGACAATGAATGTCTATTATGTTTAATCATGAGCCAATCTAAACGTCGTATTTTGGCTTTAATGTCAGTTGAAAATAAAGACAAAATTCTCCAACATTTGGACAATTTTTTATTAAATTGGTTCTAAGCTTTCGGCTCACATGAGCCATTTTCAGAGATGTTATTCAAACGGTAACACAATAACACCCACCATCACCGACGATTTTATTTTGTGTTAACATAAAATCAGACAGATTTTAGTCAATAATAAACACAATGAAATAATAAACACAATGAAAATGAGCCTTCGGATATTGGAGGCCATGTGCGTTGAATCCAAGCAGCCCACACTTAATAAAGTCACCTTTAAATCCGGTCATAACACGTTACATTGCATTTGAATACATGGTTCTGTTGTCATTTCGCCCTATCACGCGGTGTGACGTCATAAAACCGCATTGCAAATTTGCGAACTGCGTTTGTTATTTTTGGTAACTATTGCCGTTGCCTAGCGGAGTTTTATGTCAACACAAAATAAAATCGTCGGTGATGGTGGATGTTATTGTTTAATAATATAACCTCTTTGAAAATGGCTCATGTGAACCGAAAGCTTAGAACCAAATTAATAAAGAATTATCCAAATGTTGGAGAATTTTTGTCTTGATTTTCAACTGAAATTAAAGCCAAAATACGACGTTTAGAACGGCTCATGATTAAACATAATAGAGATTCATTGTCTTTTATATTTAACAGTATATGTTTAGAAAATTATTTGCTGCCTCGATACACTATATATATATATATATATATATATATATATATATATATATATATATAAACACACACCCCAATACAAAATAACATATATTAAATTAAGGAGAAACCAACCCCAAAACAAAACAACACCTACCAATCCCTATACTCTTTTATGAAAGATATATTTTGTAAAAGGTATATTTTATAAAAAACAAAAAAATGAAAAAAAACAAGAAAAAGCACACACCCCAATACAAAATAGCATACATTAAATTAAGGAGAAACCAACCCCAAAACAAAACAACACCTACCAACCCCTAAATCAAACAAGCTAGGCGCCAGCACCACCAGCCCTTTCAAGATTAATAGATTAACCTATTATGAACTCTGACAAAAACAAACACTTGACCCTAAGACCAGTAAAATGGTCAACGGAACTCAAAATACAGACCAACCCCTCTAACACCCAAAAATAACAAATCCAACACAAATAAACGGTCTCTTCAACTGGATAATTCTCATTTCTAAAGAAAATCACCTGAGGATGAAGCCAAAACATAATGGGCTGGATTCGAAACATGAGAAATTTTTTGTGTAGTGATACTATGAATTTAAAAACATTGTAACAACCATTACAATATATATATATATATATATATATATATATATATATATATATATATATATATAGATATGGATATGGATATAACGGAAATTGACAAAATGGAAAAAAGACCTTCACCAGAAGCAATATCTATAGATTAATAATAATTGTATCGATGGTGACAGTCTTATATATGGAAGGTTGAGGAAAAAGCAAAAAAAAAAAGAAAAGAATAAAAAAAACAAAAAACAAAATCCAGTCAGAGGCTCACATGGATAAAATCTGCAAATAGAGAAGATCCTAAAATGACATATGTTTTTAAATTTTGCCGTTCGGTCGATCTCGGGGCCTAATGTATTGTGTAAGTTTCTTTTTCCAGTTTGTCATTAGATTACCCACTAGTAGCCTGATACAGGCTGATATATAAAATTCCATATTTATGTCTCATATATATATATATAGTGTATCGAGGCAGCAAATAATTTTCTAAACATATACTGTGAAATACAAGAGACAATGAATGTCTATTATGTTCAATTATGAGCCGTTCTAAACGTCGTATTTCGGCTTTAATTTCAGCTCCGG
Source organism: Ascarosepion bandense (assembly GCA_037127315.1). NCBI lineage: Eukaryota > Metazoa > Mollusca > Cephalopoda > Sepiida > Sepiidae > Ascarosepion > Ascarosepion bandense. Next base: position 1,578,170 of record JBBBDQ010002040.1, read on the forward strand.
ATAATTCTGATCTCATCCTCTGTGATGTCCGAGTAGAACTCAGTAAACTCCAGGGCGAGGCTCAATAGGTTCTCTGAAATTGATGGGTAGAAGTCCACAATGTCAAATTGCAAAAAAGTGGCTTTATTTTTTCCACTAATTTTTTCGAACCACTCGATTACGTCTACCGTACCTTTCCACTGCGTTAGTTTAATTTTGTTTTTTATCTGTTTGTTGACTCTTTCCAATATTATTTTACTTCTTCTTCTTCTTCTATGTGCCCTGTCCCTTCAGGACGTAGGCGATCATGGATCTCCACGTCTCCCTATCCCTTGTGGCTCTTAGTATGTTTGCTCCTGTTGCTCCTGGCAGCCCCCGTTCCGTCATCCACCTGATCAGACTCTGCAGATATGTTATCCGCTGCCTTCCTCTGTCTCTCCTTCCTTCTATCTGACCAGTCAGTATCAGGTTCTCCAGGCTCTCCTTCCTCATTGCATGTCCCAGGAACTTCAGTTGTCTCTTCCTGATGCTCAGCATCAATTTCCTTTTTGTTGCCATTCTTTCTAACACTTCGTCGTTGCTTGTATGCTCAGTCCACGATATCCGTAGCATCCTTCTGTAGAACCACATTTCGGCCGCTTCCAGTTTTTTCCTCATTTTCGATGATATTGTCCAGCATTCACAGCCGTACTGAAGAACTGACATCACGTAGCAGTCTAGCACTCTTTTCTTCGTTTCTATTGAGATCTTCCTGTGTGTTAGTATTTTGCTCATCTTCTGGAACGTGTCCTTTGCCATGCCAATTCGCCTTCGGATCTCCGTGTCGCACTTTCCATCTCCTGTTAGAACACTTCCTAGGTACTTAAATTCTTGGACTTGTTTGATTCTGTTATCCCCCACCTGTATTTGGCATTTTGGGTTGTATCTTTTGCTGATGACCATGCACTCAGTTTTCTTAAAGTTTATTTGTAGTCCCTTCTTGTCACTCTCCACTGCTACTTTCTGTATGAGATCTTGCAGTTTCCTTTCCGTGTCCGCAATCAGTACTGTATCGTCCGCGTATCTTATGTTGTTCTGGTGTGTCATCTAGGGTCCTCAAAATATTCTCGCTGTATAGGTTGAACAAATCCGGTGAAAAGACACATCCTTGTCTTACGCCTTTTTCTATCTTTGTGTATCTACTGAGGTCGTTACCTGTCCGTATGCAGGCCGTTTGCTGCCAGTAGAGATTCTTGATTATTCTTATATCTTTGCCGAAAATGTCGAGGTTGCCTATCATTTCCATCAATTCTTTGTGTCGTATTTTGTCGAATGCTTTCGCGTAATCAATGAAGCATAGGTACAAGTCTTTCTTCATTTGTAATGCCCTTTCAGAGAGCATCCTAATCATGAATATGGCGTTCCTTGTTCCAGTGTCCTTGACGAACCCGCACTGTTCCTGCCCTATCTCTGGCCTGATTCTGCTTCTCGCTCTATTCATCAGGATTCTGACAATCAGTTTTGTAATGTGACTCATTAAGCTGATAGTTCTGTGTAGTTCACACTCGTTTGCACCTGGTTTCTTCGGATTATTTTACTTATCCTACCTATTTCAGATTTGGTAGGGTTTATTATCCTTTGAAATATGATTGTAGGGAAGAGGACATATATAGAAGAAATTATGTACATGTTCTAAAACATAATTTATAATATATATATATATATATATATATATATATATATATATATATATACTACATTTTTATATATTTTTTTTTTTCATAAGCGTTTCACCCCGAGCAAGGCATTTCACTGCCACTACAGCGCAGTAGGCTACATAGAGTGGAGAAAGGATGGTTAAATATAGGAAATGTCAGAGGTGGGTAAGGATACCAAGAATGAGGGTTGGGTAGATGAGTGTTTTGAGAATAATTGGAAGTTAGTGTGATAGGAGGTGTCTATTGACCCTACATTTAAACACCTGTCGGAAAAGCAGACTTGTAGAAGGGAATTCCACAGGTAGGAAGCGCGAGAAAAGAAGCTGTTGGAGTAGAAATTACGGTTACATCTTATCTGTTTAACTGTAAAAGGGTGGGACCTAGTTGCTAATCTAGTATCTCGTGTAAATTCGTGCTTAGGCGGCACCAGTGATCTAAGTTCATCGGAGCAGAAGCCATGAAAGTACTTGTAGAAGAGGCACAGGGAAGCCACATCACGTCGGTGAGAGAGTGGTTGTAGCCGGTCTGCCAAGTCAGTATCAACCACGTTACATATTCTCCTTTGTATTTTGTCAAGAAGCCCAAGGAGAGTAGCAGGGGCACCCGACCAGATATGGCAGCAGTATTCAATACATGGACGGATGGTAGATTTGTATATGTGCAGGATAGATTCAGGCGGGAAAAACTTCCGGGCCCTGCACAAAGAGCCGACTTTCATAGTGGCACATTTGGCAATGGCTTCGATATAGTCATTCCATTTGAGGTCCTCCGTATATATATATATATATATATATATATATATATATATATATATATATTACATTTTTACATACATATATACATATATTTATATTACATTTTTAATACTTCAATTTTGACATGTGTGACATTGGCGTTAACAACAAAATTCTTTTTCAAAATTTCCATTTATGATAACGGCATAATACACGTTACGCATATAGATGTGTTCTATTCACCTCGGTGTTCTTGACAAAATCCAATGGAGAATCTGCGATGTGATCGATACCGACTTAGCAGCTCGGCTGCAGTCGCTTTCTCGCCGGCTTGACGCGGCTTCCCTGTGCCTCTTCTATAAATACTTTCACGACTTATGCTCCAATGAACTTAGATCACTGGTGCCCCCTATGTATGAATTTTACCGAGCTACTAGATTAACAACTAGGTCCCAACCTTTTACAGTGAAACCGATAAAGTGTAACCGCAATTTCTATTTTAACAGTTGCTTTTCACGTACTTCCCACCTGTGGAATTCCCTTTCCTATGCTTGCTTCCCCGACAGCTACAATTTCCAGGAATTAAAATGTAAGGGAAATAGACATCTCCTATCTCACTAACTCGCTTCCATTCTCTCAAGCTTTTTCATCTACTCCACCCCCTTCCAAGGTATTCCTTATCCGTCTGTTATCCTCCTCCTGACATCCCCTAAAACCTGCCCCTCTTTCTCATCACTTTCCCCTATGTGACTCCCTGCGCAGCTCTGGCAGTAGAATACCTTGCTTGGGGTGAGATGATTAAAAAAATGTAGTCCTAATTTGAATAGGCGATAAATTGAAATATCCCAATTGTAGGTGATTTGTAGATCGTTGCATACATTTAATACAGCCGATTAAGTTATGGTCATTTTTTATTAAAACTTTTTGCCAAGTCAAAATGATTTTATATATATACTAATCTTTTATCTAATGCTAATCTGATACTAATCTTTTATCTAATGCTAATCTGATACTAATCTTTTATCTAATGCTAATCTGATACTAATCTTTTATCTAATGCTAATCTGATACTAATCTTTTATCTAATGCTAAGCTGATACTAATCTTTTATCTAATGCTAATCTGATACTAATCTTTTATCTAATGCTAATCGGATACTAATCTTTTATCTAATGCTAATCTGATACTAATCCTTTATCTAAAATTCCTGAGTACGAAATATCTAAATAACTCTTTTCTAATAACGTAAACTTCATCTCATTTCATTTACCACTGTAGAAACTCATATTTAATGCTGTTTATAGTTTAATCTACCTGAAACAATACAAATATTTGCAAGGTTTGCGGTGAATACGAAATAAAAGTAACTCTTTTCACTGTTGACAAATTCGCGTGCTAGTGTGAAATTCTTTAGATTAATGAAAAAGGATTAATTCCTTACTGAAGAAAAAAAGACTAAGACAAATTTCACGAGCCTGTGTGAAAAGATTTGCTGGCCAATGAAAAGAGAGCGATTTACGAAGATGGAAGAAGTTAATAAGCCAGTGTCAAAATGTTACTTGGTATAAATAGAGAACGAAAGTTGAATCAGTCAGATTGGGGCGGAGATCAGATAGGACACCACCACAATATTAATGAGAAATTTCAAAACACTGAACCGGTCATAATATCTCGTCGACATACATTCGCTCTTTCTGTCTTTCTTACGTGCAATTTTTCTTTACCTCTTCTTTATCTCTTCTCCTATTCGCTGTCTACTAAAAGAAGACAACAACAGCAATAAGACATTTCATCTGACTCCTAAAATTAACGTCGATGAGTACAATTTTCTTTTATCGCTTTTTCTTCTTTACTTACTTGCCACAGAAAAAAGTAAGACGAACCTTAACATTACAATAAACTCTGGATTCATTTAACTCTTTACTACTATTTCTCTTAGAACATTTCCAGAGCTAATAAATTATTTTCCTACAAATTTATGTTATTCTCTTCTGTAAATAAATTTCCACTTATATAAACGAAACACTTTTATTCTTTCCAACTTTCTGATGATAATCTTAACTTGTGGGAAATTCGGTTATGTTTGGCATAAGGCCAAATTAATAAACATGATTGAGCTTCCTATAGGTTCACTGCAGAGACTTTTCCAGTTCGTAACAATCAACTTGTTTACCTTATACACAGTATCTGTATTTAGTCAGTTTATTGCTATACACGCTTGGGGGATCATGTCTCAAAAGAGACTTGACTGACTGGGCAGAAGATTTTCCTGTAGTAGGTTGCCATTACTATCTCAGGTGGACTGGTTGCCAACCAAGGCTATAGAACACAATCCAGTCTACTGTTTAACTCATAGCTGGGGGGAGATGCGATGGATTAATAGCTTTTCGAAAGGTATTTGCGTGTAAGTGAAACAAATATGCAAAAATTCCAAAACCCGAATAGAGTCTGATATCAAGAGTTTTTCTTGATTTTCTTTTTTTTTTTCAAAGTATGTTTAACCCTGTACAAGGTCCGGAGACGTTTGAAATAGAGGGGTTAAGTTAAGGGGTAGCTTATCTGGATAAGAGGGAAGCTAAACGTTGACTCTAGATTTGAACATGCCAAGATTGTAGTGGACGGGGAAACATCCACTTAGGAGTCTGGTTTATAGCGCAATAGTTCACGGGAAGAAGTTGTCTGATTGAGATTTATTTTTCGTCTATGGAATACGGCGAAAGTGTGGGTAGTTGGCTACTATGTAAGTGGCATAGTGGATCCTAGGCGCGAACGTTAGACCCAATAAAACCAGGTAATACAATTTGTTCAAGCACTTTCCAAGCAGTGAAAGGCTGGTCACATTCACGCCTGTAAGGGAGTAGATAATAATGAATCTCTAACAACGGCTCGGAGGAACTTTTGAACTCTTATCAAGATCGGAAAGTGAGGTCTGGTAGCTCCCTCCCAAATATGGTAACAGTAATCCATTTTTGACCTTATCTGGCTCTCATAAAGATAAAGAATAGCATGAGGAGCCAGGTAGTTACTGGAGCAGTACGGGAAGCTGATCATTTAATAGTATTTTCTTTCTTGCTGCTTACGGCCACATCATGATGAAACAAAGTTTTAGTAAGTTAAGCAACGTAGAACCTGGTTAGTATCTATATGTATGACCGCTTACGGATACCAGGTGCTACAAGCTTGGATGTACGAATGATGTAATAGATGACGACTTGGAATTTGATGTCGGCGTGTCAAGTTGGAATTCCTGTTGTAATTACTGACGCCAAAATATCCTTAGTAAAGCTATGAATCCATCTCTTCTTAACACCGTCTATGAATTAAAGAGGAGAACTTGTATCACGATTATAAAAAAAAATTACAATTTAATGACATTTTTTCAGGTTCTAAATAACATGTTAGATAAGACGTTAGAAACAAATCTATCTGGTTATTATTATTATTATTATTATTGCATACAGCAACTTGATCGATATAATGTTTCGGTGTTAAAACACCATCATCAGGTAACACCGAAACTTTATAGCTATCAAGTTGCAGTATGCAATAGTAATAATACTTATCATATATTTATGCTCTACATTTGTACTGATCACTTTAAAAAAAAACTAACTGTGGAATGTACTTCCATTAGTAACCATTACTCAGATTATCTATCTATCTATCTATCTATCTATCTATCTATCTATCTGCCTGCCTGCCTGCCTGCCTGCCTGCCTGCCTGTCTGTCAATATTTATCTATCTATATATCTCCCAGCTTAGGGCTATAACGTTAAAACACTGATTCTGGTGCGATCACTGAAGTTAAGAAACGTCACGTCTGGTCTATACTTAGATAGATGATCACTTGAAAAGCTGGAATGTTAATGCCACTCTTAATGCATGTATATATATATATATATATATATATATATATATATATATATATATCTCAGGCTGTTCATATCTATCTATCTATATATCTATCTATCTACACTGTTACTATCTATCTATCTATCTATCTATCTATCTATCTCCTTGTACAATTAATGGAAACAGAATTAATAATATCTTCTTAAGACCTTTCACACTTTTTCTGATCATGTATACGTCGTCTCTTGACGTTGATTTTCTCTTCCGATTTCATTTTCCTTTACGCTTTGGATTGATGGATCTAGTTGGTTTCTTCAACTTGATGACACGACTGACAGTTGAAGCTAACACCAATCATATCCGCGATCTCTCTGTAAGGCTTGCCAGTGTGTTCGTGCAGCGTTACAATTTTCGTACGCTTCCTTGAAATAACGTTCCTCGCAGATAATGGATAGTTGAGACAATAGTCTTTGTTCGTGATAAAAATCTGATGCAATTACGGATGACGAAATATTTTTCAAGACCAAAAAACTTCATCATACATTCGGAAAATTGATCTGTATACCTACTTGTGAAATCATATCTATCTATCTATCTATCTATCTATCTATCTATCTATTCCAGTCTGTTCCTATCTATCTATCTATCTATCTATCTATCTATCTATCTATCTATCTATCTATCTATCTATTCCTATCTTTGTTCTATCTATCTATCTATCTATCTATCTATCTATCTATCTATCTATCTATCTATCTATCTTACTGTGCAAAAGTATTAGGACAAGAACTATTTTATTTTTTATGAGGCATATTGACAGAAAATAAACAATTTATTTAAAGTAATTTTATTTGATTTACTCAACAAATGCTTTAACAAGAAAAAATACTTGTTACAAAATAAATTTGATATTTAGTACAATCGCCTTCTGCTTTGATCACAGCCTTAATTCTGTTAGGCATTGACATCACAAGCTTCTTCAATGTATCTAATGGTATCTCCTGCCAAGCAGCTTGTATTTGTTCCCAAAGTGTATCTTGCGAAGTAACATTAGATTTATCGATTTTTTTATCCAAAATATCCCACAGATGTTCAATAGGATTGGCATCAGTGCTTTGTGGGTGCCAATTCAAATTCTGAAGCCTTCATTCCTTTTCCTTTTTAGTTAAATAATTCTCACTAAGGTCTGGCTTTTCTCCCTGTATTTGAATTTCAGTGCGGTTTTTTAGGAAAATTACCCACATGTGGTTCAGTGGATATCGGCTCGGAATGAGAAACCGGGCAGCCGAGTTCGAATTCCAGTTGAATCCATTGTATTCACTTACGCGCAAATACCCTTGGGAAAGGTATTAATCCGTCTCTTCCTTCCAGTTATGGGTTAAATAGCAGGACATATTGGGTTCTATAGCCTTGGTCGGCAACCAGTCTACCGCAGAAAGCAATGGCAACCTACTGCGGGATAACCTTCTGCCCAGTCAGTCATGTCTCTTTCGAGACATGATCGCCCAAGCGTGTATCACGTATGGCACTTAAATGACTGACCCATATCGTAACACTTTTGCACACTACCTGTAGTGTGCAAAAGTGTTAGGACATGGGTAATTTTAAACTGTATTTTGATACCTTATAAAAGATAGAATTGTTCTTGTCCTAAACTTTTGTACAGTACTCTATCTATCTATCTATCTATCTATCTATCTATCTATCTATCTATCTATCTATCTATCTAGCCACCCTGAAATTGCAACTGTTTAACTTACAAAACAAACGCTTTCGAAGATTTTAGTGTCAGTCCGAATTCGAAAGTTTATGAAACTTTTTGTAATGGTGACGTTGATGCCGATGGTGATTTTAATGGCTAACCAAAGAATCAGAAAGAATTGCTCGTGTGTTTCGCTTCAGAATAACTTCGGTCCTTTCAAGCAAGAATCATCGATGTCTTCGTGACGTTCTTTGGAACTGATCACAAAGGCGGCACCAGGCAATAAACAAGCAAAAAAAAAAGTGAGCAAGTGTTGTGGTTGGAAGCTTACAAAGCGACCATCTTTGATCTGATTTGGTCATAAAGTCTGTCAATCTTCTGTTCTGTAAATCAGCTTTGACACTTGTAACTGCGCGGCGGGAAAATATGTCGCAATCGCTGCATTTTGTTTCTCTGCAGATAGCACCAGCAATAATGAGAGAACGCATCTACAGAAAACGAATACTTTATGCCAAGGTGCATGGCTTTGTACAATCGTCTTTTTTTTTTACGGTGTGATTTTATGGCTTGAAGTTCTGAGATAAAATAGAGCAATTATTCTACTTCGCATCTCAATCGTCGCTAATTTTATCACGATGATTTAGCCGATGTGGTTTTTAGTTTTGTGTCGGGTTCTGAATCATAGACTCGTATTTTTAATCTATTTGTTTTAATGCATTTGTTTTTAGCCGATATGTTTCTTGAACTTCCTCTGCTGGCTTAACTTCCAAGATGAGGTATTTTTGAAATTTCTCGTATTTTCTTCATTTTAGTAGTTGTTGTGGTACGTTACCGACTTAACTATGGACTCTTCTTACCAGTATATTAGCTGAGAGTTAATCACTCTCGTGGCTTTAGTTCAGCTCTGTCTGTCTGTCTGCTGTCTGTCTGTCTAGAGAGCCAAGATTATGTTACTCTGTTCTCTTGTATCTATTTTTGACTTAATATACGTTGTTAACCATAACACCGTGTTTCGAGTTATCATTTACTGGTCTTACCACCGGTCCACATCAGTAGTTTAAAAAATCCTTTCGGCAGATAACATTCTTGTATTTCCCTAGGGAAATATTTTAATTATTCTACAGATTATCCCATTTTTATCTTCGGCCTTGTCATTCTTGTCATTATATTTCCGTAATTATTTTTTCTTGGATAAATATTAATTTATCAGTCTTTAGATTAACATAATCTCCCTAATCCTATGTTCTGTTGTCTAGCAACGTCCACAACCCGTGTCTAGTTTTAATCGGATACCATTAGTCTGTGAATCAGCCACTAGGTTTCTTTGATTCCGTTTCAAACTGTGCTTTTAATAATAATTTTGTGGTTTATAAAATATCAAGTACGACAAAGCGTAAACGCAGTTGGAAATCGAATCAAATGAATTCAAAATTGAATCAAATGTTTCAAAATAAGTAAAATGCTCGTGTTTATTTTATGAAATTATAGATTAATTTTTTTCTAAATCTTATAAATTATTTTGATAATAAGTAAACATCTGTTGCTCAAAAGAAACTATGTTTTCTGGTAGGATGGAGGGCTAATCTGTTTTGTAGACGCCTGCTCAGGCACATTTGTGCTTTTTCAACACACTAAGCCACCTTGATTACAGTTAGAGAGAGAGAGAGAGAGAGAGAGAGAGAGCATCATTAGCGTGATTACCAGTTTGAATAAAGCCAGTAAGACATCGGTCATGATGACTTGTAACTTCGTGTCAACACAACGATCGACTGCTTCTGAATAATTTTATCGGATTTAAATTACAACGCCTCGGCCATCCCTCGTCATAGTATTCTACCACATCACTACGGCACCGGACGCTAGGATCATCTTCTCCAGGCCGATATTATCAGGAAGTTACCTCCTTGACAGATCGAAATTGGTTAGTTCGAACTCGTGTCTCATGTTTGGAACGCTAATGTAATCCAGTTAAAAAGTAGAAGAAAACGAGAATATGATTTGCTGTTTATTCATTTCAATGTTCTTAGTTCGGTTTTTGTTGTCATGATGTTTCGGTTTTTGTACCTTTCAACCATCTTCAGGAGGCTGAAGCGGCTTAACTTTCTGAACCGAGCCTTTTTATTTAATCTACAAGCCAAGATGTTTCTTATTCTTTGGAATATCGTGTAGCATTCACAATAATTTCATAATTAATTTACCCTTCTTGTGATATTAGACGTAACCTGAGTGTAGGTTGTTAGTTTTATTGATTCTATTTATCACGGTATCTATAATGTGTTGGGAAATTTTGACTTATAAGTATACCAAATTTCAAACAACACACACCCACACCCACACACACATATTAATAAATATACATATTATCCTAAGTTTTAAGCACAGCTCGGAGTTTCCTGCATTATGCAATCATCAGGTGCACATTATAATCTGAACGGTTTTTGATTTGAATTATTATTTTAGGTATTAGCGTTTCTTAAGTTAAGATTATTATAAGTTGTAAATCTGGTGTGCGAATATTTTATTGATTAAATGTATAATTTATTTAGGTTTATACCGAAACACAAAAATGGAATAGGGAACTAAAATCGTGCGAGAAAACAACTTTTAGGCAAAATTTGACTTTATTCATCAACATAGTCTCCTTCTAGGGCAATATACTGATTCCAACGTTTCTCTAACAATTCGATGCCTTTTTTGTAGAACGATTTGTTTTTGGCCTCAAAATACGACTCAGTTTCTGATATCAGTTCTTCATAGGAGCCAAATCTCTTTCCCTGGAGTATTCTTTTGAGCTCTGCAACTAGCCAGTCGTCGCTGGAGGCCAAATCTGGAGAATAGGTTGGATGCGGAAACAATTCGAAGTGCAATTCATGTAGTTTTGCCATCATTGCAATCGACTTGTGATATGGTACTTTGTCTTGGTGAAATATGACTTTATTCTTCTTCATTTGTGGCCGTTTTTAGCGATTTTTTTCCTGTAAACCCACCAATAATTCTATATAATATTCTCTATTGATGTTTCTTCCTTTCTCAAGGTAATCGATGAACAAAATACTTTGCTTTGTTTTGCCTGAACAGTATTTTTCCCCATCAGAAAGCAATACTTTATCAACACACAAAATTCAGATTTTTCCATTGTTTTGAAAATTTGTAAAAGTAGCTTCACTTAAATAACTGTAATTTGTAAACTAATAATCTGATTGGGCCCAAATTTTGTCATGTGTCATTTAAAAGTTTAAAGTCAACATACAACTTCTTAACATGCTTCCAATGGAGCAGTATTTGAATAACACTTATCAAGCCATTGCTTTGCTTGAACAGTATCTTTCCACATCAGAAAGCAATGCTTTATCAACGCAAGGAATTTAGATTTTTCCATTGTTTTGAAAATTTGCAACAGTAGCTTCACTTTAATAACTGTAATATGTAAACTAATAATCCGACTGGGCCCAAATTTTATCACATGTCATTTGAAGGTTAGTACTTTATAAAAATGTATATGGACTTTTATATTAGTGGCGCTATCTATATGCCAGTTCCGGGACTTATCGAGTGATGTGTTACGTATGAACTGACTGTTTTTCTATTTAATGTACTCTCCTACTGATTTCAATGTATAAGCGTCCGACAATTTTATTCAGTCTGTCTAGTGGCCTACATACAAGCCCACGTATAGTGCAACACCGAGAATCTCGGGACAGAGTCACAAGAATATTTGCTAACTCTTTTCGCTGTTGTCTTTCGTCTCGTAGCTGGTCAATACAACTGATTTTGAAATTTCTGATACCTCTCTGGCAGAAATATCTCGAAGTTAGAATAAAGCACATTGGCAGCTGAGAGGCTACTATATACTTGAGACATAGCCGGCCAACAGTCCTTTGTCACATGAGGATCTTAGGTATTCTCTCGTCACTCATACTTGCACCATGACCAGCCCAGCAAAGTTGTGACTGCATCAGGAAAACCTCAATTCGACTAATGTTGCATTTTGCGGGAAGATCAACATTGAGAGCCTATCGTCAAAATATAGCAACAGATCGCGCGCGTAGACAACTTTTGTGGAAAACATCCAGTTGATTATATGGATTACATGATTCTGATCCATAAAACACTGAAGTCAAAGCGACTGTTCTATAAAACCGTATTTTGGTGTCCAATTTGATACCTCTCTCATTCCATGCATTTTACTTCGTAAATAAGTTAATGACTTCATATATATATATATATATATATATATATATATGAAGTAATTAACTTATTATATTATATATACTTATTATATACATTATACTTATTATATTACATTACTTATTATATATATATATATATATATATATATATATATATATATGAAGTCATTAACTTATTATATTATATATACTTATTATATACATTATACTTATTATATTACATTACTTATTATATATATACACACACATATATATATATATATATATATATATATATATATATATATATCTCGCATCGCTCATTTAGTAATGGATTAGAGCACTCTAACTACTGGTGTATTGACAATTTGAAATGAATTGTTTGAACATCATTTTTTTCAAATTGTTCAAATTGTCGGTTGTTTATAACCAAGTTTTGTTAAAATTCGTTAATTTCCGTAACATGTTTACATTTCTTGACATTACGATACATTTCAGACCAGATATGGTTGTTTGCGATTAATCGAAAATTGTGTTATATAGGCTTGATTAAAACCGCGTTTAGACTGGAGGCTATTCTTGGTCGAGAGGTATAAGACGTTGCCAGATCAAATGGTAGCTCCCCCTATGTAAATAGGGGTCGCAGGTTCGAATCCTGCTGAATGTTACACATTTTCGTAATAACAATTTATCGTAAATAATCAGGCCGGTAGATATAAATATATAATATTGTTTAATAAAAAAACAGAATATCTACTTAAATACGAGTATCGATCAAAAATAATGTTCAAACAATTCATTTCAAATTGTCGGTTGTTTATAAGCAAGTTTCGTGAAAATTCGTTAATTTCCGTAACACACACACACACACATATATATATATATATATATATATATATATATATATATGATGGCTGCTGAAAAGCTCTAAGTTTGACCAATTTTCAAAATATGATGAAATGAATAAACAGAAGATTTTTTTTTATTTCAGAAATTGTTTTTTTGTTAGTCCGTGAACTGTTCAGTGTTTGCTTATATATATGTGTATGTAAATATCTCTGTGTGTGAAAAATACCTAACATTTGTTGATTACAATTGATTTATAAAGAATTATTAAATTACCAGGAAAATTGTCAGAACAAATAAAGTTCAATTAAAATAGAAAACAGAATGAAACCGAACATTTATGGAAAATTTCTGCAAGAATAATTTCTCGCCAAAAATACGTTTGGGTTTGCGTTACGGATAGGTTTTTAAATTTAAATCATTCATTTGTAAGTGACTGGCTGAGTGTTTAGAGCTTGATTTTTCTTTTGGACATGGTCGGTTTTTCAAAGAGTTCAGGATAATATTGACTCGAGATAACAATACCAGCATGCGGATGTTTGGAAATGCTTGGGAATTATAGCGACAGGATGGCACAAGAAGTTTGTACAAAATGGCCGAAACTGAAACGAAGCCATGAATAAGGGTTAAACTTGTCATAGAGTCACCTGCTGTTGCAGCAAATATAGTACATGTGAGGATTCATGAAGTGAATCCTTGAATTTGCTATATTTCTGAAATATTAGTGGAATTACATAATATTGCTAATGCCTCCAACTAATACTCTTGGAAATTTCATTGCCAGAAAATCAACGTACATATATATTTTGTACTAGCAGTATAGCCCGGCGTTGTTCGGGTGTAATGAAAGCTTTAAAACTAATCCATTGTCCTGGAGCTCAGACTCAGCCTAAAAAATATTTGTGTGAAGTTTGATGAGAATCGGATAAAAATTGTGAATTTGTATAAAGGACATACAGACAGATAAACACACACACACACACACACACACACACACACACACACACACACACACACACACACACATCTTACCTTATATATATATATATTATCGATTTTCTGCACAATTGTAAGAACTACAACCTTGAAACTTCTGAATATCGTTTCTTATGTCTTTGTCTCTGAGTGTATCAAATTTGATTAAAATCGGACCACTCCTTCTATAACCCGATTTTTTCGATTATCGAATTTCGATATTTATCGGGGGGCGGGTACCTCGACACAAAACCTAGCTAAGAACACTGGCATACGCTTATAGTACAACTGTGTAAATTTTCAAGAAACTCGGTTCAGCCGTTTCGGAATCTATAGGCAACAGACACACACACACAAAGTTCCATTTATAAATAAGTTCATATATATATATATATATATATATATATATATATATATAGCAGCATCCAGTGTGGGTATAGAAGAATCCAAAGGAGTATCCTGTACATACAGTGGTAGGATAACTCTCTAAGAGAGCTCTAAACATATATGCATATAAATGCATATAGAGCAAATGTAAGAAAAATTAAGTTTCCGAGTCTATAGGTAACGGACACACATATACACACACATACACACACAGAGACAAAGTTCCATTTATAAATAAGTTTAGATGAGATCTTTTCCCATGAATCTCTAATACTTCTATGTCAAATATTTTTTTAAGAGTAACTTTCGGATTTTAGAAAATAATCTATTAACTCACCCTTAGTATAAAACAGTTCTTGGCCGACATTCAGATTTTTTGGCGAAGTATTTTAGTTTTGTTGGAATATTAGATGTTTTCTCGCTGTCAAACACCTATAGGAGCTAATATATATGCATGCATATATTTTACAATTGTAATCCCTCTTTGTCTATATGAATAGACACATCGTATCAGTCAATTGGTTATACACTTTGATAAGAGTTTTATATAAAATATTACTTGCGTTAATCAGTATGTTTCCTTGTCTTATGAACAGCACGATTAAAAAGAGGCACCATCTGTATTTTTATATAAAAATCTTTGTTAAAAGGTTTGGCAAAACAAATCTTTCTATTGGCAAATTAAGGCAGCCAATTAAAGCTCTTGTTGGCATGCTTACCGTTATTCTAAAACCATATCGATATTCGATAACAGTTGGCAAGAATAATTTTTTTGTAAATGAATAATATAAAATAGAGAAACTTAATTCCGTGAGAGCAATTGACTGTATTTGGAATCGGAGTTACAAGTAGCGAATTAGGCGACATTTGAGAGATTCCTGTTATTAAATCTAGAATGAACGTTCTCTTTATAAGTAGAGCAAAGTTAACGCTGCTTAAAAAGGCAAACGATGTAAGTAGTGGAACTCAACATTTTTTTGCACTAAAAAAAGTCATTTAATCTGGAATGTCTTTTTGGAATTCGAATGAAGATCATTCATGTACCTTAAGAACATCGATAAAAAGATAATTGACAAACTACAAAGAGAAAATCGGTATAAATGGAATTATTTTCACCTTTCTGGTGTCAAATTTGATTTAGCTATGAAATTTGTCTAAAAGGCATGGTCTGTCAGTTGCTAACCCCAAAATATAAACAGACAACAGTGTATGGCCACACACACACACACACACACACACACACACACACACACACACACACACACACACACACACTTCGATCCAAACCCAGTCTAGAACCGAATTTTGTTCTTGATGTGATGACTAAAATAATGGTTTATTTCTCGTTTGGGACGGATTTTTGATCGCAACTAAGAAACCAAGATTTCGGAAGCTGATTTTTAGGATTGGTTTAGGCAACAAAAACAACAATGTTCCCCCCTCATGTTTCCCTTATTTGGTTTTGTTTCTATATCTTAAAATTATTTTTCTTCTTCAGCAGAATTAAAAAAAAAGAAATTATATTTCTAAATTTAAATACGCGGTCATCTGCCAAATTTCGTCCGAATGAGCGTCCAGACAAATACTTTTCATCCTCAATCGTTAAAATATTCTTAATATTCTTAGCCCAACTGAGTCATTCTTCTAGATAGAACCTCTCCCCCATTGCAGTCGAAAAGTCAGGTTCAATCCGCGAAACATCCCAATAAGGATTTGCAATGGGATTCTGTATATTTTTTAGTAACAAATCCAACATATTCATTGGTTTTGTACCAACTTTCGTTCGAGTAGCCATGAAGATATAAAATACTTACCCAATTATTAAGGAAGCCAAAATTTCGAAAGCTGATTTTTAAGGCAAGATGCTTAACCATCCTCATCATCTTTTTCTCTCATCTAATGACAGCCTGCCTCATTTTTACTATTAACATGCGATGTAATGCCATTTTTTTAAAGATTTAGTAGACGTTTATTTATAACCGGGAGGTGATCGCTCCCACAATCAGCCCTTGAATAGGTGTTGCAATATACATATGCATTTCTAAATCTCTTGTTGATAGTTATGGATTTGATTTGTTTTTTTGTTTATCCACCTTGACATCTCCATGCCCATATTCGACTTCGATATTATTGGAACAATGTGTTGACTATTACTTGATCTTTCTATATTGCTGGACAATCTCTTGAAAGATGAAGAAGAGACTTAAAGCAACAGAAATGTGGTTCTACAGAAATATGCCGAGGATACCATGGGTCGAACATGTGAGCAACAATGAGGTCTTGAAGAAAATGGAAACAAAAGGGAAACATTCTTAAAATCAGGAGGAGGCAGTAGAAACTTCTGGGGAGCGTAATGAGAATTGAGGGCTTGGAGAATCTGATACTCACAGGGTGGATAGAGGGAAAGTGGGAGAGGGGAAA
The DNA here is from genome assembly GCA_037127315.1 of Ascarosepion bandense. NCBI lineage: Eukaryota > Metazoa > Mollusca > Cephalopoda > Sepiida > Sepiidae > Ascarosepion > Ascarosepion bandense. The sequence continues at coordinate 1,594,933 of JBBBDQ010002040.1, forward strand.
GCAGCGAGTGACATACTTAATGGACTTTAGCAAATGTAAAATAGGCTTTGGCAGAAATAGCAAAAATGCAAAACCTACTAAGAGCTGCAAGGGGCAGGAAGATATGGAGGGCTATGATCTGAAGGGACATGGTACATAAAAGAAGAAGAAACGTAATCTCAGTTGAAGAAGGGAGATTGAATTGTGTTAACAACCGGGATGGTTTCATATCGTCTTAATAAGCATAGTGTTACGTGTTATAAGTTGTAACAACAGAGGAAAAATGATTGACAAAACGCAGACCTAAATCACAGACAAATATTTAATTTATAAAAACGCAAAATAGAATATTTTACAAATATACAAATTTTGCATTCAAATAGAAACACAGAACAGAGTTTACTAAGTGGCAGAGTGATGGGTGTTACGAAGAGGAAGGAAGGTGGTGTCAACAAGTATCTTTACTCAGTTAAGCTAGCGAAGTAGTATAAGAGCTATACTTTTTTGAAATCATCAAATGTGTATATAAAGAATAATTATTAGTTTGGTCAATGAAAGAGTAAAAAAATATATTTACCTATTTATTTCTATGAGGTTCTCTTTCAGGTTGAAGTTGGTCGGCAACTTTTAGTAGAGATGCTTTCGGCTGGATATACAAATCCTGAATCGGGCTGGAGATGATAATGTCAGCAAATCCTTTTAACAACTAACTACTCTCTTCCCAAAACCTAGTTTTATAGGGGCTAACACCTAATTTGCATTTTTCTAGAATCATCTCGAATTATTTAGATTTTCTTGAACATTCTAGCATCTTCCAAACGTTCTATTTTTAATTTCTCTATTTTTACGATTTTTTTTAATCATATCACCCCGAGAAAGGCGGTAACGCCACTGATGTGCCAGGGGCTACGTAAGATTGAAAAGACTAGAAGAGAGAAACTAGTAAACCACATCCTAAACAGGGAACAAGGGATGAGCCTCTACACCTGTTCAATAGACGTGGGTGGAGTGTGATTACTTCATGAATTAAAACTTTTTTGTACTAAGAAGTAGAATCCCTTACTATAACTTCTTTAGACATTATTAATATTATTTCTAAATAAATGCATCCTCGTAACAATAGAACAATCTGGTAGATCTTTAGCATGGGATAACTGGTTCGGACAGAAAAAAATACAAAATTAATGGTCGACTAATGTGATGCTGACAAGAATCTCATGAATTTATTGATTGGTTGGGAGTGATGTGTTTATATCCATTAAAGTGAAATTGAGCTCAGGGTTTATTTGAAAATATTGCTGTCATTTATGATTGCCATTTCGATCTTCCAACTCGGGAAATATTCATGGTAATTATCGCTTTTTCTAAATCTGTTGGTAATGCCAATCACGTCTCTCTAGAGGTCAGCAGACAGGATTTTGTATTTGCCCGCCTTTCACAGAGGATTAATATGGATTTTACGCTTAATGAAAAAGAAGAAAAATTATTGCTTCACGCGAATGGATAAAACGTTCTTTGCATCGGCTTTGCTGGTCACATTTTGTTAGATTTTTTAGCGTGATTGATTCCATATCCAAGCCTTATTGATATTTTGTTAATTTGATTATTGGAGATTTTACTAGCACGACCCCCATTTTTTTTGCACATTTAGTTGTGCGAAAATATTCTCCTTCACTCATGGATATTAACCAAGTAATGGTCAGTAAAATTAGTTTTTAGTTTCGGACTCGGTATCGAAGAAAACGGTTCTTTTTGCATTTCATATTGCGTTTAAGGAAATCCAGTAAATGTTCCTTGTTTCCTGATTCCGAACCAATTCTCTTTGGCAATCTTTCATGGTTTCTCATTTAGTTTAGGGCTTACGCCCATATCATGTTGAATACACCGGTTCTCGCTCGATCACCGAAATTAAGCAACGTTGAGCCTGATCAGTACTTAGATGGGTGACCGCATGGGAATACCAGGTGCTGTAAGCGTTTAGTGACGTATGTACGTTGTGGTGCAGTGGATATCGGCTCGGAAAGAGAAATCGGTAAGCCGAGTTCGAATTTCAGTTGAATACCATGCATTCACTTAAGCACTGGTACCCTTTGGAAAGGTATTAATCCGTCCCTTCTCTCCAGTTATGGGTTAAATAACAAGGGTAGGACTTGGGAACCCTGCTCTTAAAAACAAATCTCAATGAATGTTGATACTTTAAAAAAAAAGTATTACTAGACACAAAACTTATATAAAAACAACAATAAATTGTTGAAAGAAAAAGGTATTACCAGCAATAAATAAATAAAATTTAGTTTGCAATAAATGACCTACCGAGGTTGATGTACCATAATACAAAATCAACCAACCATATCATTTAGTTTACATTAGATGTATGTTGTTTAAATCTAACATCCACGGCTAACAGCTATATTATCTTAAAATATCGAAGTTGAGCTTGGTCAGGATCCAGTTGGGTGACCACTTTGGAATACTAAGCGCTGAAAGCTTGGATTTTCGGGTGTTAAAATGGATAATTCCTAGGAACTGTTAATCAGAGAGTTTCAATTTTAGTTGATTTTGTTATATTTGCGTAAATAGCCTTTAAGAAGGCATGAATCCACCTAGCTAATGGTCAGTTATTAAGACTTGTCTCACTAAATAATTATTGGCTCCTCTTCACAAATTTAAAATCTAAAAATATTTTCTGGCTTTGAATAACCTGCGAGGGTTGATAAGCCGTAAAAAACGAATCAATCAATCTGACATTTTGTGCTGATCTAAATATTTGGAACTATTTACCCGCCACAGAAATGTGGCGGGTGGGTACCGAATCATCTCTCAGTTGCGTCTGTGTCCTCGAAGATAGGGTGCGGCTCAGTTGTATCTCCGTCCGCGAGAACAGGATTGCTTCTGAGAAAATTTACACTGATTAGATGCCCGGTTCCGTGGAACAGTGTCCTGCAGCCGCGCCACCCCATTGCACCAGAGGGATGGACCGGCGGGTAAGGGGGCTGGGGAATTTTTGTTCCTGAGCCCGTCCGTATGAGGTCGAGTCCCCACCTAAAAAAGATCTTGTGTCACATCCCGGTCTAGTGGGGCAGTAGGGTAAATAGCATATTTGGGTCTATTTGTTTTCTGCTAGTGATTTTAACTCCGTGTTAATGACGTCGGATTTACGACAATGGTTAATTCCATGGGGCGGTAACACACCCTAATACAAAAATGCTCACATTGTTACAATTATCAAAAATATTGTCGTACTGTCGAAAAAATATAACTGGTAATCATCATTAAAGTAGACATTAAATTAAACATGAATGGGCGCTATTATTGAAATGAAAATTATAAAAAAATTAGTTGCATAAAGACATGTTGTAAATTGTGGGTGAAACACACGAAGACAATATCGGAGAAAAGATTTTATTCATCAAAAATAGCCAAAATGTATTTCAATAAACAAAAAGATATTACATTAGCTAAACCTATAATTACAAGACAGAAAAAGTTATATATATATATATATATATATATAGTTATGGGAATTAATAAAAATGTATTTGGAATACGCACATGTGTATTGGGATTTTATTACATCAGGGAGATCTTTGATGAAGATTATAAGAAGCGTCTGGCCTAAGATGGAGTCCTGCGGGACACCCACGTTTATGTGATAGGATTTGGAGGCGTGCCCGTTTAAGAAGATCTTTCTTACGTGGTTTGATAGGAACGGTTGGATCAAACTAAGCAAGCGTCCAGTAATACCTATCAAGTGCTTCGGAGATATCCAGAGAAACAGCTTGAGCTTAGTCGTTCTTATCGAGGGCCTGGTATATGTACTAAGTGATGGTCGTTAGCAAATCAACAGTAGACCTGGCAAAGTGAAAGCCATACTATCTGTCCGAGAACAGTTTAAAGGCAGGGAGATGCTGAACTATTTGAGCATTAATGATAGCCTCGAACACTTTGCCGAAAATTGGTGGGAGGCTGATAGGGTAATAATTAGTGAGGCCCGAGGGTTCTCCTTAGTTCTTAAATACAGGAATCACAGTAGAGAACTTTCGGCAGGCAGGAAAACATGATGCAGTAATTATAGAGCTTAGAGAGGACAGAGAAAAATTCAGGGGCATATTTCTTTAAGACTTTGGATGGGATTCCGTCGCCCCTGCTCGCCTTTAATAGCAGAAATATTTGTGGATTAAATTTAGGAAGAATTTTCCAGTTTTTGTTTCGACATTACACTTCAAGGTTGCGTTAAAGCATTTAATGTTATGTATATGTAATTTCTGCTTATTTCTGCCAACTTTGTTTCTAACAGAGGATTCTAAACAAGGTTTGAGTTTACTTTTCTCTAATTCATTAATGTATTTAATTTTGGAGTTGTCAAAAACTTCATTATTACTAAAGTTGGTACATGAACGGAATTGGATTGATTTATGCAGGTTATTGATGATAGTATGAAGGGTAATTGATTATTTTTTTTATGTATTTTTGACTGTGTGGGACTTTAGCGTATGGTTTGTAGAGGCCATTTTGCAGGTCAAATATTACATCAAAGAAGTTTACGACTTTAGCATTAGAACTGGAGTAGATAGACTAAACTATCGCCCGGTTCATACTCCACCCACATCTATTGAACAGGTGAAGAGGCTCATCCCTTGTTTCCTGTTTAGGATGCGGTTTCCGGTTTTCTCTTTTCCAATCTTTTCACTCTTTTCTCTCTTTATTTTTTTTCAATTGGAGTAGATAGACCAAACTATCGCCCGGTTCACACTCCACCCACATCTATTGAACAGGTGAAGAGGCTCATCCCTTGTTCCCTGTTTAGGATGTGGTTTCTGGCTTTCTCTTTTCCATCCTTTTTACCCTTGTGTAGCCCCCTGCACATCAGTGGCGTTATCGCCTTGCTTGGGGTGATGTGATTAAAAAAAAAAAAAAAGAAGTGGTAGTTATGTTAATGTTGTGGAGTAGTTTTTGCACTGAAAGTTATAATCGTGTTATGTCGGTTACTAATCGACTTAACGTACCTAAATTGTTAGGCAATTGGTAATCTTCCACTTAAGCTGTTGCTTAGTATTCGGTTAGCAACCGATTGATATCAACTAGCTAGTGGTTCTACTGAATTCTAATAGAACTCTAAAGAACTCTCTAGAGCTTCTAAGAGTTCATATGAACTTTCCAAGAACGTCAATATTTATTGTACATATTTGTACAAATGTGGCACAAGGCCTAAAACGTGGATGGGGAAGGCTGGTCATCCTCTGTCTTAATTTAACTTAGCTATTCACTTTCGTCGACCCTGACACGCTTACAATAAACTTTAGACCATGATACCACATTTTTACTTACCATTCTTAGCACGTCCACCACAGTACCTCAGGTACTCTATGTATATACTACCGGACATAAATTTTAGGACAGCCCAAGTTTTAAAAGAAATAATGTATTTCATACTATCTTTAAGTGGATAATACTAAATGAAAATAGAATGTTTCTTTTGTTATTATAACTTTTCAACATTTTACAAGGCAAGGAAGCAAAGATGAACTCGTCCGAATCACCCTAATTTTTCTTCTGTCTTTCATTGATGAAACTGCAATAAAGGTAATTATTAAATATTTATAAATTCATTTGATGCACATGTTATTTTGCAATATTAACCAAATAACCATTCTATTTTCATTTGCAATTATTCACTTGGCAATAAATACTAAAAATAGTTTGAAATACATTATTTTTTAAAACATTGGTGTTGCCTAATAATTATGGCCGGCAGTGTAAATGTGACCGCTTCTTCTACTTTAAACATTTCTTTTCTCGCACTTTCTAGCTGTGGAACTCACTTCCTTTTACCGGCTTATCAGGAAACTACAATCTAGAAAAGTTTAAATGCAACGTCAATTGCCATCTTCTATCTCTTGATTCCCATCCTTCTCTTATCCTTTCTTCGACATCCCTTGTACATTGTTTTCCCCTCACTCTCCGCCCCCTGCACACTAGTGGCAGTCCTATCTTCCTTGGAGGGAAATGACTAAAAATATCAAACAAATAAGCTATGGGACAATAGTTTAGTGGATTAAAGCGTTCTCGATTTTAATGACATAATAATTGTGAGTTCAATCCCTGGGCAAGGCAGTGTTTACTTGGAATCAGGGCAAGCAGTAACTGAGCAATACTAACATTAAAAACTAGACGAGATATCTCTAAACGATGACAGTAGAACTAAAACTAATCTATCCCTGTAGATTAAATAAAGGGTTCAGTTCGGAATTCACCGTTGGTTACCCGGGTCGAAGTACATCCGATGAAGCCCCGAAGGCTAATAACTGAAACGGTGTGATAAAAGAAAAGTTTTTTTTTTTTTAATCATTTCACCCCGAGCAAGGCGGAAACGCCACTGATGTGCAGGGGGTTACATAAATGTAACAAGATTAATTAGAAAAGAGTAAGGAGTACAAACTAGTTAGAAAGGAACAATAGAAAGCTGAGAAAGCAGGTGTGATGACAGATACATAGGTGGAGAAAGGGAAGGTTATACAGTGGAGGGGAGAGAGCTAGAGGCCAGTGGTTAATAGATGAGTATTGACTTTGCATTTAAATTTCTGGAGGTTGTAGCCGTCAGGAAAGCAAGAATACGGGAGTGAGTTCCACAGGCGGGAGGTGAGAGAGAGGAAGCTGCAGGAGTAGAATTAAGTGAGGACAAATAATCAACATGTAACTAGGGTAAATAATGATAACGCGTCATTTCAGAAATTCAAACAAAACTAATCCATAACAATCTGTAAAAATAATACTTATTTAATATAATCCATAATTATTCATATCAGATGATTTGTTATACCCTAACCGAAAATAAGGATTTCAACCCCCAACGAAAAACCTGGAATAATACTTAAATAAGAAAATTCAATGTAATTAGTAAAGCATTGAAAAAAGTATATAATTTTTGTATTGTGTCTAAGTTAATAACTAATAATTGATTACTAATAATTAATTACTAAGTATCAAGTTACTAATTATTAATGCTTTGATTTGGAAGAGATTACTTCTTTTTCAGTAGGCCTTGAATAACGACGGAGATAGTGTGAGTGAGAAAGATCGAAACAAAGAAGCGGAGAGAGAGAGAGAGAGAGAGAGAGAGAGAGAGAGAGAGAGAGGCGGAGAGCATGTAATTAGTTTCAGTTATTCAACCAATTCTTTTGTTAATATTCTTCATCATTTTTGCCTTTTCTTGAAGCAAATTAGTCAGAAACAAATGGCTATTGAAACTTGATTGACAGGCCGAGTACTTTTAAAGAATGCAATTATCAATAAATTGTTGGTTTCCATTTTTGAAGCCTTGTTTACTAGCTCCTTTATTTCACTCGACTCTTCGCTACTAATGAAAGCAATTACTTCATACTTATTGGATGCAGTCACATGGTCATGTCACATGATCAGTATCATCTTCAATTATTTGTTTCATTGTTTGAAATTGTTACCATGAAACATTTCAGCCAAGTATTTATGTTTCTTTTTCTTTATTATTATTATTATTATTATTATTATTATTATTATTATTATCATCATCCCTATTATTATTATTATTATTATTTAATTTTCATCATAATTCGATTTCGGCTATGGTCACACTACCTACCAAGAAGGACCAAAGGCAGGTCGTGGTGTGTTGTTATGGCTATTTTTCATTTATTTTTCCATCTCCCATAACATCACTAGCATTAGTGTGTGAACTGTACTTATCAAAACACCTTTTTGTGTATCTCTTGTGGTGTAGTGGATATCAACTCGGAACGAGAAATCGGGGAGCCGAGTTCGAATTCCATTTGAATTCCTCACATTCACTTACGCACAAATACCCCGGGGAAAGGTATTAATCCGTCTCTTACCTCCAGTTATGGGTTAAATAATAGAACAGATTGGGTTCTATAGCCTTGGCTGGCAACCAGTCTACCGCAGATACTGCGGGGAGACCTAAGGCAGGTCGTGGCGTGTTGTATTATTATTACTATTATTTTTATTATGATTATTTATAATTATTATTATTATTTCCTTTGATTTATTTTGTATACAAATTTTCTTACGGGTTCCAACTATAGGCCTGAAGTCAGAAATGGTTTTCACTAAAAAATTTTGTAAACCCCCCCCCCCAAAAAAAAAACCTTTGTGCCCTCCGATCACAAGGGATGCTAAAAGATCACAAGGGATGCCAAAATTATCAGAAGAATATGACTATAAGACACAATGTAAATAGTTACAATACCCCATCTTAGAAATAGAGACAGATACTCAAGAAATTCGGATCGTACGACGATCGAAACGTCGTGAATATGGTAATAAAGATGGACAGAACAGTCCGAACAGAATAGATTCTTTAGTTACAAAAGCTCATCTCAGAAAAAGATATTCAATTCTCTCAGTTTTGAAACGATTTAATTTCATTTACGCCATTTCTTCTGTACAAAATACACAATTTATTTGCCCATGTTTCTGACAATATTACTGAAATCTAGAATGTGTTCTTACATGAATCAAGGAAGACAATTATCAGCATTGCGTAGTGACCCTTTGACCCAGTTCCAGAAACTTGAAACTAAAAGATTCTCAACGAATTTATCCAAACACATATTCTTCTGATGGCTTTGAAAGCTGGTATTCGACGTATGGGAATTTCGTAATGTGTTTTTAATCGCTTGCGATTATCTTATCCAAAAACTATTTTTTCTATGCTGCACAGAAAAGAAAAAAAAAAAAGAAAACAAAAAAAAAAAAAAAAAACAATCAATGATGATTGATGCGCTTTTCCGCCATTTCTTGAGTATCTCATTTTCTTTTTGAATATTCTTTTAGGTTTGGAAACAAAGTAACACTGTTACATAACTGATACAGAGCTGTAAATACATTTCTAAGATTTCCCTAAGAATGAGCAAAAAAAAAAAAACGACACAAAGAATGTTTACATCAACATAATATCCTTCTAACTATCTATAAATGAGTATCAGCTTCAGTTATGCTCTGTGTCTCTTCAGGACGCGTGCCATCATGGCACTCCACAACTTCCTATCCTTTATAGCTCTATTCAAGGTTTATCCTCTTACTGTCCTTCTAAATTTCTGTCTTGTCATCAACCTTGTTCGCAAATTATCTATTATTTTCTCTGTTACCCTTGTCTTCAATATGCCCTGTAAGTATCAAATTCACCAAGCTTTCTTTCCTCATTTCTTTCCTCATTATGTGACCTAGAATATGAATAAATACAATTTTAATAATTGCAGAAAACCAAACTTCTCATAGCTTTATTTTCTGAATGAAAAATAACAATCTTGAATATTTTCTACAATTGATACCTCTTTCTATAACACTTGCAGAAGTCAAGTGGATAGCCCTCGATTGGGTATTAGGCATTTTAAGATGGAGAAAATAGCGCATCTTACTCTACCTTCTAAACCAGTGGGATCACGTTCTATGGTATAGCATAGTGTGACGTTGGCAGTGATAGCCTGTGGTGATACCGAGCAAGCGAGGGACCGGATGTTTGCCCTCAGGGATCCAGATAGCAAATGACCAAAACTGGTCTTTGCGCATCTGGGCTCCACGCAGAATTCCGAAAATAAATAAATATCAAATTCCTTTTACGAACCCTTTTCGTGGATTTTGTTTATTGTCCAATGGAAGCCCAGAATTAAATCCATGGGTGTGATTTCCCAAATGACTTGTTCGGAGCCTCGAAAATGATATAAAAGGACGACACAAGAAAGCAATCGTGAGTTGAGAAAATCACGAGCATAATTAACACGTCCCTTGACACACGTCAAGCGATCGTATTATGTTGCCTCTTCTTTCTCTCTCATCTTCTTCAGAGTTCACTGAGCAACTTAATAACTGACCGGTACCTGAAGGACCGAGCAGAGACTTCAAAGACACTCCTAACAAACTAAAGCACACACGTACATAAGCACACACTCTTTTCGGCAATTACTGCTACGAACATTTTTAACAACCCTTGTACCAGCCAAAAGACATGACTTTTATTTGTAAAAAAATACTTAATTGATATATATATATATATATATATATATATATATATAAATGTTGTTTCTATACAAAATTTGATTTTCTTGTTTTATACCTCTCTTATAGTGGGCTATCTACTAACAAGGCCAAATTCAGTTAATCTGTTTCAACACAAAAATACACTTCACTATAACGGATAAGCGATAACGGATAACCCACTATAAGCCCATGATAGTGTTTCTTTTTTCTTAGGCAGATATCCGAACATTTAATAGACGTTTGTTGCCACTCTAAACGTCTATTAGGAGAGGAGAGGGTTGAACTAATTAAAATAGGGCCTTTAGTACTCGCACCACCGCAAGATACTAGATTTTATTTATATTTTATTCTTAGGTTTGAACTTGGCATGAATCTCGCCAGGTCTTTCAACTTTTGTGTCGTTATTCCATCTTAGAAGAAAAGTGACAATTGCAATTTTGTTTTTAATCATATCACCCGGAACAAGGCGGTAACGCCACTGATGCGCAGGGGGCTACGTGAGAGTAAAAAGATTGAAAAAGAGAAACCACATCCTAAGCAGGGAACAAGAGATGACTCCCTTCACCTGTTCAATAGACATGGGTGGAGTGTGAACCAGGCGATAGTTTAGTCTATCTACTCCAACTGAAAAAAAAAAAGGAGACGTTCTGGTGGTTAGAGACGGCACTACAAAATCAAATTATTAATAATGATAATGACAAATAATAATTACAGTAGTAATAAATATATATTATAGAAATAATTTGTATTGTCTCATATTATTCGGTTGGCTCATGAACTGAAGAGAATATGTATAGAAAAATGATATAAATAATCAAATGTACGCGCACGTGTGAGTCAGTCAGTTAAGTGCCATACGCGATACACGCTTTGGATGATCATGTCATGAAAGAGACATAACTGACTGGGCAGAAGATTATCCCGCAGTAGCTTGCCATTGCTTTCTGCGGTAGACTGGTTGCCAGCCAAGGCTATAGTACCCAAACTGTCCTATTATTTGACTCATAGCTAGAGGAGGAAAAGATGTATTATATTATTAAGTATTAATTAGTGGGGGATCGATTTATTAATTCATAACAATATAAAACTGATCCCCCACTTTATAACCAGGAGAAACTTTAATCGTGTTTTCAACTATTATATAGTTAAATGCCATACGTGATAAACGCTTTTGGGTGATCATGTCTCGAAAGAGACATAACTGGGCAGAAGATTATCCCGCAGTAGATTGCCATTGCTTTATGTATTAGCCTGGTTGCCAGCCAAGTCTATAGAACCTAATCTGTCCTATTATTTAACCCATAACTGGAGGGAAGAGACGGATTAATACCTTTCCTAAGGGTCTTTGTAAGAGGCATTCAACAGTAATTCGAACTCGGCTACTCGATTTATCGTTCCAAGTCGATGGACCAGGCTTGCCTCCCACAGAGTAAAACACTACGCCTCCTTGGTCTCACACTTTCAGCGGACCTCAAATGGAATGACTATATGGAATCCATTGCTAAATCCGCTGCTATGAAAGTCGGTTCTCCGTGCAGGGCCCGGAAGTTTTTTTCCGTCTGAATCTATCCTGCACATATATAAATCTACCATCCGCCAGTGCACTGAATCCTGCTGCCATATCTGGTCGGGTGCCCCTGCTATTCATCTCGGGCTTCTCGACAAGGTACAGCGGAGGGTCTGTAATGTGATTGATACCGACTTGGCAGACCGCCTGCAGTCTCTCTCCCACCGGCGCGACGTGGCTTCCCTGTGTCTCTTCTATAAATAATTTCACGGCCTCTGCTCCGATGAACTTAGATCACTGGTGCCTTCTAGATACGAATTTGCACGAGAAACTAGATTGGCAGCTAGATCCCACCCTTTTACAGTGAAACCGATAAAATGCAACCGCAACTTCTACTCCAACAGTTTCTTTTCTCGCACTTCTCGGCTGTGGAATTCCCTTCCACACGATTGCTTTCCCGACGGCTACAATCTCCAGAAGTTTAAATGTAAGGTCAATAGACACCTCCTAACACGCTAACTTGCATCTATTCTCTCAAACACTCTCACCATCTAACCAACCCTCATTCTCGGTACCCTTTCTGTCACCCTCCTTCTAACATTTCCTATGTCTAACCATCCTTTCCCATCACTCCCTCGACCCTGTGTAACCCCCTGCGCTACAGTGGCAGTAGAATGCCTTGCTCGGGGTGAAACGATTAAAAAAAAAATCCACTGCACCACAACGCACATGTGAATGGCCTTCCAAAAGTAATGCTTTCTATTTAGTTCCACAAAGATGATTAGAAAAAGTGAGCAAAATACGCAGTTGGATGGAACAAATATTCAGCTATAAGCCGAATTGAACGAAATCTTTTTAATTGTGCAATCGGAAAAAACAGTTATGTTGGCCAGAAATCCCATTTTGAAACGTTTTAGATACACATTTTTCTCAGCATTTGTTTATACTTCTAAGATAATGTGCTATTTACATTATTTTTAGATTGTTCGGATTGTTGTCCTCATATTTATTGCCACGTTTACGACTTTTAACTCCATGACACCCGGAAGCTGCATGTCACATAGAATGATAATGATATACCACAATGATCGCAAGAAAGGGTTCGGTTTGAAATTTCAACCATTTGAAGAAGGCCGAATAATACAACAACCTAAACGTCGTGAATACGGCAACGTTTTTCTTAATTTTCCACACTCGTTCTTTATATGTTATATAGACAGCTTATACAGTATTTACATTATTCGGATTATTGTCCTCATCTTTGTTACCATTTGTACCACGTTTCGGCCATTGTACGCTCCGGCCCTTTATGTTCTAGGAATTTTGAACCGAACTCTTTATTCCAATCACTGGGGTATATCATCCTCATTCCTTGCGTAGTAATGCTTTCGATTGGAAGTCATGAGTTATCTCCCTCTAACCCTGCAAGTAACTTGCTCACCACTGCTGTAGCCTGGTATTGAACTCACAACTATGAGAGTCAAGTAACTATCCATTAAGGACACATGGCCCAGTAGATATAGACGTTGTAATAAAGGGTTCGTTTCGAAATTCCTAGCACCTGAAGAAGACCGGAGCGTACAATGGCCGAAACGGCGTCCAAATGGCAAAAAAGTTGAGGACAATTGTCCGAATAATGTAAATACTGTAAATACTACCTCATCTCAGAAATATAGACAAAGGTGTTCGGTTCAAATTCCTAGAGCCTGAAGAGGGCCAGAGTGTACAACGGCCGAAACGTCGTAAAAATGACAACAAAGACGAGGACAATAATCCGAATAATGCAAATACTGTAAGTACTGCCTTATCTCAGAAATATAGACAAATACTAGACAGCTTTTACTTTATGGAACAGACTCCTGCGTGGGTGCTTTCCTCTGCACTACAGTCTTCACGTATTTAAGTCTTGGGTGAATTGCTCTTTATCTTTTTTATCCTCTTGGTCTTCACTTTCTATCACCACGTCTTCCTCTCAGCTTTCTTCATATCTGTTGTGGAGTAGTTTTCGCACTGAAGGTTATAATCATGCTATGTCGGTTGCTAATCAACTTAACACACCCAAAATGTTAGAAACTTGGTAATCTTCCACTGTAGGCTGACTCCTTAGTATTCGACTAACTGCTGACTAATATCAACTGCCTAGTAGTTCTACTGAACTTCAATAGTGTCTAAAGAACACTCTAAAACTTCTAAGAACTCCTCAAGAACTTCCCAAGAACATCTTGAGTTAACTTCCTGTTAACTCTTATTATATGAAGATTAGGTGTGTTTCACCATAACAATATCGCACACCTCATACATTAAGACCGTTGTAACATCAACCTTATACTTTGAGTGACTATCGAGCCTTTAACAACAAAAATACACTTTGATTGGAAATCGGGCTTTTAACAGCTCTACTTCGTTCGTTGTAGTGCAGTGGGTATCGACTGTGAATGAGAAATCGGAGAGCCGAGTTCGAATTCTGGTCGAATTCGTTACTTTGTCTTACGCACAAATACCCTTGAGAAAGGTATTAATAAATTTCTTCTTCCTCCAGCTAAAGGCTGAATAGCAGGACAGATTAAGTTTTAAGTCTGCCACAAAAAACAATGGCAAGCTACTGCGGGATAATCTTCTGCCCAGTCAGTCATGTCTCTTTAGAGACATGATCACCCGAGCGTTTATCACGTATGCATTTAACTGACTGACTGAATATAATAGCTGAAAACATGATCAAGGCTTCTACTGGTCATAAAGTGGGGGATCAGTTTAAAATAGTTATGAAGTTATAAACTGATCCCCACTAATTACTAGTTAATAGAATACATCTCTTTCCCCTCCAGCTATGAGTCAAATAACAGGACAGAGTGGGTTCTATAGCCTTGGCTGGCAACCAGTTTACCGCAGCAAGCAATGACAACCTACTGCGGGATAATCTTTTGCCCAGTCACTCATGTCTCTTTCGCGCCCGAAGCGTGTATCACGTATGGCATTTAACTGACTGATACTTTGAGCGGTTCCTGAGCTTTTAACAGGTTTTCTATATTTTGAGTAGGTCTTGAGTTTTGTATTACGTGAACTTTTTTTTCTCAAATTGAAGATCAAAAGTAAGCGATTGTCTGTGATCAGGAATGAATGCAAAGATTTCTGTGATCAGGAATGAATGCAAAGATTTCTGACAGAATAAAGATGTTGTATATAACATGTAAATTCATTGGTAACAGTTTTAACTATAAGAATGCTTTGTGAAAGAGAAAATGTTTGTCATTTAAGCTGAAATTATGCAATCCAAAAAAATATCCGTAATGTAATTGACCCTCACCAGCTATCTCTATTTCAGTCACTTTCTCACCGATGTAATACAAATATTGTCATGGCAATTACTCTGACGAACGCCGACTGCATGAATTTAAGCCCGCTTCTAGATTGGCGGATGTACGTAGTGGTGCATTGGATATCGGCTCGGAACGAGACATCGGGGAGCCGAGTTCGAATTCCAGCCAAATTCATTGCATTCACTTACGCGCAAATACCCTTAGGAAAGGTATTAATCCGTCTATTCCTTCCAGTTATGGGTTAAATAACAGGACAGATTGGGTTCTATAGCCTTGGTCGGCAATCAGTCTACCGCAGAAAGCAATGGCAACCTACTGCGGGATAATCTTCTGCCCAGTCAGTCATGTCTCTTTCGAGACATGATCGCCCAAGTGTGTTTCACGTATGGCACTTAACTGACTGACTAGATTGGGCATTTACGTCGCCCTCATTTCATGCAAACGCCACTTCTACTGTAACAGTTACTTTTCTCGAACTTTCCACCTGTGGAACTCCATTACCTTTGCTTGCTTCTTTGATAACTTCTTCTTCTTCTATGTGCCCTGTCCCTTCAGGACGTAGGCGATCATGGATCTCCACGTCTCCCTATCCCTTGTGGCTCTTAGTATGTTTGCTCCTGTTGATCCTGGCAACCCCCGTTCCGTCATCCACCTGATCAGACTCTGCAGATATGTTATCCGCTGCCTTCCTCTGTCGCTCCTTCCTTCTATCTGTCCAGTCAGTATCAGGTTCTCCAGGCTCTCCTTCCTCATTGCATGTCCCAGGAACTTCAGTTGTCTCTTCCTGATGCTCAGCATCAATTTCCTTTTTGTTGCCATTCTTTCTAACACTTCGTCGTTGCTTGTATGCTCAGTCCACGATATCCGTAGCATCCTTCTGTAGAACCACATTTCGGCCTCTTCCAGTTTTGTCCTCATTTTCGATGATATTGTCCAGCATTCACAGCCGTATTGAAGAACTGACATCACGTAGCAGTCTAGCACTCTTTTCTTCGTTTCTATTGAGATTTTCCTGTGTGTTAGTATTTTGCTCATCTTCTGGAACGCGTCCTTTGCCATGCCAATTCGCCTTCGGATGTCCGTGTCGCACTTTCCATCTCCTGTTAGAACACTTCCTAGGTACTTAAATTCTTGGACTTGTTTGATTCTGTTATCCCCTGTATTTGGCATTTTGGGTTGTATCTTTTGCTGATGACCATGCACTCAGTTTTCTTAAAGTTTATTTGTAGTCCCTTCTTGTCACTCTCCACTGCTACTTCCTGTATGAGATCTTGCAGTTTCCTTTCCGTGTCCGCAATCAGACAATTCCCAAAAATGGCAATGCGACATCAATCGCTATCATCTGTCTTCTTGAACCCCGTTCAACTTCTCTAAACCCCTGCTTATTAGTGACATTCCCGCCTGGCTTGGGCTGAAAATGATTAAAGAAATATCACTGACGAATGTTGTAAGCAAGAAAATGATGTATGTGATTCTTTATGTAAATGGATACTTAAAAGTGTTTAACAAATGTATTTTTATATTACACCATATTTCAGATTCTTTTATTTGTGTTTCCAATGCGAATTTTTTATCTTTTCAAGATTATTGCTTTTTAAAATTTGGTTCTGTAACCAAAAATTATGATTGATATTTTCAAAGCTTAACCTTTGTACGCCAAAAGGCCACCCCCGTCTATTGTTATTGATTGTCGTTAATTGTCAATTCAATTTCCTTATGATACATTGGATGCATAACAATTTATTCCTCTTTACCTTTCAGGTCATGGGCAGATCACGCGTGACTCATCTCATCTCGTAAAATTCAAAGAAGAAAAATTACGAAAAGAAAACAAAAAATTATTCGATTATTGAAAAAAAAAAAGAGAAAAATTAAAATTGGATTTATTTTTTTTAACTTTCACAAAATCAATAACTGGTTATGGGGTCCGATTACTTCCGAAAACTGTCGACTAAACGTGATTGGAATTCTCAAAGTGTGGCCCAGTGTTATTTGAGCAATTATTTCACTTCCCCCTCTGACGGTAAAACAGTGTAAAAGAGAAAAGAAAATTCGACATCATGCCCAAATTCTGTCGCTTATACGACACCGGTTGGCTTCTGCTTTATGGAGAGTGGAATTTATTGCTGTTATCGACGTACATCGGAGTGCTTCTCTCAGACCCATCCCTAGGTGAGTGATTTTCAAACTGGTTATTGTATGTCATTATCGAACGAATGATTGTCTCATTGATTTGACCTGCGCAAAAAAAAAAGAAAAGAAAAAAAAGACAAACACAAAAAATGTTGATTTCACAAGGAAGTATCGATTTTTTCTTATTTTTCTAATATTCATGTAAATTTACATAATCAGAGATACATGAAAAATTGATTTATCGTATATTGATCAGTTACAGCCCAACACAGATATTTACTGAACTTGTCGGGCACAAAGTCACTATTTAGGAGTTCAAACTTACTAGTTATGGTTTGAGTTCAAATTTTTCCTTATCACTTTTTCCCAGAAGTAAACTAGAAATTTTTAGGACAGGTAATAAAGAAAGGTTGCTAGGAGAAATTGACACTCACAGGACACATTGAAGGCCAGAGGGACAGAGGGAAACATTTAGGAATCTATCTAACAAGCTTGTGTAAACAGATAGCGAGTCAGAGACGGGGGTAATACGGAGACAAATATTGGTTAAAAGATAGGAAAGTGTGGAGAACCATGATCCTTTACCTAAGAAATTTGTGTAAACGCATGGCAGAATAGGGACTAGAAAAGTTCAAGATAAACATTGCTAAAAGCTAAAAAAGATAGGAAATTGTGGGGAGCCATGATGGCTCATGATCTGATGAGACATGGGACGTAAAAGAAGGATAAACAAATTTATTTAACACATTTCAGAAGTACAAAATTAAGTCAGTAACCTTACCAAGACCAAAATCATTGTTAATAACTTGAGGAGGCGAGTGCGCCCTCTTTTGTTTGCATAAAACAACTGAATCCTCATGTTATTGTTAGTTACATATCTTCTTCTTCTATGTGCCTTGTCATTTTAGGACGTAGGAGATCATGGCCTTCAACGTCTCCCTATCCCTGATGACTCTTAGCGCGCTTTCTCCTGTAATATCTCGCAACCCCCATTCTGTCATCCACCTTATCAGCTCCTTCAAATATGTTATCCGCTGCTTTCCTCTGTCTTTTTTCCTTCTATCTGACTTGTTAGTATCAGGTTCTCCAAGCCCTCCTTCCTCATTGCATGTCCCAGGAACTTTAGTTGTCTCTTCCTGATGCTCAGTATTAATTTCCTTTTCGTTTCCATTCTTTCCAAAACCTCCTCAGTGCTCACATCCTCGGTCCAGCTAAGTGCCATGCGTAATACACGGTTTTGGACGATCATGTCTCGAAAGAGACAAAACTAACTAGGTAGATTATCCCGCAGTAGGTTGCCATTGCTTTGTGCGGTAGACTGGTAGCCGGCCATAGCTATAGAACCTAATCCCTCCTGTCATTTGACTCATAGCTAGAGGGAAAAGAGATGTATTATATTATTAAGTTGGGGATCAGTTTATTACTTCATAACAATATCAAACTGATCTCCCACTTTATGCCCAGTAGAAGCCTTAATCATGTTTTCAACTATTAAGTGCCAGACGTGATACATTATAAGTACATTAATAAACGGTTGCAAAAAAGCAATGTTATGAAGTCTCAATCTTTTAATAGTCAATTAAGTGCCATAGGTGATACACGCTTTGGGCGATCATGTCTCGAAAGATACATGACTGACTGGACAGAAGATTATCTCTCAGTAGGTTGCCATTTCTTTCTGCGGTAGACTGGTTGCCAGCCAAGGCTATAGAACTCAATCTGTCCTGTTACTTGATTCATAGCTAGAGGGGAAGAGATGTATTATATTATTGAGTATTAGTTAGTGGGGGATTAAGTTATTATTTTATAACAATATAAACTGATCCCCCACTTTATGCCCAGTAGACGCCTTAATCTGTCCTGTTAGTTTACCCATAACTGGAGGGAAGAGACGGATTAATAGCTTCCTTACGTGTATTTGTGCGTAATGGAATGCAAGGAATTTAACTGGAATTCGAACTCGCCACCCCGATTTCTCGTTCCGAGTCGATATCCACTACACAACAATGCACTTCAGTTTGGTGGAAACACAATCTGGTAATATTAATGTTTACTTGTCAGGGAACTTGGATCTTTACTTATTCAGCGATCCAGATAAATTTTATAAAACCGGTCGAATCGACTGAAATATCGCGTTAGAATCATTTTGTGGAGGGGGTGTTTATTGATAGAAATTCAGTATTTACTTATAACTACGCTCAATCATTATTGTTATGATGTTGATAGTTGCCCATTCGAAGTTAATCTCATCAAAACACTGCGTCTCCTCGGCTTAACTCTCACAACAGACCTCAAGTGGAAGGACTATATAGAATCCATAGCTAAATCCGCTGCTAAGAAAGTCGGTTCTCTGTGTAGGGCCGGAAAGTTTTTCCCGGCTGAAACAATCCTGCACATATGCAAATCTACCACCCGCCCGTGCATTGAATACTGCTGCCATATCTGGTCGGGTGCTCTTTCTAGCTACCTAGCTGTCCTTGACAAGATCCATTGGATTAACTGTAATGTAATAGATACCGACTTGGCAGCTCATATACAGTCACTTTCTCACCGGTGCAATGTGGCTTCCTTGTGTCTCTTCTACAAATACTTTCACTGCTTCTGTTCCGATGAACTTCGCTCACTGGTGCCTCCTTTATATAAATTTACTCCAGCAACAAGATTAGCAAGTAGATCCCACCCTTGTACTGCGGACGCAATAAGATGTAAACGCAAATTCTACTCCATCAGTTCTCGCACTTCCCTCCTGTAGAATTCTCTTCCGTTTACTTGCTTTCCCGACAGCTACAATCTCCAAGAATTTAAATGTAAGGTCAATAGTCATCTCCTATCTCACTAACCTACATCCTCTCTCTCATGCTTCTTTCTCCGTCCACACCACTCTCATCAGTATTCTCATCATTCTCTTACCAACTTCCTGACACCCCCTATAACCTGTCACTCTTTCTCATAACTTTCCTCCTATGTAACCCCCTGCAAAACAGTGGCAGTAAAATGCCTTGCTTTGGGCGATATGATTATAAAAAAAAAGTGACGATCTGCCTTCTATCTCCAGAAACGTCCATATATATAGGGATATGGCTATGCTAATCATTATTAGCTAGCCAATCCCATTACAATTATACTAGTAAATAATTCAAGATTGAATATTTATGGGAATTTAAAAAAAAATTCAGGGCCCCTTTATAGTATATGCTACAGGCCTTGCACGACCTTAATCTGGCCCCGCCAAACATTCAAATCAATTTGACCAAATATTTTGTACATATCTGGTATATACAGATCTCAATTATCCTTCGATTTTTATCAGCTACGGAGAATCTCCAGGGACTTCTTAACCTAGTAATAAAAGTGGAAACTACTATAGGTCCTACATTTTCTCGGGCACCGCATAAATTAGTTCCAAACTCTCTGGCAAAATAATCATTATCTTGCAATATTAATGTTTGAATATTGGGGTAGCTGCTTCTTTAATTATTTGTCATTTCAGGTGGCATTATATCTTTGTAAAACCTAGCGTCTTAGTGGTTTTATTTTCTTGCATGCGTTGAAACAAAAAAAAAAAAAGAAACGATGCAAAGTTCTCGTTAGAATAATTTTATTCATATTCTATTCCAGGTTGAATTATATCAAAGGTCGATAAATATTTTGTAAAACCTTGCGTCTTAGGGGCTTTATTGTTTTGCTTGTAATGAAACGATAAAAAAATCAATGCAAACATTTCCTTAGAATCATATGCATCGTATTCTTTTATAATCTATCACGCTACACTTGTAAATAATAAATATTTTAATATTGATGCATAATTTTTAAAACACAGGGCCTCTTTATAATATACAATAAATGTCACTGCACATGCTTAATTCAGTCCTCACTCTGATATTTACCTTGTTAAAAGTAATACTTCAAGGGATTGTAAGATAATGATAGAGATTTTCTTGACTGATCTCATATAAGAACCATGTTCAATTTACATTTAATATTATAATGTTAAGAAGTAAGTACAACGACATCTAGATAAACATTAAGCTACCTTCGCATATAAAGACCGGAAAATATGTTTTACTCATTCTGTAGGGAAAAAAAGAACCTTTAATTGCCATGAATACAGGACGGTTTTAAAAATAATGTTTAGTAAAATGAACAAATATTCTTTAATATTTAAATAATATCATAAGAAAATTGTTTTTAAATCTCAACAAATTTAGAGCCAAAAAAAGATGAATTATGCGGATCTATGATTCATTCATTCTCTTTGTCTTTCTTTTTCTTTCTCTTTCCCTTTCTTTCTCTTTGTTTTTATTTTTGTTTTTTCTTTTTTCTCTGTCTCTTTCTCTTTTTCTCTTTCTTTTTCTTTCTTTCTTTCTTTCTTTCTCTTTCTCTTTCTTTTTCTTTATCTTTTTTCTCTTTCTCTTTGTTTTTGCTTTTTCTCTTTCTCTTTTTTCTTTCTTTTTCTCTTTCTTTTTCTTTCTCTTTCTCCTTTCTTTCTTTCTTTCTTTCTTTTTCTCTTTCTTTCTCATTCTTTCTCTTTCTTTTCTTTCTCTTTCTTTCTTTTTCTTTCTCTTTCTCTCTTCATTTATGTAAAGATATTATTATTATTTTTCGAAATGTGTTCAAATGCTGATCGCATTCGCCTTTCCCTTTCCATTTTGAAGAATTATACTTAACCTGTTGCTATAGGGAGATGATTAATGTTTCTTTGTTTCGGCCTTGTGTCAGACTTAAGTGAACTCCCTACAACTTACAAGTTTTATACAGAATTATCATCAGAATTATTATCAGAAGGTTTTCATCATCATCAGAAAGTTGGTTGCCGGCAAGTTTGAATAAATGAATTGTGTGGAGTAGCGTAAGAATAAAATAGAGATTTTTCAATGTTAATATAGAAATTTATGAAAGGGAAAGACTAACATAAGTTGTAGGAGTTAATGTGCAATTAGAAACAATATTTAGAGGTTAAGGGTAGAGTTCGTACAAAATGTTCTAAGGGTAGAGTTCAAACAAAATGTTCGTAGTAGTAATTGTTGAAAGAGATAAGGAGAGAGAGAAAGAAGAAATGTCCGAGTCACTTGAAGTTGAAATTACATTTTAGATGTTTCGTCTCGCGGCTTCCATATGACTCTCTGTCTTGATGTTGACCGGGAACTTTTAAAGTATTCAGATTTTCGCATTTGTTCGGGAAGTCCTCCAGTCTTGTAAGTCGCTCCCATTAGTCAAAAATCATTTTAACACCTACTTGCGAAATTTGGTTTCTACTTTTTCTTTAAGCACATGGTCAATCCTTTTTCTATTTGGGAAAAACCAGGATTTCACACGTCATTGTGAATTTTTGTAAAAGTGAAGAAGGAGGTTGATTTTAATTAATTTCTTATTCGCTACAAACCACAGATGGTTTACTCATTCTGGATATTATCTTAAACGATAATTTCAAAAGTTTTAAACAAATTAAACAGTTTTGGGTTGTACGGTCATAATTTTCATTTTCTTTCGATTACCAAATTCTTAGAGCAGCTTCTGCGGTTAAGAAAGAAAGTTTAAAAATTGAAAGAATCTCAAAACTTGTAACCCCCATAATAACAACTGGA
Organism: Ascarosepion bandense; assembly: GCA_037127315.1. Lineage (NCBI taxonomy): Eukaryota > Metazoa > Mollusca > Cephalopoda > Sepiida > Sepiidae > Ascarosepion > Ascarosepion bandense. Next base: position 1,617,486 of record JBBBDQ010002040.1, read on the forward strand.
AGAAAACGTACGGCTAAATAGCAGTAATAATAATATATTATAATCATATATATGAAATGATTTGTTTGAACATTATTTATCGAGCAAAAATAATGTTCAAACAGATCATTTCAAATTGTCGTTTATTTAAAGAGCATTTGGTTAATCTTCGTTAATTTCTGGAACATGTTTACATTTGTTGACATAACGATACATTTCAGAGCAGATATGGTTATTACGATAAATCGAAAATTGTTTTATATAGGCTTGATTTGACTTCGTTTAGACTGTTGGCTATTCGTGGTCGAGGGGTCTAAGACGCGCCAGATAGGGGTCGCAGGTTCGTATTCTACCGAATAACACACTTTTTCGTAACAAAGATTTATCGTAAATAATCAGGCTTGTAGAAATATTATATAATACTGTTTGATTATTTGATTATTTAATATCTACTTAAATACGAGTATCGATAAAAAATGATGTTCAAACAAATCATTTCAAATTGTCGGCAATTTAAAGACCATTTCGTTAATCTTCGTTAATTTCCGTAATAGTATATATATATATATATATATATATATAATGATGCATGTTTCATTGAATAATATAGAAAAGTTTTTTCCGATTTATTTTATGTAAATTTTATTCATATCGTCTGATAAGATTAATAGCATTATCGTTGAAAGAGGAAAGAAAATCACAATATCGATACATGTTTTTATTTAATCTTTTCTGAGCTTTCGGCTTACATCAGTCATTATCAAAGATGACAATTGTGTTGGTTGTAATGAGCAGTTCACGGACGTACGATAATACTAGTCGTCTATTTTGTTTGTGTGGAAGATTTGTGAACACGTGCGTGCATGCTGGAAGCGAAAATCGCACTACAGCTTGTGGCGTCTCACATGACCACACGAAAGTGGGGGCAAGAAGTATTAAGTATGGAAAGCCATTGGGATAACCAATCGCTTCTGTTATCTATTAGAGGCATTTGTGAATGTTTGTGGAGATTTCGTAGTCAATTTTGTTCAGGTTAGGTTTCAACTGTTTTATGTATATGGCTTCAAGTATTTTTAGATTTTGTTTATTGTTTTATATATATATATATATATTATTTATTCAAAAATTATAACATACATATGTTACAATAGCACTACAAAAGTAGCCATTTTGTAGTGATATTGTAACATATCCATGTTATAATTTTTGAATAAATAATATTATTAGCTCTACTTTTGTATTGAGCACTTTTAAAAAATAGTGTTTCTTTGAACAAGGAATATTATTCCAACAATACTTGGTTATATATATATATATATATATATATATATATATATATATATATTTCAAAATTCCGACGGACAATTTACAAAACTTATCTCCTTTTCACTAAGCCTATCTAAATCCCACACACAATTACCCAAATATAAGAAAAGAGACTTTCTATTCCTTTCCACACCACCTGAGGAGACATTGTCATTTCAATGTCGAAACAAAATGCACACTTTGTAGTGGATAAAAATTTGTACAAGCTCTAAACTATAATTTTTTTCTTTTCTACGAGTATTTTGACGTATGTTCAGGTATTTTGTTTTTTTTTTTACTTCGCCTTTTTTCCCCTCCGAGTTTGTTCTCGGTGGGTTTTTTGATACGAACTGAAATATATTATAACAATTATTAGTATTAGCATTATTATTATTGTTATTATTATTATTATTATTATTATTATTATTATATATATATATATGTAGTAATAATGATATATAATGGTAATATATAAAAGTGATATATAATAGACAATGCAAAATGAAAATAACATTGATATTTCATTCTGATATAACTAATAAGATTACGCAAAAATGTCTTGATATACTAAAGAGTATATAGTGGGCTATCCGTTCTAGTGAAGTGTACTTGTGTGTTGAAACAGATTAACTGAATTTTGCCTTGTTTGTATATAGCCCACTATAAGAGGGATATAAAACAAGAAAATCAAATTGTGTATAAAAACAACACATATATATATATATATATCAATTAAGATTTTTTACAAATAAAAGTAATGTCTTTTGGTTGGTACAAAGATCGTTAAAATGTTCATAGCAGTAAATGCCGAAAAGAGTTTGTGCGTATGCATGTGTGAGCGTTTGTCTGGTAGGAATGTCTTTGATGTCTCCGCTCAGTCCATCGAGTAAGTGGTTCAGTGAACCGTGAAAAAGATAAGAGATAAAGGAGAAGTGAGCATGATGAGATCGCTTGACATGGTCAAGGGACGTGCTAATTATGCTCGTATTTTCTCATCTGGTGATGCTTCCTGTGTCGGTTTTTATTTCGTCTTTGGGGGTCCAAACAAGTTATTTGGGAATTTACACCCGAGTTTAATTCTGGGCTACGATAAACCAGATTCACGTCGTCTCGCGAAAAGGGTCCATAAGAGGAATTTGATATTTATTTATTTTTTGTTTTTCCAGATGCGCAAAGACCAGTTTTGGTCATTTGCTTTCTGTACCTCTGAGGACAAACATCCGGTCCCTGGTATCACCACAAGTAAATTTATTCAACAAAAAAGGCCAATAGCTTCATGCACAGCTTCTAGACGACTTCGGAATCTCTTCTGAACAGTCTCCTTGTTTTTTAAGTTGGTAAATGCTGCCATAATTCTTGCCTTCAGTTTATGTTACTAAGATTTATGTTGATCTCTCATTCAACTGCGTCTCTCACATAATAATCTAGGGAGTTGCAGTTTGGAGAGTTACGTGTGGGTGGTGTGATCGCAGAACTTGTCTGACAGTCATGACTGCGTTCTCCTGTTTGTGTGTCATAGTGCAGAGTTGGTAGACACAGTGTTTTCCGAAAGCCACCCTCTTGACCCAGAGTAGTATTACCTCCGCCAGGCACTTGACGTAAGCCTCCTTGCTGAGATCCTGTGGGAAGATGAATGAAGGTATAACGTCGCTATAACTAGTGATCGCTTCCAAACATTTCGTAATCACCATTAGACTCATCTAACTCTTTCCAAATCCTATGCACTGTCCTCAGATAGACACGCAAACACTCTGAAGTATTCGTACTGAAGCTCCTGGCGCAAACCCCAAGCATTACACTATGCCGTTTCCAAATTTCTGGCAAAGTGAATTGCGTCATGGTTCTTTTTTTCTTACAGACATTGCCCAACTGACCCTACTATACTGTGGAGTTGACAAAATCAAAAACAAACAACGCACATGCACGAAATCTTTTTTTTAAAAAGTAAAATGGCGACAATTTATCCATCGCACCCTGTATATATATATATATCAATTATGATATATCATGATAATTAAAATAAAATATATATCAATAAAATAATATTAATAATATATAATATTGCACATATAATATTAATAATATTTAATAATATATCGTAATATAATATATAGGAAAAACTACTAAAAAGTTGTAAGTTAAAAATGCATGAGAGTATTTATTTATTTCTATTATATATATATATATATATATTTGATATTTCAGACCGGCCTCGGCCTTTCATCAGAAACAAATGATTTAAAATTTTTTAATATAATATATAATATATGTACTAATGGCGATACATTAAAATAATCGTAATAATATTAATAGTAGTATAACAATACCAAAAGTATAGTAGAATCGTAACGTTAAGAAGCAAGATAATTTTTGTAAAAAACGAAAATACTTTTGATACTGTTTAATATTGCAAATATTTTCAGACAGTTGCTTTTGTTTTGTTTTTTTTGTGTTTTGTTTTTCACTACAGTGTTTCGACGTATATCATTTCTATCTTTCGTCAGGTTTTTGCCGTGTAAATGCAACTGAGTGTGGAAGCGTCAGCAAAAAAAAAAAAAAGAAAAAAAAAGAAAAAATTTAAAAAATTAAAAATTAAAAAAACTAAAAAGACGTTTACATACCACAACTATTTTTAATCGTTAAGGCTTCTTGTATTCGTGATTAATAGATTTTGTTTGTTTGTTCCTGTTTAACGGCCTATCAACATCTAAAGGGTCATTAAAGTCCGGAAACGTATTTTTATTTTAAATCACAGTTATGTTTAATTCAAAAAAGTTTTGTTGGTAACATTTTTCATTCAAAAACGTTTTGTTGATAGCTTTCATAGCATTTTGACCTCAGTTGGGGGTTAACTATTTGCTCATAGCTGGGACCCTAACAGGTGCTACCACTCCGGGTCAGGGTGGACCTGGGAACAACAGCAATTAAGAGGTGGTTCTATGCTCCTCACAATCTCTCAGAGGCCTTACTGCCGGATGCAGTTTCGGTCATACCCAAGACCCGGATGCAGTTTACCGTCATGCACAGGACCGGTGATTAATAGAAAGCCAAGTGAATATCTTTGGTGATGGAATTGTGATCATTTGAATGTTTCTTGTAACAAATGTTAAAGTCGATATCCACGATAAAAATGTGCAGAGTCATTTCCTATTTCTTTTCTTCTGTTGTTCGAACAATTAAGGGGAGACCTCAGTTGAAATGGGGTCTTGCCAAGGAGATAAAAACGAGAAAAATGAAACCGGACGCGACACAATCTTTAAGGCTGTATAACTTGCGGAATTATGGTGATTTTCTAAGCTCAGCTTAGTATACTGCCCAAAGTATGGGACACCCAGTGAGGATCGAACTTACGACTCAGTTGTAATGATTCGAGTGAGACAAACCTGCTAACCATTACACCAAGGAGCCCAAACTTGTGGCTTTATGGTATCTTTTAATAACTATATCGCTTAAAGTTCATAGCGAAGCAGAAACAATTTCGTTACATACAAAGAAAAGACTACTGAACTGCTATGTCAAATCAGGTATTTTATATGGCTGTGAACGTTACACAATCTTCTTAAAGATGAAGAAGAAACTTAAGGAACATACTTTTTTCTACAGATGGATGATGAGAATAACGTGGCTGGACATATGATCAATGATGAAGTCTTTAGAAAACATGGAAACTAAAAAGACACTTATACTTAACATCAAGAAGAAACAGTTGTGAGAAAAGATAGAGAACATGACGAGGAAAGAGGGCTTGGAAAATCTGATACTCACAGAACAGACTGAAGGCAAGAAGGACAGAGAGACCCAACAAATAACTTACTTAACGAGGCTCAGCAAATGGATAACAGAACAAAGTTTAGAAGATATCACAAAAACAAAATTTATTAAGATACTTGAAGGACAGGAAATCGTGGAGATCCATGATCGCTGATGTCCTGAAAAGACACATCACATTAAAGAAGATCGGTTTAAGTTTCATGCGGCTCTTATTCTATAGATACTAGTTTTTATTTATTAGTTTCGAATTACAATGAATTTTATGAATAATAGGGGAGTAGTTACATATTAACTGCTCCATAGTTTTGATACTCAGTGTAGTCCTTCTCGTAGACTGACTGCCACCCAAGACCAGAGTCTACACTGGCTAGAAGAGAGAGGAGACCTTTCTCATTTGAATTTGTGCGAAAGTAAATGTAACAAACTAGTTCAGAAATTGGATTCATTACTGTTATGTTGCCCTATCTACGGAGGAATAGACTCTTCCTTTCCCCAAAAGTACTAACCTGCGTAACTTCCGGGGAAGCAGTCGTGAGGTAGTCGTGAGGCAGTGGATTTACAGTGTAACTATACAGTATAGACGTACACTTTTACCTGCTGGCTACTAACACTCGTATTTGTATATATTTGTATCCATTAGCATGGATCAGGTTAGTCTCCCTGAAAGCAAAACACTGCGTTTCCTCGGGTTAACTCTCACAGCAGACCTCAAGTGAAATGACTATATAGAATTCATAGCTAAATCAGCTGCTAAGAAGGTCGGTTCTCTGTGTAGGGCCAGGAAGTTTTTCCCGTCTGAAAAAATCCTGCACATATATAAATCTACCATCCGCTCGTGCATTGAATACTGCTGCCATATCTGGTCGGGAGTTCGTGCTATCCATCTAGGTGTCCTTGACAAAATCCAACGGAGAATCTGTGATCGATCCCGACATGGCAGTTCATATCCAGTCACTTTCTTTCAATGTGGTTTCTCTGTGTCTCTTCTACAAATACTTTCACGGCTTCTGCTCCGAAGAACTTAGCACTCTGGTGCCCCCTATATATGAATTTACTCGAGCCACAAGATTAGCAACTAGGTAGACATAGAAGTCTATTTACACCGCTTCTACTCTGATGAACTTAGCTCACTGGTGCCCCCTATACATGAATTTACTCGAGCCACAAGATTAGCAACTAGGTAGACATAGGAGTCTATTTTCACGGCTTCTGCTCCGAAGAACTTAGCACTCTGGTGCCCCCTATACATGAATTTACTCGAACCACAAAATTAGCAACTTTTACTGTGAAACCAATAAAATGTAAACGCAAATTCTACTCCATCAGTTACTTTTCTCCCACTTTCCGCCTGTGGAATTCCTTTCCTTTTACTTGCTTCTCTGACAGCTACAATCTCCGAGAATTTAAATGTAAAGTCGATAGTCATCTCCTATCTCACTAACCTGCATCTTCTCTCTCTCTCTCTCATGCTCCTTTCTTCATCCACTCTACTCTCATCAGTATTCTCATCCTTCTCTTACCCACAACCTTATACCCCCTATAACCTGTCACTCTTTCTCATTAATTACTTCCTATGTAACCTCCTGCGTAGCAGTGGCAATAAAATGCCTTGTTTGGGGCGATATGATTATAAAATGTTCTGTTATTCTAATACACTGGTTAAACCTACCTTCTTGTTTTCCATATCTTCCTTTCTGGCCCTAACAGGCTACAACAATTACTCTTCACTATCTATGAACTGTAATGACTAAGGAGTGGGTTCCCGTTACCTCCTTTACGGTTTCAAATTGATAGTAATATTTCTCGTAGACTGGCAACCACTAAGGCTGGAGATCGCTGACTACTTTGCTATTTAAAATATACCGTGGCTAGGGAGAAATTGGATTCATGCTTTTTCTAATGGGTCTTAGTGCGAAAGTAAAAGCAGCGAGTAATCGCTGGAATTTGAACTCGATACACTGATTCTACTTTCTTCACCGTTAATCGTTAAGCTACCCGCATATATCTATTTCCGTAGAACTCATTTAAGAGAGAGAAAAAAAAACTGAGTTGTTAATACGTTTCCTTGTCTTTGGTAAACCTAAGTGATGGTTCGAGTCCTGGATATCATTTTGTTAATCTGCAGGAATTGATTTCTAGCTCTTGTTCTGTCTCCTCGGTCAACCATGAAAACTTTTCCAGTCAAATTGTTGAAATAATGAATTCTCATTAAATCGGTCTTTCCATAACTGTGCATTTTGAAAGTCTTGTGGTGTAATTAAATCCTGAGGAATTAATCTTTTGAAACGCAAGCGAATAATGTCTAATTTGTAGTCGCCATGCAACCATGGCATAACCAACATTAAATTCATATGCAACTCGAATCAATAATGGTTTTAATTATTATCATCTTTAGAAACGCTAGGTCAATATTGACTACCCTTTAGTAATATTATTTTTCCTCATAAGGAAACATTTTACATTCATTGATCGAACAGCTAGTACAATAAATATAATTATTTGAGACACAACGCATGTCCGAAATTTTGCTCAGTTTAACTTTGTCTGACATGAGGCCATGGCACTTGCTACCAGATGTGATCAATTTCACTTCTTCTTATTCATGTGTCGTCGTGTCGCTTCCACTGGACCCTGCCCTTGTCACTCTTAAGAAAATCGAATGCATGGTCATCAGCAAAATGGCAACCCAATATGCCAAATACAAGTCGGGGATACTAGAATCAAACAGGTACAAAATTTAAATACCTGGGAAGCGTTCTAACAGAAGACGGAAAGTGCGACACAGCGATCCGAAGGCGAATTGGTATGGCGAAGGAAGCATTCCAGAAGTATTAAGAAACAGGACAATTTCCCTAGAAACAAAGAGGAGAGTACTAGATTGCTATGTGATGTCAGTTCTTCAATATGGCAGTGAATGTTGGACAACATCTTCGAAGATGAAGGAAAAATTTGATGCTGCGGATACCATGGACCGAGCATGAGAGCAATGATGAAGTTTTGGAAAGGATGGAAATTAATACTGAGCATCAAGAAGAGACAACTAAAGTTCCTGTGACATGCAATGAGGAAGGAGGGCTTGGAGAATCAGGCCAGATAGAGGGAAAAAGAGACAGAGGAAAGCAGCGGATAACATATTTGAAGGACCTGATCAGGTGGATGACGGAACGAGGGTTGCGTGGTGCAACAGGTGAAAGCGTTTTAAGAGTCACCAGGGAGAGGAAGATGTGGAAAGCTATGATTGCCTACGTCCTGAAAGGACATGGCACATAAAAGAAAACTAATCTCTCCTAAACCTCGCTCCGCCATCCATTTGCATGAACTTATCAAATATGTCTCACGCTGATTTCCACTGTCCTTTTTTATCTATCCGTCCAGTGTGTATTAGATTCTCCAGACCTTTCTTCCTCATTACGTGTCTCAGGACCCTCAGTTGTCTCTTCGCAATGTTAAGTTTCAGTTTTCTTCTCGTTTTGCATCCTCTTCAGCACCTCGTCATTGCTCACGTTCTCGGTTCATTGTATTCTCAGCATCCTTCTGTAGAACGACATTTCTGCTGTCTATAGCCTCTTCTTTGTCCTTGAAATCGTCCAACATTCGCCGTCAAGTTACTTAACCATAGCACTATGCTAGGTGTCCAAAACATTGAAAGAAATTAATTTTCAAGTCGTTGATATAAACTTTTATTTTTCGTATTTGTATTAAAAATTGTCATCGCGGCATTTCCGACAAACGGAATGAACTCTTCCAACCATTACATATATGTCCCCTCACAAGAGGTGAGAGTAGATAGCCAGGTCTATAGCCTAAGTAGGCTGTAGGTAGCCTGAGAGAGTAGCCTGAGGAGAGCGTCCTGAACTGTGCCGAGAGTCGTTCATAACGACCATTACGAGTCCAAGTTCGAGATTCAAAGCATAGTATTACACACTAACCCGTATTATCGTTCTACTAACAAAGTTTCCAAGTATTGTATTTTTCCGTCTTTAATATATATTCGTTATTTCCTATTTTGGTTGTTTTTGTGTTATTCTTGCTGGACCTTTAACCGGGTCCAAGGCAAAAATGAAAAGAATCCCTGTGGAGCAGCTGATCGATTCTGTGTAACTTTTATGTCAAATATCTCACCGATATTTACTGTACAGCCTATCTTTTTCTATCTGCCATTAATGATGACGACGACGACCATGACGGCGTCGTAAGGGACGCTGGTCATTTTTCTTTAAATTCGAACAAGCTGCCATGTGTCACGATGATTGATGCTCCGTCTGTTTTGTGTTGGACTTTTAGAAAGTTTACTTCTGCCACACCAAACGCCATTCTGAAGTGTCACAAAGCGTCGGAAATAACATTCTCTCTTGTCAGTGTGATATTTTGGAGAAGGGGTAGGCTCCGTTCCTCCCAAAATTTTTCAACAATCTTATTTTATATCGCGGGACTCTACAAGACGTTAGTGACCATGGCTCTCCAAAATTTCTTTATCCTTTCTAGATCTAATCAATGTTTGATACCTTAATATAACTCCCAGTTAACGTTCGGCCATAGATTTATCCAAGCTCGTTAGAAAATTTACTCACTGTTTCCCTCTGCCTCTGAATATGCCCTGTGTGTGTATAATTTTCCAAACTCTCTTTCCTCATTGTAAGAATTATTTTCTGATCCTAAGCACAGATTTGCTTTTCTTTTTTCTTTTCATTAAAACTTCCTATCAATATTATGACAAAAATATCGAAAGAATATAGAAATGGCCGTTTTGCACTAATCTAGACATTACTAATAAAATAAAATAAAATAAAATGAAAACAACCCCACAACAAACAAGCAAACGAACAAAAAGCAGTGATTAATGGAAAGAGAGAGAGAGAGAGAGAGAGAGAGTAAAGAAAGCTTAACGAAGAACAACGTTGCATGTCTGGGGTAATGTTAGTAATGGCTTTAAGAATAGAAACTGAATTTTTTCATATATAAAATAAATGCTTATTCACTATCTGTCTCTGTCAAATTAACTTAGCCCGAGTCGAAGGCATGCGGTTTCAAGTCTCTTCGACCGTTCTCTCTTCTTTTTGCTCGGTGACTTTCTTTCTTGTGGATCGTTTGTTTATATAAATTCCTGTCATCAGGTTGTGTTGTGTTTGTATCTCCCAAGTTCACCTGTGTTCACTTCCTCTTTTTTGATGCCTCCACCGACATTTCTTGAGACCTGGGGACTTTTGGGTTAACCCTCGAGGCACTTAGTTCGTTTGACTAACTAAAGTTATATGATGCTTAGTTTGGTACTACATAACAGGCTTGCTCTTCTTAGTCAAACGTTTCCTGACAGACAATAAATTCGATTAAGATTAATAACATTTCCTGCTGCAAACCTACATACTACAGTAGTTTATGCCAATGGCACACATGACCATTTCCTTCAGTTAAAAAATCTCTGAATTGCTCGATTTCTAATTCCAAAATTTTCGTGATGTCCCAAAATAATTCTTGATTTACTAAGAATCGCGTTCAAGTTTTAAATTTTACAAGCAAATTTCATCTATAAGAGAAATGCTGTTAGTAGTTTATTCATCCTACAGTTCTCATGAGAAATAATAGAGTAATACTGTTAAGCTAAAATTAATAGGATTGTCACGCCTTGGGTTGGGTCAACAGTGGGTGACAGGGTTAGGGTTGACGTGTACTATTAAATCGAGAGTTTGATGCTCAACAAGTTTCCATAGAAAAGTGTTCCTTGTCCTGATGTAATGGATGGGATGCTTTAAAAGAGCTGCTAGTGAATTTGATTCTCACTGGGTCCTCCATAAATATCATGTCGTTCTGCGGCCATGGCCGAGATAGAACTCACTACACCTCTCCAGTATTCCCTGTGCATTTGGAACCCTGGCGCAGTTTTTGCAGCGAAATTCATAAGCTTGTTAAATAGCTGAACACTTGATGCTTCGCCAGGGCTACCAAGGGTGTTTTTATTGTGACACCAACGCTAGATAGGTTGCCTCCAGGCTCCATTCTGTTATTTAACCCATAGCTGGAGGGAAGTGACGGATTAATATCTTTCCCAAGAGTACCAGTGCTTAAGTGAATGCAGGGTACTCAAATGGAATTCGAACTCGGCTCACCGATTTCTCTTTCCAAGCTGACATCTACTGCACCACAACGTACATCCGTCACTGAACTCTTACAGCGCCTGGTATTCTCAAGCGGTCACCCATCTAAGTACTAACCAGGCTCACGTTTCTTAACTTCGGTGATCGAACGAGAACAGGTGTATTCAACGTGATATGCCGTAAGCATAAATATAGTCTTTCATCAAAACTAAACTATGGGCCAATCGGAATAAATTAATGGTTAGCAGTTACTACAGTGCATTGAATTTGATTCTCACTAGATACCGGAGCTAAGCATTGTCAATAAAAAATAATTAAAAAAATGTTTTGATTATTATCTGAAATTGAAATCTTTACGACAGTGAATCTGTTGCTAACCTAAACGTGACAATTTTTTTATTCTATGGATGATATCAGACCTCATTCATAGTATGAATAAAAATTCAGAAAATGTGATTGTATAAGTAACGAGGTTTCTTTATTTGTAAATCGTTAGGCTTCAGCAATAAACAAAGCGCTCATATTTACAATTATCTAATTAATAGTTTGGTTTTGTATTCCAACTTCAACACTGAATCATTATGGGCACCAAAAGAGGCGTTAAGCAAAGATGAGGCGAATCTTGTTGATTCATACACCACGTATTCCAGTCAAATTAACATCAGCGCTCGGCGACGTGTCCACACTTGGTCGCCTGCTCCCTTACAATTTCGTTAACCTGATGTAGGCAGGGTTTTACTTTAACTGTCTTGTCGCTTAATTTTTCGTAAGCAATTTAGAGCTGCTTATTTTCTTGAGAAAAAACAATATTAATAAATTCGAAATTGTATAAAATTCTAATTTTATGCAATTCTGATTTCCATAATTAATTCAATAATCGCCACATGACCGATAAAAAAATAGAATTTCCAAATATGGAACTGAACTGATATTTCTCTGGATTTGATAGCAGACATTCTTTTCTAATGAATTTTACGATGGATATTTTTATTTTATGAAAAAATATTTAAAATATTTAAAAACTGTATTACTAAAGCAATGTTTAAAGCGGGTTGAAGGAAGAATTAGTCATATTAGTTTACATCATGAAGTCTTATAACATAGGTTATCGCTCACGTAGAAAATTTTCCCCGACCTGTACAGTAAATATTCAAAAGTATAAAATTTGTTTAGTAAAAGTTTGTTACTGGTTCGTAAACTGATTTATGTAGTAAAAATACCAAATGTAGTAGAAAATAACGCTGACTGCTGCTGTTGCTGCTACTACCGTACTAAAGAACAACCAAAAGAAAATATGACCATTGAAGACTATGCACAAAATACCAAAATATGTTCTTTGCGGAGATATTTATATTTTATCTATGAATCTGACCCTTTTATTCCAATTTAACCAGACTTTTATTCAAGATTCTTTGCATATTTCTTTTGAGAATTTTTCGGGTAGTCTATGTTGAAATACTCAAAATCCTAAATTGCCAACTAAATTTCCAACCGCACTATTTTTTGCAGAGTTAAACACGGCCACCGGTGGGCGATATCATCCTGGTTTAGATTATATATTTTTATATGGATTGATGCATTATTAGATGATTGAAAGATTAAGGAGAATTCTCAGCAGGGAAAGAAATAAGTGGTTTTAGCGCTCACATTTATTAGTAGAGGAGGTTTTATTGCACACTGCAGCGCGTGTCTGTTGCTAAAAGGTTGAAGACTCTTTATTTCTTCAATAATGTCCTGAATTGTGCAAGAATCACAGTTGTGAACTAAATAAACGGTTATGGCGCTTCGATCTATCAGAAGTCGCTCTTATTCTATTGTGTACTTCAGTATGTATCAATGGCAAGGAGGTTAGATCAATCATTTTGATCTGTAAAAATATTTAACCCCATCACGCTTTTCTGCTCTTTTACGACATTACACACCAGCAGATGAGCCCAGCTTCACCACAAAAAGTGTTTCTGTAGCAAGTAGGTTATTAAGGATACTAAATCAGTTTCCTTATTCAGACTTGTCATTCGCCAAGACTGGTTGCCAAGCAAGGCTAGAGAACTCCGTCTATTTAACCTATAGCTGGAGGAGGGAAGAAGATATGAATCTGTATATTTTTATTTAAAATGTCCGCTGCTGTGGGCCTATTCATAAGTCTTTATGACTTTTATATCATCTGCTGTCGACTTATATGCATGTTTTTGCATCAAGTTAATATAGTTTTGTAACCTTTTCAACGTTAAAAAGAATTCAGGTGTCATTGTATTGGCATTTTTAGGAAATAAATTAAGATGGCTAAATTCTATACTTACAAGAAGCATCATTAAATTTGTTTTTCCAGTCCCCTATCGTTTGCTTATTTCGGTTTAACACCGTCCTAAATGAAGAGACACAACACCGAACCCTGACGAAAACAATAAGCAACCTCCACAAAAAACTTTTTCAGTCTGCCATCAGAATGGATGGTGTATCTCAACAAAGATTTGGAAAACCTTCCGAACAATGTAAATAGAGTAAATAAGACTAGTTTACCTCTTCTTTTGGCTCCTCGTCGGCCATTCTGCTATATTTCATAACGGTTTTTACACCATTGGTAAGTTAATGAAAATCTCACATGATTCAATTAAAAACTAATTTCTTGCCTCATGAATATTGGAAGTTATGAATTCGAACTAATATAGACATTTTATTGATTCTATTACTGCTTCTTCTTTCTTCATCGACTGAAATTAAGATATTAATCATTATCATTTCATGATACGTTCAGGTTAATCTCCTCAAAGCTTTTGGCTTCATAACTTTATTACAGCCGATATACTCTTTCTGTTACTGATTAACCACCTCTTAATTGCTGTTGTTCTCATGTCCACCGTGACCCGGAAGAGTAGCACCTGTTAGGGTCCCAACTATGGGCAAATAGTTTATTCCTAAACTGGAATCAAACAAGATGAAAATATAAAAATAGACTTTTATCGAAAAATATACGTTTTTGAATGAAAAATATTACCCATAATACATTTTTGAAAGAAAGAAGAATTATATACAGCAATACATTTTTGAAGACATCTTCAGTTTTCTAAAAATAAAAAAATCAATAATAAAAAAGATTTTCACCAAAATCTGACTTCATTAACCTTCATTAACCTTCACACTGTAACTGAACAGAAAAAAATCTTAAAACCCTACCTTTTTGGCATTAAATAACTATGATCTGTTCTTGAACATGAAAAAGAACGTGGGGGAGAACTAGTATCTCAGTAATAATGACGTCATGTTTGCTGTTGATGACATGTTTTTTACCAACAGGGTTAAAAATTTTCTTTGAGCAGTAAGATGTCAGTTTGTCTGAAAAGAAATAGTTATTAACAAGAAAGGTTGAAATTAATGCATGCAAGATTCCACAACGATAGCATCAATCTTTCATAATCAACCCATGAACTTTTCGGCTCACTCTTTTTTTAAATTTTTAATCATATCACCCCGAGCAAGGCGGTAACGCCACTGATGTGCAGGGGGCTACATAAGAGTAAAAAGATTAAAGGAGAGTGAAGAGAAGGACAAACCAGTTAGAAAGGAGCAAGAGAAGGATGGGAATATAGGTGTGATGACACTACATAAGAGTAAAAAGATTAAAGGAGAGTGAAGAGAAGGACAAACCAGTTAGAAAGGAGCAAGAGAAGGATGGGAATATAGGTGTGATGACAGGTGCAGAGGTGGAGAGAAAGGAAAGGATATACAGGGTGGTGTGGAAAGAACTAGGGTCAAGTAGTTAAGAGATGAGTACTGGCCTTGCATTTAAATTCCTGGAGGTTGTAGCCGTCAAGAAAGCAAGAATAAAGAAGCAAGTTCCACAGGCGGGAAGTGCGAGAAAAGAAGCTGAAGGAGTAAAATTGTCGTCTGCATTTGGTTGATCTAACTGTGAATGGGTGAGACCCAGTTGCTAGTCTGGTTGCACAAGTAAACACCTGTTGCTGAGGCATCAGTGACTTAAGTTCGTTCGAGCAGAAGCCATAGAAGTATTTATAGAGCAGACAAAGCAAAGCCACATCTCGTCGGTGGGAAAGTGGCTGTATCGAGTCGCCAAGTCGGTACCTATCACATTACTGATTCTCTTTTGGAGCCTGTCAAGATTACGGAGATGAATAGCGGGGGTATCTGACCATATATGGCAGTAATACTACCTGGAAGGAAACAATTTATTAATAAGGACAGCTGAAATTAATGCATGCAAGATTTTACAGCTCTAGGATATCTCATTCATAGTCTGCTTACGACCTTTTCAGCCAACCCTACGATGTTATATTTCTGGCTTATCGTATCTACATCTCGCAGAGAAATGACATTTCAATAAAAATGGTAAAAAAATTTAGGCAGCCAAACACTGACGTTAAATCAAACGACATTTGCTGTAACTCTATATTTTATTGGTCTCTTCTATTTTCTTTTCATTATTCATGATAAATTATGTTATAAAAGCTTAAAAACTGTTAGTGAGGCTTATTAATACGTCGTGATCAGTTACTGGCTTTGATTAAATGCACATTTGTTAATTCTCTCCTTAAAATTTGGCTCAACTGTTTTCAACCTAAATCAGATTCATTTAAATTTAGTAAATCTTTGCTAGACGCCTCTAATAATATGAGAATTAACCAGTTAAGTTCCTGATCTCGTCAGATGTTTTACTCTTGAACCAGACTCAGCGAGATTTAAACAAAAGTAAACTATGTATATACGTTTTATTTTTTTGAAATTGCACATGCATTTGGTTGGAACTGATAGTAAATAGTATATATGTACATGTTGTCACTATACTATATTTTTAATTTGAGAATACGCGTCGTTTGTTTTTGTCGACTGCACAGTATAGTAGGGTCAGTTGGGCACCGTCTGTGAAAAAAATGCACCATGACGCATGTCACTCAGCAAGAAACTTGAAAACAGCATGCTGTACGGTTTGGCATTCCCGTGGATAAAGCCAATTGCTATTTTATTGAATAAATTTACTCTTTAGTATTTCAAGATATTTTTTGTGTAATTTTGGTAAATATATCTGTAAAAATGAGACGTCAGTGTTATTTTGATTTTTGTGTCATTTAGACGACAATTTATCCGTCGCACCCCGCAGAACATTTATAGATATAGACATTGAGGACATAGGAATCAGTACTGCATGGTTGAAGCCAATGGTGATTTTATTGAATAAATTTACTCTTTAGTATTTCAAGATATTTTTTGTGTAATTTTGGTAAATATATCTGTTAAAATGAGACGTCAGTGTTATTTTGATTTTCGCGTTATTCCAACGACAATTTATCAATCTCATATTGTATATGCTGCAAATATGACTAAACTATCGAAATACTTGGAGTTGAAGGGCGCAAAGGAAGAGTGATATAATTAAGTGGAGGACACAATATGGTGTTACAGAATTTTGAAAATGCATGCTGCCTCTGGAGGGGAGAAGGTTGTGTATCCTGGCGTTTGGTCAATGAATGCACGCTTTTTAACAGAAAGAGGAAGATATTATCGAAGTATTGACCTGTAAATTAGTACCTGTTGTAGCATTTGCCTACACATTTGCCGATCGGTAAATATATCATGCACATAATGTATATTTTACAAGTACATTAATAAACGGTTGCAAAAAAGAAACGTTATGAAGTCTCAATCTTTTAATAGTCAATTAAGTGCCATACGTGATACACGCTTTGGGCGATCATGTCTCGAAAGAAACACGACTGACTGGGCAGAAGATTATCCCGCAGTAGGTTGCCATTGCTTTCTGCGGTAGACTGGTTACCAGCCAAGGCTATGGAACCCAATCTATCGTATTATTTAACGCTTAACTGAAAGAGACGGATTAATACCTTTCCCAAGGGTATTTGCGCGTCGGTAAAATGCACAGAATTCTACCGGAATTTGAACTCGGCACCACGATCTATCGTTCCGAGTCGATATCCAGTGTTGTCGTCTTGCGGCCCTGGCCGAGATTGAACTCACTACACCCCCAGTATTCCCAGTGCATTTGGAACCCTGGCGCAGTTTGCAGCGAAATTCATAATCTTGTTAAATAGCTGAATACTTGATGCTTCGCCAGGGCTACTAACGGTGTTTTATTGTGACACCAACACTAGATGGGTTGCCTCTAGGCCCATCCTGTTATTTACCCCATAACTGGAGGGAAGTGACGGATTAATACCTTTCCCAAGGGTACCAGTGCTGAAGTGAATGCAGGGTACTCAACTGGAATTCAAACTCGGCTCACCGATTTCTCTTTCCAAGCCGATATCCATTGCACCACAACGCACATCCATCACTGAATGCTTACGGCGCCTGGTATTCCCAAGTGGTCATCAATTTAAGTACTGACCAGGCTCAACGTTGCTTAACTTCGGTGATCAAACGAGAACCGGTGTATTCAACGTGATATGCCGTAACCAGTGTACCACAACGCACATCCTCATTTAATATGTGACGGCTTTAAAATCCATCGTTTTAATTCAATTTATTTTTTCATTGATTGAACAAACTATGGAATACAAGACTTTATAATTCATAATTAAATCCATGAATTGAGTTAATTTATCTTGTTTCTTTTTTATGACAGAATGTAGTAGTTAAAATAAAAACTAAAATCTGATTTTTCCATATATAAATAATGCTAATTGCGCCTCCTGGCGACATTGTCGAAAGAATATTACCACAGATGATAACGATATAAAATCTCTGAAATTGGTAGTTCGATGCTGAGTTAGGTAGCCATGGAGCCTATATGGCAAATAAATTTGATTCTTTGGGGACCAGTAATACCGGAGGCCTCGAACGAGACAAACGCAAACACATATTTGTCGACAGAAAACCATATCTAACTAGTTTAAACTTCTCAGCCAGTGATACGAAAAACAAAATCGTGTCACGTGGTCGACGGAACCAAATTCTTCTTCTATGTGCCCTGTCCCTTCAGGACGTAGGCGATCATGGCTTTCCACGTCTCCCTATCTCTGCTGGCTCTTAGCACGCCTTCTCCTGTTACACCACCCAAACCCCGTTCTACCATCCGCTAGCTCAAGCCCATAAATCTAGAATATAAATGTATAGAAACTAGCATGGCCACAAAATGAGGGATTGGTTTATATATTGATTATAATATAGATTTGATCGCCCACTTTATATTCAAAATATATTTACTTATAAACAATTGGCATATATCTTCTTCTATGTGCCTTGACCCTTCAGGTCTTTGGCGATCATTGCTTTCCACGTTTCCCTATCCCTGGTGGCTCTTAACACGCCTTCTCCTGTTACACCATGCAACCTTCGTTCCATCATCCACCTGATTAGGTCCTTCAAATATGTTATCCGTTGCTTTCCTCTGTCTCTTTTTCACTCTGTCTGGCCTGTTAGTATCAGGTTCTCCAAGCTCTCCTTCCTCATTGCATGTACCAGGAAGTTCAACTGTCTCTTCCTGATGCTCAGTATTAATTTCCTTTTTGTTTTCATTATTTCTAAGACCTGAACATTGCTCACATGCTCGATAGCCAAAACAAATCTTAGAAGTAAATAAAAATAAACTTAAATATTGTAAGTAAAGACAAAAATCTCATAGTTTCAATTAATGGTAAGATAGCCTGTTATTGAATGCTTGTAAAATATCTCGAGTCGCTAAAAACTTTTACGGCTGATAGAGAGGAGAGAAAGAATAAGAAAGATATGAGATCTATCGTTTAATGCTACTGTCAGAGTTATAATGTTGCATAAGATTGGTAGAAAAGGTGGAAATGTCGTGTGAGGATTGTATTGCGTCAGTCTACATTACTACTGGCCTTGAAAATCAGGAGCCAAAACACTGGCTTTTGCTTGGGATCGAACAATGGTTACTGTCACAGATAGAAAATATTAAGTATTTTAAATCTGTCAATGAGTAAATACTACTTTTACTACTACTACTACTAATAATAATAATAATAAAAAGATTATAACAACAATAATAATAATAATAATAATAATAATAATAAAATCGTCACTCGTGGGAAAAATATGAGAATTACAAATAGAAATAAAAATTCCAGTATGGCTCTTCCAGTGGACAAACAGGGAGCCCTTCCTTCAGGAGGGAACCTACCTGAGGTCAAATAATTAGCCATAGGAACAAACTCCTACACAAAAAATAAATCTTCAGGTCCCCACAACCAGGATAATCCTAATGATGACCCTGAAAATTATCCAGCTAGATCTATCACCATATATTTAAAGAAAATAAAAATAAAATGGTATCGTGAGGAGTACAAAGTCGTTATGAAGCGTGACTCAAACCTCAAAAAAACATCACTCGCTAAACATAAGACCTTTGGCGAGAAAAGGTTGGACAAACAAAGATAAAGTACATTGACGAAAATAAATTAGCCAATGTACGAAGATACATCAGGCGAAATAACCGATTGACAGAGGCTGAAATTAATGAGATAAAGAGAATTGCAACCAGAATAGACGAATCAACAAAATATAAAAAGTAACCGGAATCAGAAATAAAAAGTAATAACATCAAACAAGCCACAGGTCATAATGTAGAAACCGTGATACACACAAATCACTGTGAAGGTAATGCTGTAAGTTTACAAGTGCTGGAAAGGTGTGATCTGAGTCAGTTAAAAGACGACAATAAAACGAGTTCAGAACACATTAAACACAATTATTTTACGGAAAATAAGGACAGTATACAAGAAGCCAAGGAAGAAATCAAGAACCATATAAGTCAAATACAAAATATTGCAATGGAGGAACGAGAAAAGCTTCCAAAATTACAACCAAAAAAGCATAACCTCAAAACTATTAAGCTCTACAATGCAACACTCAAATTAACATAAATCTCAATGAAGCAATATATGCATCAGCAATAGCAGCAACAAAAAATTGAACATCAAATTAAAAACAAGGCAGTCTCGCAGACATGAAGATCCACCTTGGAAAAGAAAGATAGAAAAAAATATCGAACGACTTAGAAGTGATCAATCAGTACTGGATGAACTGACTAGAGGAATAAATATAAGAACTAGAAAAGGCAGAACAGTTGAAAGAAAATACAACATTAGAAATGAAAATGAAGGCCTATCAGCCAAAGAAAAAATAAAGCAAACAATACAACTGAAGGCTCAAAGAATAAGACGCTATGAGAAAAGATCAAGATTCTACAGACAAAACAAGATTTTTCAAACCGATGCAAAGAAATTTTGCAGGGAAATAGGTAAAAAAAGAATTGAAGTGACAGTCCCCGCCCCAAATGGAAGAAGTTATACAGTTCTGGGAAAACATATGGGCTTGCCCTAAAGAACATAACAAAGAAGTAGATTGGATTGCACAAGAGATAGAACGAATCAAAAATAAACCAGAACAGACATGTGCTGGAATTACAGAAGAGGATGTTAAATGTGCCCTAAAAAAAGTACACAATTGGCAATTTCCAGGGATTGATGAAATTCCTAAATTTTGGCTATATTATTTAAATACAGCACATAAAAAACTAGCCAAAGAACTTCAAGAAATGGTTAACGATCCCACTAAAATTCCTGCATGGATGACCAAAGGAATTACATTTCTTCTACCCAAGAATAGTCACACAAACAATCCGAAAAACTACAGTTCAATTACATGCCTTCCGACAACATACAAACTATTAACATCTATTTTAACAAAACAGACATATTTCTTCTTGGAAAGAAATGACATATTACTGCTTGAACAAAAACGGTGCAAACGTGGCTGTTACGTATGTAAAGAGCAATTACTTATTAACAGAATTATCCTGGAAAACTGCTACAATGCAAAGAAAAATCTTTGTACTGCTTGGATAGATTATCGTAAGGCATTCGATAGTGGATCTTAAAGACTTTAAATATATACAAGATATCACTCGTCATCATCAATTTCATCAGACAATGCATGTCGATATGGAAAACAACCCTTTACCTCAATCATATAAATGGAACCTATAAGTTTGGTGAAATAAACATCAAAAGAGGTATATTTCAAGGTAACTCTTTGTCTCCCTTACTATTATGCATATCATTAATAGTAGCCAGTAAACTTAACAAGACAGAATGTGGTTATAAAATAGCCCAAAAGAAAATAAGCCATCTATTTTACATGGATGATGTAAAAATGTATGCTAAGAATGATAACGAGCTGGAAGGTCTTCTGCAAACTGTAAAATGCTTCAGCGAAGACATTGGAATTAAATTAAATTTGAATAAATGTGCTAAAGCTACAGTTTTGCGTGGATCGCTACAACAAACATCCCCAATTTGCTTAGAGTATGCTGTAACAACAAAAGAATTAAAGCCAGAAGAAGCTTATAAATACCTAGGTGTAAATGAGAGTGAAAAGATTCACCATAAAAAATGAAAGAAATAGTGCGTAAAGAGTACTATAGAAGGCTACGACTGATATTAAAAACTGAACTGAATTTTCAGAACAGAATTATGGCCATAAATAGCCTTGCAATCCCAGTTGTCCAAAATAGTTTCAACATCTTAAACTGGACTCTAAACGACATCAGGAGAATGGATTCTAAAACAAGAAATCTTCTTTCTAAGCATCCAAAGGTTGATGTAGACCGTCTATACATACCCGTAAAAAGGTGTAAGAGTTCTTAGTCAGCTAGAATTGTCATACCAGACAACAACTATTGGCTTACTAACATACATAGAAAAAACAAAGGACTGGATGATACAATTAGTCAAACAACATGAAAACATAAAGAAAAATATTCAATAATAAAAGAAGGCAGTAAATACAAACAAGATTTACATTTAGTAGATTTTGTAGAAAAGCAAAACAGAAGCCAAGACCGAACTATTGCGGCAAAAAATATGAAAATGAAAGCCAAAGATAAAGCTCTTGAACAGATGAAACAACGCTGGCAAGACAAGCCTCTGCATGGCCAATATCCAGAACGTGCCAATAAATCCAATGTTGATAAAGTTAATACTTATCGAGGGTTACGTGCATCTGGATTAAAGTCTGAGACTGAAGGCTTTATTCTTGCAGCGCAAGACCAAATTCTTTTCACTAGAAACATTCAGGTGGCATCTTAAACACTAATGCAAAGATAGTAAATTAATTGTGGAATGTAGTTATAGTTATAGCAGAAAATTTTAATTAACTATACCTTAAGGTAAACGAAAGCGGTGTTGACTATTAATTCGTTTCGTTTATTTAGCAGGGTTAATTTAAGTAACTGGATAATTTGTGGCTTTTCCTGTTTACACAAGAAACATGACTTGTGTATAAATTTCCAAGTTCTAGCATTTTTAATATTGTCCATTTTGCGGCAAGAAGATTTACTGACTTTTTTAAAGATACTAGCAGTATAGCCCGGCGTTGCTCGGGTGTAATGAAAGCTTTAAAACTAATCCATGATCCTGAAGCTCAGACGCTTTGGACTTTGGCACGAAAGACTAAAAAGCAATAGTTGTTTCCAGTTAAAGCGAAACTGTAGACTGAAAGAAAAAGGAATGGATGTAAGTCAAATTTTGATATCCTGGTATCGATATCAAATAAGCTTTTTACGTCGTAAAATTAATTTTGAAGGCTAAATAAGTCCTCTGAGTAAATGGTATCATGACTGAGACTAAGAACTACAATTATACCTACTTAGAGCCAAACCCGAAGCAAAAACTAAAATGAAAGGGCTGAAACAATACAGACATACAGGCAGATAAAGAGACACACACACAAACATCTTGCCTTTTATATATATATATATATATATATATATATATATATATATATATATATATATATTATCGATTTTCTGCACTATTGTAAGAACTGCAACCTTGAGACTTCTGAATATCGTTTCTTATGTCTTTGTCTATGAGTCTCTCATATTTGATTAAAATCGGACCATTCCTTCTATAACCCGATTTTTTCGATTATCGATATTTATCCGGGGTACCTCGACACAAAACCTAGCTAAGAACACTGGCATACGCTTATAGTACAACTGTGTAAATTTTCAAGAAAATCGGTTCAGTCGTTTCGAAGTCTATAGGTAACGGACACACACACACACACACACACACACACACACACACACACACACACACACACACACACACACACACAAAGTTTCATTTATAAATAAGTTTAGATAATACTAAATCGGATTTACAATGTTCTAATCCATTCATGACCACAACCCAAATCGTTTTCCTTTTTTTTTTAAAGATTCCCTTCAATGAGTGACATCGTAGGTTGTCTAAACAGTCAGCCGGTCAGTAGGTCAGTGTAGTTTAATGTCCATTATATGTTAAATTTGGCAAGTTCAGAACAATTGATTTTAGCAGAATACAGAAAAGAAGTATGTTTTCTGTGAGCTTCCTTTGAGATTTGATAAGACATCGAGAAAAAGCTGCGATAAAAAAGTAGACAAGAAGTGGTGAAAAAAAAATACGACATCAGAACAGCGAGGAGAACGGCGAAAACCTGGAGGCAGATATATATATATATATATATATATATATATATATATATATATATGGGTATCAATACATATGTATATACATATACACACAAGTGCAAGACACTTATCTAAATATTTAGGATAGCTACAACTGCGTTAAGAACATCGATAAATATATATCACAACATTACACTGTGATATTATATAAACACATGTTAAAACTGCCAAATAATAGTAACTCTATTTTAACCCTTTGCTGCATATTAGTTACATTTGTAACCAGTATGCAACAAAGGTTAGAGAAACGGTTACAATTGTAACCAATATGCAACACAGGTTAGAGAAAAGTTACAATTGTAACCAATATGCAACAAAGGGTTAAATAATATTAACTCTACTAAAAATAAATGTAACTGCCGAAAAAATAAAACCTGTCCACTAAATGCCCAGTGCATGACCAACAGTATAATTTACAAAAATAGCTTCCATTCCGTTTATTTTGTATTAACTGAGAACCAATGGAAATACCGTGATGACCATCATCAAACGGCTTATTAAATACAGTAAAATCACTAGCCTTTTAAAATAGTTCTGGCAGTTAAAAAGCTATAACATAAACCAATTATTACCTGCGATATCATCGCAAAAATCAAATCTTATAATGGAAAAGGAAATAAATATAAATTATGTCGTTTAGAAAAACTTGTTTAAAACACTTATTTTTGTTTTTCCCTAAACTCATATGCACAAACCGTATACCCTCTACCCTAAAAGTATTCTGCCTATTAATTCAAGTTTTGACATTCGAATTTTCCATTTCATGTGTAAGTTTTAGTTTAAATCAAAATATAATCTTTTTACATTTATGTAACCCCCTGCACATCAGTGGCGTTTCCGCCTTGCTCGAGGTGAAATGATTAAAAAAAAAAATAACTAAAAAACAAACTAGCATCGTAATATACCGACTATGTACAACGCAAGAACCAAAAATTTAAATTCCCAATATGGTTAGTTTATAATATGCACCTAATAATTGCATAATGCTTGAAACTGCAAGTCGTGCTACGTCGGATAATCTATCTATCTATCTATCTATCTATCTATCTATCTATCTATCTCAGCCTGTTCACTATCTATCTATCTATCTATCTATCTATCTACTCGGATCCTCAAACACTAATAACAGTAATATTTCTGAAGCAGGCATTTGTAAAATAAATTGCCAAAACTGTTCGTCCCAATATATTGGAGAAACAAGTAGAACTTTTAGAAAACGCATTTATGAGCACAAAAGTGATATCAGAAATAACAACTTAGCTAATGCACTAATCATACATAGAAATAAATTAAACCACATGTTTGATTTTAAAAATGCTACACTTATGAAAAAAAAAAACAAAGAAAAAAACAAACTTAGAATGAAAATCCTCGAGAGTGCTGCCATTGAATATTACCCAAATATTAATCTACACCCAGGATTTTCCCCTGTTTCACCTTTTTTAACAGAATTACTTCTCTCCTAAACAAACGTACACAACAGTATCAGGAAATCGAAAGAAAATGGTTGAATCCGTCAACACAGCAATAAAAACAATATCTCCACACGTGACAGTATTTGACGAAATTTTTAGTTAAAAACATACAAATAGCTTTCTTTAAATACTTTTAGTTGCTAAGGATATTTTGGTTTGTTATTATTAGTTACTTGATTTAATACATTCATTTCGTTTTTTGCTTTGAAAAAGTCCACATTGGATGAAACGAGTTGGCAACTATTACAGTTTTGGTTTTGTTTATATATATATATATATATATATAGTGCTCTAGTTTAAATTGTGCTATTTTATGTTTTTAATTTTACGCATACGCTTTGATTTTATTTTGTTGACTGCACAGTATAGTAGGGTCAGTTGGGCATCGTTTATGAGAGAAAGTGTACTATAACGCAATTATCTCGGCCAGAAATTTAGAAACGGCATGTTGTACTGCTTGACATTCGCGCTGGAAACTCCAATGCGAATATTTTGAAATGTTTGGGTGTCAATCTGAGGAGAATGCCGAGGATTCTAAAAGAGTTGGATGAGTCTAATGCTGATTACAAAGGTGTTTAGAGTGACCTCTAGTGATTGCGACATTATGCCACCCTTCTTTTTTCGGCAGGGATTCGGACTCCACAGGGAGTTCTGCATCAAGTCTCTTCGTGAGTCAGTGCTGCCCTAGGTGGCTACTGGAAGACCGTATGTGTGTGGGTTTTCTTTGAAGTAAATAGATGAAGTTGGTTTCGGTCTTTGGATTTTATAGAAATATTCCACCTAGATAATTATAATATTACAATTGATTGAAAATTTAAGTGATAATAAACATGAATCGCATTTACCAAATCGAGTTTGGTTTAGCGCTGATTAAAACCTGCACAAGTGAAAGATCTTTAAAGTACGAAAACCCTTTGGATTTTTAAAGTCCCACCACACTTGGTGTGCCTCACTATTCTTCTTCTTCTCTGTGCTCTGTCTATTCAGGACGTAGGCGATCATGGCCTTCCAATTTTCCCTATCCCTGGTGGCTCTGAGCACACCTTCTCCTTTTACACCATGCAATCCTTGTTCCGTCATCCACCTGATTAGGTCCTTCAAATATGTTATCCGTTGGTTTCCCCTGTCTCTTTTTCCCTCTGTCTGGCCTGTTAGTAACAGATTCTCCAAGCCCTCCTTCCTCATTGCGTGTCCCAGGAACTTCAGCTGTCTCTTCCTGATGCTCAGTATTAATTTCCTTTTTGTTTTCATCCTTTCTAAAACCTCATCAATGTTCACATGCTCGATCCATGATATTCGCAGCATCCTTCTGTAGAATCACATTTCAGTTGCTGCAAGTTTTTCCTTCATCTTCGATGATATTGTCCAGCATTCACTGTCATATTGAAGGACGAACAGGACGTAGCAATCCAGTACCCTCTTCCTAGTTTCTAGCGAAATATTATTCATTTTAAAACGAGAGCATAGTTGTCGAACACTAATATCGAAAACATTGTGTTGTCCAACTCTCGCAAATGACAAAGTCTTGGCTAAAGCAAAGACCATCGGATGCCGTTTGGGCAAAAATATTGGTCTTTGCATCATTACAAACACCTCATTTGGCTGTCATTTTTATGAGGCAGTGAATTAATTTTCCTGTCTTCTTCTTTTGTGATATGGAATAAAAAACATTAAAGAATTGTTAATTAAAACCAAACTCTGCAGAAATGGAACTTCTCTTGATTTGGCATCAAACATGAATCGACAATTTTGTTTGTTTCCTCTATTCTCTGCTTTCAACATTATTTAGACTCATTTTCAATGCAAATTAAAGTTTTCTGTTCATGAGATCATCACAATCCCCACTACCACTACAGCCAACATTAGAATCATTAATGTTTCTGTATCAGCGGGAATTAGAATTAATCCTTCATATTAATTGTAAGTTCGATATCTGAGATAGAAAAATGCGCGTGGATGTGATATATTAATTTCTGTACATCAGAATAATTGTGGGGAATTAAATGACAAATTGAAAACTTTTATGTAACATTTCGTCCTCCGCAAGTACTTCATCAGACTAAAGTTATGTTATCATTGATATAACTATATGTATGTAGTGGGAAGAGACTATTATGGAAAATGTAGTATATTTTTCAGTTGGGACTCCACTATTGTGGCCCTGTGTCAGTCTAATCGACGCTGATTCAAATAAATGATCTTTCGTCAGTCCATGTTAATGTTTATTGCTTTCGAAGATATCGACTCGGAACGAGATATCAGAGAGCCGAGTTCGAATTCCAGTCAAATTCGTTGCATTCACTTACGCAGAAATACCAATGAGAAAGCTATTAATTCATATATTCCCTCCAGTTATGGGTTAAATAACAGGACAGATTGAGTTCTATATCCTTGGTTGGCAAGCAGTCTACCGCAGAAAGCAATGTCAACCTACTGCGAGATAATATTCTGCCCAGTCAGTTATGTCACTTTCGAGACATGATCGCCCAAAGCGTGTATCAAGTATGGCGCTTAACTGACTGACTGCATACAATAGTTGAAAACATGATTAAGGCTTTTACTGAGCATAAAGTGGGGGATCAGTTTTATATTGTTATGAAGTACTAAACTGATCCCTCAGTAATGACAACTTAATAATATAATACATCACTTCCTGCTCTAGCTATGAATCAAATAACAAGACTGATTGGGTTCTATAGCCTTGACTGGCAACCAGTCTACCGCAGAAAGCAATGGCAACCTACTGTGGAATAATCTTCTGCCCAGTCAGTGATGTCTCTTTCAAGACATGATCGCCCAAGTGTGTATCACCTATGGCACTCAACAGACTGAAGACGATAAAAATTGTATATAATATATGAAAATTCTATTTAATCAGAATAATTGGAAGTTTCGCTTGGTTCTTTCCATTTCATAAAGTAATTCTTTTCGTGGACGAACTCAAAATTGTTTGTTCTTGATCGAAGTAGTTAGGGTGTTAGACTTGCCATTTATTAGTACCATCATTATTATAGTTATCATTATTATTAATATTATGATTTTTAATATTATTATTACCAGTGGGCCCGTGTCATCAAAAATGACAGCAAAATATTTATATCACTATGCCGTGTAAAATTAATTGGTGTAACTGCCATTGAGTATCTTACATTTAGACATAAGAAAAAAAATACAAGCCTCTGAGCGTGACAGAAGGGATATATATATATATATATATATATATATATATTAATTATTATTATAATAATAGCATATTGCAATGCATATTTGATGGTGTTTTAACGTCAAAACATTATAGCTATTAAGCTGTAGTATGCTATAATAATAATATTAATAATAATAATAATAATAGCATATTGCAATGCATATTTGAACGTCAAAACGTTATAGCTATTAAGCTGTAGTATGCTATAATAATAATAATAATAATAATAATAATAATAATAATAATAATAAATAAATTTGAATAAATGTGCTAAAGCTACAGTTATACGTGGATCAATACAAGAAACATCCTCAATTAGCCTAGACCCTGCTGTAACAATAAAAGAATTGAAACCAGAAGAAGCTTATAAATACCTAGGTGTAAATGAGAGCGAAAACATTCACCATAAAAAAATGAAAGAAATAGTGCGTAAAGAGTACTATAGAAGGCTACGAATGATATTAAAAACTGAATTAAATTCACAGAACAGAGTTATGGCCATTAATAGCCTTGCAATCCCAGTTGTCCAATATAGCTTTAACATGTTAAACTGGACTCTAAACGACATCAGGCGAATGGATGCTAAAACAAGAAAGCTTCTTTCTAAGCATAAGATGCATCATCCAAAGGCTGATGTAGACCGTCTATACATACCCCGTAAAGAAGGTGGAAGAGGTCTTATTCAGCTGGAATTGTCATACAAGACAACAACTATTGGCTTACTAACATACATAGAAACAACAAAGGATTGGATGATACAATTAGTAAGGCAACATGAAGAAAGAAAGAAAGAAAAAATATTCAATAATAAAAGAAGGCAGTAAATTCAAACAAGATTTACAGTTAGTAGATTCTGTAGAAAAGCAAAACGGAAGCCAAGAGCCGACTATTGCGGCAAAGAATATGAAAATGAAAGCCAAAGATAAAGCTCTTGAACAGATGAAACAGCGCTGGCAAGACAAACCTCTGCATGGCCAATATCCAGTACGTGCCAATAAATCCAATGTTGACAAAGTTAATACTCATCGATGGTTACGTGCATCTGGATTAAAGTCCGAAACTGAAGGCTTTATTCTTGCAGCACAAGACCAAAGTCTTTTCACGAGAAACTTTCAGGCAAATATTATGCATAATAATATGGATCCAAAATGCAGGTTTTGTGATAAACACCAAGAAACAATAGACCACCTAATCTCAGGCTGTTCTGTGCTTGCCCCAAATGAATATAAAAATCGCCACGATAGAGTTGGGCAATATTTACATTGGGCAATATGCAAACATTATGGAAAATCTGTAAACAAACAATGGTATGAACATCATCCAGCACCGGTTACAGAAATAGAAGATGTAACCATTCTATGGGATTACACCATCTACACAGACAGAAAAATTGAAGCAAACAGGCCAGACATTATTGTTAAAAACCAGAAGGAGAAAACTTGTCTATTAATTGATATGGCTTGTCCAGCGGATTGTAACATAGCAATCAAGGAATTTGAAAAACTGTCAAAATATAAAGACCTGGAAATTGAAATAGAGAAACTGTGGAAATTGAAAACAAGAGTTGTGCCAGTGATAGTAGGTGCACTTGGAATGATAAAAAATGGAACAAAACAACACATTGAAAGAATCCCTGGAAACCCCAGCTTAAGAGATATACAAAAAATTGTCTTATTAAGTACAGCCCACACACTAAGGAAAACTTTATCTATGTAATGCTGGAGATGATAGGGAAGATAGAAAAACATGAAATGGAGCCATAACAACACGCCACTACCTGCCTTAGGTCTCCCCGCAGACTTGGTTGGTAGTGAGACCAAAGCAGAAATCGAAATATGATGAAAAATGACATGATAATAATAGCATATTGCAATGCATATTTGATGGTGTTTTAACGTCAAAACATTATAGCTATTAAGTTGTAGTATGCTATAATAATAATAATAATAATAATAATAATAATAATAGCATATTGCAATGTGTATTTGATGGTGTTTTAACGTCAAAACATTATAGCTATAATTGTAGTATGCTATAATCACATATACACTACTTTTTGATTGAGCACTTTTCAAAATAAATATCTCACTGTGGAATGTACTTCCATTAGTAACCATTACTAATATATATATATATATATATATATATATATATATATAGTGAATCGAAAAGGAATGAGCAAATAGGTAAAATCCCCAAAACTCGATCCTATTAATATTAACTTTATTAATATTAAAAATAGTCAAGGTAGAGGGCTCGATGTAAATAGTATTTTCTATTTAAAGCCCAAAATATATAAAGTAAGTCAAAACTTTCGATACACAAGAAGTTAAAAAATGGTGGGATTAAAAAAATATTTTAATTTGTCAACAACGTAAGAAAGGGGAAAAGAGACAGACATTCATGGATCGATATCAGAAAATACGTCTGTGAGAATAAAAGTTAAAAATTAAAGTGAGAATTTT
Organism: Ascarosepion bandense; assembly: GCA_037127315.1. NCBI lineage: Eukaryota > Metazoa > Mollusca > Cephalopoda > Sepiida > Sepiidae > Ascarosepion > Ascarosepion bandense. The sequence continues at coordinate 1,648,283 of JBBBDQ010002040.1, forward strand.
CTTGCTGAAATGGCCATTCAACAAAATTAAATTTCGAAGTTTTTGACTTACTTATATATATATATATATATATATATTATACATACACACACACACATATATATATATATATATATATATATATATAATAATAACTAAATAGACTCTGTAAGTATGCAGGCCGTAAATTTATACTAAAATAAACCTCCAAAAAACCATTAACAAACAGAACCTAAATCCGTTACAATCCGGTGTACTAAGACGTCGGATAAATGGAGAGAAAAAAAAAGAAACCCGCGGAACAAGAACAAAACATTCAATATTCCGCAGTAAAGAAAAAACCCCAAACGGAACCAAACACGAAAAAGTGCTCAATACAAAGTACGAAAGAAAAGATACAATAGTAGAGCAAAAACACACAAAAATCTAGAGTGAGCCAAAACCTACCGCCGTTTCACACTACGGATCGTCAGGGCCAAGGCTGAAACACTAAAGATAAAAGCCAATAAATAGATATACACTAAGGTAGGGGGAACCATACCAACACAAGAAGGTGGGGTAAGAACAAAAGAAGCAAAACAAACTATATCAGGAATAACTTTTATTAAACATATTAGCAAAAAAAAAAAAAAAAAAGAGAGTTAATAATTACTAAGCTCTCACACTAAGCAATGAATTAATAATTTTGCCAATATTTGGAAGGCAAGAATAACTAATTTTAATAGTATTTCTATTGAATATTTTTTAAGAGGACTATCGTTATTAAAATGTTTATCTATAAGATTAAGTACTACCAATAAAAACACCAATAATAAATGTAATTGTAAAGTAAAAGCTGAATGTCCTATTACAAGTAATTGCAACCAATCTAACGTAGTCTATAGTGTTAAAGTCTATAAAAATGAGCAAGATAAGTATCCTAAAACGTATATAGGTGCAACGCACGATTCGTTTAAAGTTAGATTTTACAATCACAAAACCTCATTTAAAAATGAAAAATATAGACATAGTACAACCTTAGCGGATTATATTTGGAACATAAAATCTAAAATTAAAAAAGACCCCATTTTGAAATGGGAAATAATAAAAAAAATGTACTGATTATAATAAAGGCAGTAAATTCTGTAATTTATGCGGCGAGGAAAAACTAGCTATAGCCTTATTCGAACCCGCCCATAATCTTCTTAATGCTAAGACTGAGATTTTAAACAAATGTAAGTTTCACAAATATAAATTCATTGCTTAGTGTGAGAGCTTAGTAATTGTTAACTTTCTTTTTTTTTTTTTTTGCTAATATGTTTAATAAAAGTTATTCCTGATATAGTTTGTTTTGCTTCTTTTGTTCTTACCCCCACTTCTTGTGTTGGTATGGTTCCCCCTACCTTAGTGTATATCTATTTATTTGCTTTTATCTTTAGTGTTTCAGCCTTTGCCCTGACGATCCGTAGTGTGAAACCGCGGTAGGTTTTGGCTCACTCTAGATTTTTGTGTATATATATATATATATATATACTGAAAACAGAAATAGGGATTGTTGCAAAGAAAGATATTGGTATTGTTGGAAACAGTGTCAGAAGCCGTGAACGTTTAAACTGTAGATTTATTAGATTTATTATTATTATTGTTATTAGTTTTATTATTATTTGTTTGTGTAGAATACTGAAAGTGTCGATTCCATAATGGTATTTGTGTCGCTACACGTGTGTCGAGTCCAAATTTGACAGTCTTCAGACGAATAAATTACACATCGAAATCCGTTTGTTTTTCTGACAGCCGAAAATATTATGTATATATATAGACAAGTAGCATATATAGTCATATAATTTATAAAAGATTTTAGATTATTACAATGAGTAATACATATTTCATTGCGTTCTGATGTTATTATCGCTGCTCGTCAGACCCAAATGGTACAACAGTTGGTTCTCAAAATATCCCCCACCTAAAATATTCTTTTTCTTTTATTTAATTTTACATAGACGCTCACATGTCCATATTAGAATAGTCATTTGTAACGGTTATTTACGTAAATTTCTCGCTCATTCGAAAAGTACCCCAAGGAAAGAGGAAAGCAAGGATAAAGAAAAGATAGACGATTGATGTAATGCAAAGAAGAGAAAAAAAGAACAAATAAAAATCTTTTATAAATTATATTACTCTGTTAAATTAAATATATGAATTTAACATTGAGTTCTCTTTAGTTCGTCTCTGTCGGAATTTACCTGGATTGTATACCAAGTGTACTATGTTATATATATATATATATATATATATATATATATGAGCTTATCCCTCTCCAAGTCAAATTACTGCCGATGTACTCCAACTTGAAGGCTCACTTTTGCTACGGTTACATGTCCATTGATTCCAGCGATGAAACACCCGATCATCCATCCTTTCACTGATTGTGTTTTTAATCTTGTGGAGTGTATCGCCACCTTCTTACCAGAAAAAAAACTGACGGAGAAACCTAACCTAATGACCTAACTATGCGATTGGTAGTAATAAGTTGCATGCTACAAGTCGCACTTGTACCTGTCTGCATGATAGAATTGCACAGAACAATTTTGTGAAATTCTTTGGTGTATTAAAAATAAAATTTACTTGCTGGCAATAATTGTTTAATGAATATATTTTATTTTGTTTTAGTTTCATTAATAAATGCATTTTGCCGCATTTATAAAACCTGTTTAAAGGGGTCTAAAAGTCGTGGCCTCAATGAGTCCCATTTAAGCGGAATATACTTTATATGGAAAGAAAATCTTTCTAACGGATGCCAGTTTTAAATATGTTCAACTCCTCTGCAAACTTTTCAATAAACAATTAGTTGAAAAATCTTATTTTCTTTATCTGGACTTGAACACTATCATGAGTATAAATATGCAGGTATATTAACAAGCAAGAAACCCTAGATGTGTCAGACATAACAATAGTCCTAGAGAAAGAGTTCCATGTTTGTTTCGTTGGTTCTATCGCAGTGCGGATTTGTTTAAAAAGCCAAATTGTGGAATGCTTTTTTTAGGGTGGGGCGGTAACTCTACACTAAAATGATTCACACTGCAAACCTTCCTACAACATAGTTTGTTCGTGTCTGAATATCTAAAGAGAATAGGGGGTACCTTTTGATAAAAGCCAGTTTAGCTTTTTCTTATTGAACAGGCATTATTATTGACGAATTAAAGCGACGATGTAATTGAGTTAGTCTTTCTACTTTGGCATATCTTTGGATACAGACCAGTCTCGAGATCAACAATGAACGGAGCTCTGCTTCCGTTCAATATGAAAGTAAAACGTTTACTGACAATCGAAAAATGATTGGTCGAGTAAGGTGTGCGCGACGGGGTGGGAGAGACCGGAACAATGATCAATCGTGGGAAACATCGTTTTCGTCATATGTCCGGACTTTTCTCAAAATGATATTGCCCAAGTTGACCTTTGACTGTAGCTCATTTCTCAGTTCAGGCTTTCCTTGTGAGAAATTCCATCTGCTTCCATTTAATATACGAGAATCATTCAATAAATGTGAATTTTTCGGTATAAGGATATCTACGATGGTCATTCAATAAATAAGGTGCATTTTTCGGTATAAGGACTTCTACGAGGGTCATTCAATAAATGTGAATTTTTCGGTATAACGACTTCTACGAGGGTCATTCAATAAATAAAGTTAATTTTTCGGTATAAGGACTTCTACGAGGGTCATTCAATAAATAAGGTGAATTTTTCGGTATAAGGACTTCTACGAGGGTCATTCAATAAATAAGGTGAATTTTTCGGTATAAGGACTTCTACGAGGGTCATTCAATAAATAAGGTGAAATTTTCGGTATATGGACTTCTACGAGGGTCATTCAATAAATAAGGTGAAGTTTTCTGTATAAGGACTTCTAATACAGATAGAAGCTTACTTTTTTTATTTTTCAACGTAGTCTCCCAGCAGTGTCACACACTTTTCCCATCTGTGTACAAGCTTCTGTATTCTCTCAGCGTAAAAATCTTTGGACTGATGTCTAAGTCAATCGCTCACAGCACTTTTGACTTCATCGTCAATTTCAAACTTCGTGCCTCTTGTAAACGCTTTTCAGGGACCAAACAGATGAAAGTCTGAAGGGGCATGGTCTGAGCTGTAAGGGGGAGAAACACTGCTGGGACAACTCGACTCTCTTCTGTTTGTGCTCTGCAGTAAGCATCTTTGGCACCCACCGGCAGCTGACATGCGAGTAGGCAATGTCATCATGGACAATTTTATGTGCTGTCCTAACAGATAGGCTCAAACCCCTTGCAATGTCATCCACTGTTACTCTTCTGTCAGACTGAACGAGGTCATTGACTGATTTGATTACCTCAGGAGACCTCACTTCTGTAAGCCTCACGGGCCTGTCATCATCCTCAACAGTGCTCCATCTGTCTTGAAACAATTTAACTTACTTGTAGACATTTTATTGGCTGAAACATGTGGCACCATACACAGTTGACATTCTCCTATGAATTTCAGCTGGTTTGCACCCTTCAGCAACCAAAGATTTGATAACTGGCCTCTGTTCAATCCTTGAGCAAGCTTCTTGGTTGGCCATCTTTGTTAATCTCCAAAACTTTCTAAGTTTTTTTCAATCTGCAAAAAAGAAAAAAAAAGTCAATTAACTTTGCAAAAGAGTGTAAAGGAAAAGAATAAAAAAAGTAATTTTCTATCTGTATTAGAAGTCCTTATACCAAAAAATTCACCTTATTTATTAAATAAACTTTTGTATAAAGCCACTGAAGGTAGATTTATTAATAAATTAAAATGCCTTCTTGCTTATCTATCTATCTATCTAATTTTGTTAAAATCTAACTATCTATATGTATGTATGTATATATGTATGTATGTATGTATGTAAGGGACGCTCTGAAAGTAATGCCTTTTTAATTTTTTTCGGAAAATGAAACCGATGCAGGTAAAAGAATGTCAACGTTGCATATGCAAGTGTGTCACTAAAAACATCTCCATTTAGTTTGCTGCGTTCTAACAGAAGACGAAAAGTGTGACACAGAGATCCGAAGGTGAATTGGCATGGTGAAGGAAGCATTCCAGAAGTTGAGTAAAGTATTAAGAAACAGAATAATTTCGCTAGAAACAAAGAAGAGAGTACTGGATTGCTATGTGATGTCAGTTCTTCAATATGGCAGTGAATGCTGGACAATATCATCAAAGATAGAGGAAAAACTTGAAGAAGCTGAAATGTGGTTCTACAGAAGGATACTGCGAATATCACGGATCGAGCATGTGAGCAATGGTGAGGTCTTAGAAATGATGGAAACAAAAAGGAAATTAAAACGGAGCATCAAGAAGAGACAGCTGAAGTTCCTGGGACATGCAATGACGAAGGAGGACTTGGAGAACCTGATACTAACAAGCCAGATAGAGGGAAAAAGAGACGGGGAAAGCAACGGATAACATATTTGAAGGACCTGCTCAGGTGGATGTCTGAACGAGGGTTGCGTGGTGTAACAGAAGAAAGCGAGCTAAGAGCCATCAGGGATAGGGAACATGGTAAGCTATGATCGCCTACGTCCTGAAAGGAGAGAGCACATAGAAAAAGAAGATATATGTATCCAATATTTTCTTTTTCTTCAGAGGAAAGTAAACTTTTTAAAATGATGAATGCACCGACAGGAAATATTGATTTAAGAAAGCCCGTGTAAAAAGTCTTCATTTTAAATTTTTACAATTGTTGTGGGATCTCCACTTTTCTATGATAATTGACTCCACTTGAGTATACATATATTCCTGCCATAGAGAGAACCGTAGAGATTCGTGATTGACTTGGGGACTGATCCATATGTTACCGAGCGATACCGAAGTTACACAGAGAATACCGCGTCAGTAGGCATAGTAGCTCTGAGCTCCACTCAGCTAGAATAATATTTCAACACGGCTTCACTTCACGACTTGTATATATATATTACTTACTCATCGTATTTTTGGATTACTAACTCGCGTTCCAGTTTGTATACTTACGGTCCATATAACCTATGTTTTTTATCTCAATATCTGTTTTGTTGTTCATTATTTTTGTGTGGTTCCATAACAACAATGTTATAAAATTCGATGACGTACTAGTACCGAACGTAGAACTTTGGTTTGATGTCTTGTGATACACAAATAAATTTCCAGACAATCATTAATTAAAAAATTAGTAATTGACTATTTGACTTAATAACAAAGAATTCTTTTACGTTAAACTCAAATGTTCATTTTAGAAGACAACGAACGTTGTGAAATATGTAGTACGCTTTTCTTTTAATTCAATCAGCATATGATCAAAATGTTTACGCCAGCTTTTTGTCATTAATTCCTTGTTCTGTAGAGTAAGAAGGAGAGAGAGAAGGGAGAGAGAGAGAGGGTAAGAGAGAGAAAGAGAAATAGAGAGAATGGAAAAGGATGGATAGAGAGTGAAAAATAGAGAGGAAGAGAGAGAGAGAGAGAGAGGAGAATAGGATGAGGAGCGAGAGGAAAAGAGAGGAGGGAAGAAGATTGATAGAGAGAGAGAGAGAGAGAGAAAGAGGAAGAGAGTAGGGGAAAAGGTTGTAAGAAAGAGGAGGAGAGAGGGTAGAATAGGTACGAGAGGAAGAAATAGAAAGGGAAGAGGATGAGGAGATAGGGAGAGTAGAAAAGGATGGATAGAGAGAGTGAAGAAGAGAGAGAAAGAAAGAGGAAAATAGGATGGGGAGCAAGAGGAAGATAGAGGAGGAAGAAGATTGGGAGAGATAGGAAGAAAGAGGGGGAAGAGGATGGGTAAGAGAAAGGGAAGATGATGAGAAGAGAAAGTGAAGAAAAGCGAGAGAGAGAGGAGAATAGTATGAGGAGCGAGAAGAAGAGAGAGAGAGGGGAAGAATGTTGGGAGAGAGGAAGAGAGAGAGAGGGGAAGAAGGTTGGGAGAGAGAGGAGAATGATGGGTAAGAAAGGAAGAAAGAGAAAAAGAAGAGAATGGAGAGAGAGAGAGAGAGAGAGAGAGAGAGAGAGAGAGAGATCCACTTAGGTGTCCTTGACCAAATCCAACGAAGGATCTGTAATGTGATCAATCCCGACTTGGCAGCTAGGAGACAGTCGCTTTTTCACCGACGCAGTGTGGCTTTCCTGTGTCTCTTCTACAAATACTTTCATGGCTTCTGCTCCGATGAACTTAGCTCATTGGTGACCGCTGTATATAAATTTACTCGAGCCACAAGATTAGCAACTAGGTCTCACCCTTTTACTGTGAAACCAATAAATTGTAAACGCAAATTCTACTCCATCAGCTTCTTTTCTCGAACTTCCCGCCTGTGGAATTCTCTTCCGCATAATTGCTTTCCTGACAGTCTCCAATAATTTAAATATAAAGTCAATAGTCATCTCCTGTCTCACTAACTTACATCCTCTCCTTCATGCTTTTCTACATCCACCCCACTCTCATCAGTACTCTCTTCCTTCTCATACTCCCTTCCTGACACACCCTGCAACCTCTCACTCTTCATAACAGTCCTCTTATGAAACCCCCAGCACAACAGTGGCAGTAAAATGCCTTGCTTGGGGCGACAAGATTAAAAAAAAAAATACAAAAATTAAAAAGAATAAAGAAAAAAAAAACTGTTCAGATATGTCTTTTAAATAGGATGGTGGTTGGAAACCTCTGACGCAAATGCAAACCGGTGTTAAAATACTCTTGTTCGAAGGTAATCGTTAATCTTGGAATTGGATTTGGCTACCACGGAAAAGTTTCACAATGTCACTTAAGTGATTTACTTTTTGAAGACGACAGCTCTTCTCCTATATCCACTTGACAGATTGTAAGAAGGAAATTGTTATTGTTGACCCCTTTTCAATTATACAGAGGATCACAAGTAAATAGATTCTTTCGTCTTCATTCACCGAACAGACACCGACATCTATCGCTATTTATCCTGCAATCTCTGTTATTACATCAGTTTCATGCGTCCATTTCAACACTTTTTATTCCTACTGGTCTTTCATTTTTTTTAACCCTTTTATTGCTTTTACAAAAAGAAAAATCGTCAGTCTGGTTCTGACCAACTTGAACCTATTGAGACTTCGAATGAAGAGCCTAAAAGATGGATTTGCCGATGACGTATAAAGGCAAAAAATTAATGTTAATCTTTTATCGATTGAACACATTCTCTAAAAGTATTTATCTTAATAGAAATACTTGCGTCCTAGTTTTTAATATATATATATATATATTAGTCATCCACGTACAAGTCTGTTTTGCTGTATCATCAGTGTGGCTAGACACTTCCATTTGCTTCTGGCAGGGATCGAAACTAGAAAACTCGATGCCAGTTGGAGTCGCTACCACCTAAGCCATAGACGCATGGAATCAGAGGACGGAAAGTTTAACGTGTTGTATATAAGCGGTGTGTACACACGCCAGTCATCGAAAGAACTCAATTCATTTCTGAAGAGTAATGCATGTATCACAGAAGTAGTGACTGTTTTAAAAATTTTCTTCTCTAGAGAGCTCAGTCGTAATGAGAGCATATATATATATATATATATATTAGTCATTCACATACAAGCCTGTTTCGCAGTATCACAGCTCATCAGTGTAGCTAGACACACTGGCCGGGATCGAAACTTGAACGATTTGGTGTCTGTCGGAGTTGCTACCCTCTAAACAATAGTATCAGAGAAGGGAAATTTTAACATGTTGTATATAAGCAGTGTATATACACACGCCAGTCACCGAAAGAACTCAATTCAATTCTGAGGAGTAATGCATACATCGCGGAAGTGGTAACTGTTTTTATAATTTTCTTCTCTAAAGAGCTCCATCGTAATGATAGCGTTATATATATGTATATATTACAGGAAATATATTGCTATGAGAGATGACCTATATATTAAACGTCTTTCACTTATTAACCTTATTTTATTAAGCAGTAGAAATGGATTCTTAAAAGATTTGAAAAAATAAGACAAAACTGCTTACGCAAATTCCAGCCGCTCTCAACACGAAAAGTCTAGGAATAAACGTTCCTATTTAAAAAAAACAAAGCAGAAGAAATATAACTTGAACTGTCGAAACATTAAAAAACAAAAACTAAAAAAACAAAAAACAAAACCCCATTAAAAATGGCTATAGAAGTGGCCGAAAGCACTTGAGACAATGAAAATTATAGAAAAATTTATGTACTCCCATACTCCTACAAAACGATAAAAATGTAATTATTCTAGAAAAACTAAATAATGCTAATACCATCTGACTTTTGCTGATACCTGGATAGTCCCCGACAGCGTGTAGAATATGTTCTTCATGGTCAGGCGTATGAGTGGACCTCGGTCCGTAATTTGTGGTGCCACATGACCATAAACAGCAGCAAAAATTGAATAACTTGGCTGACTTCGGTCTGGAAACGCTCTCATACAGCCGTGCAGCCTGGCGTCCATTACTATTCGCGCGACTACATGTCAAAATCACATGTGCCTGCTCACAATATGAAAATTCAACCATTGTTAAACGGAGCATTTCCCAGTTGATTCCCCACTACGCACATTAAACGTCAAAAACAGACTAGTGACAAATTTACACAAATGACAAATCTAATCTAGCAACAGATCGCCATATACTGTAAATTTTATTACGAAATCGTATGAAAAGTTACGAAATGATATTAAACGACATATTTATTTGAACATTATTTTTGATCGATACTCATATTTGAGTAGATATTCTGTTTTTAATTAAACAGTATTATATATTTATATCTACTGGCCTGATTATTTACGATAAATTTTTATTACGAAAAGTTGTGTCATTAGGCAGGATTCGAACCTGCGACTTCTATCCACATAGGGGAACCTACCATTTGATCTGGTAACGTCTTAGACCTCTCGACCACGAATGACCTCCAGTCTAAACGAGGTTTTAATCAAGCCTATAGAACACAGTTTTCGATTCATCGCAACAACCATATCTGCTCTGAAATGTATCGTAATGTCAACAAATGTAAACACGTTACGGAAATTAACGAAGATTAACGAAACTTGGTTATAAACAAACTGTCCGTTGTTTATAACCAAGTTTCGTTAAAATTCGTTAGATTTATTTGTTTGGGCATTACTTTTAATGGATAGGAAAAATAGATATTTTATATTTATATTTTGCATGCTGGATAGATATGTCCCTAACAATATTTCTCAAATATTCAGGCCGGTGTATACATATAAAAGTACTGTTTAGTTGTAGAAAAAAAAGACTATCCAATCAAATACGATTATCAATTAAGAATATCGTTGAAACAAATAAATTTAAATAAATATGTCCGTTAAAACCATTTTGTCACTTTCCGTAAGATTTCGTAGTATTGTCTTTGTTTAGATTATGATACGAACCAAAGGAACCAGAGTAGATAGTGATGTTCGAAAAAATCAGGAAATTATGTATTTACGGCTTAACTCGACATGGCCGAGCCATGAAATCTTTTTTGACCAAGTGGTAAGACACGTCAGATCTAATGACGGCTTTTCCGCGGTCTATGGGAGCCGCAGGTTCGAATCCGGCCGGATGACAGATATATTTTCTAACAAGATTTCTGGAATATTCAGGCCGGTAGATATATATAAATGTACTGTATATTTATAGAACAACAGGCTATTCAATTAAATACGAGTATTCATGAAAAATAATGTTCAAACAAATAAATTTAAATTGTAATCTTCATTAAACTTAACTCAAAAACGAAAGATTTGCGGACATATGTTTACAGAGACTTTGTTCTTATTGTGGTGTAAGGAAATCTTCCTTAACGTTTGCAAAAGTTTATTTTGTACACCCTGTATCTATATATGGTCAGAAGAAACATCACCAAGAAAAATGTAACTATATGCGTTATATACAATGCACATAATGCAATATACTATAGATATAGCCAATACTTCAAAACTAAATAAAGTGTTGTGGATTCCGGCTGAGGAACCACACATAATAATAAATAACAAAAACAGATATGGAGATAGAAAATGTAGGTTATATTGAACAAATATACAAACTGGAACACGGATTAGTCAATTCAGGAATACTATTAGTAGAAATCAATATATAGAGTCTTGAAATGAAATAGTATGTCCGGGTAACTGATTCTAGCTGAATGGAGCTCAGAGCAACTGTACCTGTGATTCCAGATCCAACTCGAACTGAACAACTCACCAACTTACAACTAAAGTCAACATGCTGGATTATATGTACCCTCAGTTGAGTCCATTATTATCGACAAAAGGGGTGATCCCACAACATAAAGAAATAAGGAAATCACGAAGGAAAAATAGGCTATTAATAAATTAAGTAAATAAATAAGAAACTAATTAAAAAATAAGCACAAAAGAGCGTATAACCATAACTATGTCAGTCAGTTAAATTTCATACGTTAAACACGCTTGGGCGATCATGTCTCAAAAGAGACATGACTGACTGGGCAGAAGATTATCCCGGAGCAGGTTGTCATTGCTTTCTGCGGTAGACTGGTTGCCAGCCAAGGCTATAGAACTCAATCTGTCCTGTTATGTAACCCATAACTGGAAGGAATGGACGGATTAATACCTTTCTCAAGGGTATTTGCGCGTAAGTGAATGCAATGAATTCAACTGAAATTCGAACTCGGCTCTCCGATTTCTCGTTCCGAGCCGATATCCACTGCACCACAACGCACATATGTACATGTAGTAATAATAACCAACAACAAAAAAAATAATGAATAAATACAACATAACCTAATTAATAAGTACTAAATAATAGGTTAAAATTTACCAAATAATGCGATAAAATATCAATAAATGTGTGTGTGTGTGTGTGTGTGTGTGACTGAGATATTATTTCAACTGACAAGGATTCGTTAGGCAGCTGAACTTTCACAAAGGATGTGTGCGTGTGTGAGAGATAATTTTGCGCGTCGCCGATTGCTACCTGCAGTCGGATGCGGGTGTGTTTGTGAATGAGAATTACAACGTATTTCCCCGCATTCTGACCGACAATTATTGAACCTCTAGAATAATTGGATCACTGTTGTTGCTACCCATAATGCCTCATTGAACAGTAAATATGAATTTTTGTGACACCAAACACTTCAGATAGCGTAAAGATTGCGTTTAAAAATTGAACAGACTGTCGCCACTGGATTATTAATCTCAGGGACTACTTTTAAATTTTCATATGCTCTATCCCTCATAAGGAGAAATCACGATGAATTTTTATAATTGAAGTTAACATTTTTTACATTTTAAATATTATATTCGCATTGAATATTTTTTGTCCCTTCAGGGCATCGGTGTGTGACTATAAAAGAACAAAACAGGAAAGAAGGAAGGATTGAATGAAATGGTAAAAACGAAATGGAAAGAGGAATCCAAAGAAGTACGAATGATGGTTGAAAAGATTTCGGCTTTAAAAAGTACCAAACACATGACAAAATGACCAATCAAAATCTTTTGAGAATAGCTTCTTTGTGAGGCCGCGGACTTTACACAAGTGAAGCCATTTCCTTCCAATTGATTCTGACAGCAAAGGGAGTTTCACATGTCAAGACTTATCGTAATCGTTTCCGCAAGTTTTTCGTATCTTCTCCATTTTAATTTATCAATACTCTTCTCTTCGCACCCTTTTTTTCGTAAACGCTTCATTTCGGATTGCTACATGACATCTTCGTTCAAGGACGCAGTTATCACAAAGAAATGACGTGCAAGGAAACACCGTAAATAACTAAGACGAAATCGCTCTTCGCGTGGAACGCTTAATCTAGAAATATTGACGAAACTTAACCAGCAGAAGAGCAAATAGGGAAAGGAATTGAAGTGAAAAAATTATGTTGCTTTAAATGTTGGGGAATAGATAGCGTAGAACTTTGAAAGTCAGTCAGTTAGTTAAGTGCCATGCGCGATACACGCTTGGGCGATCATGTCTCGAAAGAGACATGACTGACTGGGCAGAAGATTATCCCACAGTAGGTTGCCATTGCTTTCTGCGGTAGACTGGTTGCCGACCAAGGCTATAGAACCCAATCTGTCCTGCTATTTAACCCATAACTGGAAGGAATAGACGGATTAATACCTTTCCCAAGGGTATTTTGCGCGTAAGTGAATACAATGGATTCAACTGAAATTGAAAGTAAACCTTCTAATTCTCGGAAAAAAAATCTTTAAAAACATGCAATTGACATAAGTAGGAATCAAATCTTAAGCACCAGACATGGTACTGGCTTAGCTTATTTCGGTCAAATTGAAAGAAATTAAGATAACGTCAAACTCGACAGAAATTGGTAGAATTAGACGAAAAGTGAAAAAAAAAAAACAAAAAAAAAAACAAAAAAAAACAAAACAAAATACTATTTTTTCATGGAGCATTAAAGATATATTGTGTATATAACACGCTAAAATTTCCGTTCCTCCTCCACTAAGCACCCAAAACTTAGAGGTAGAATCGCCGCCGACTGATGTAAAATTGGTTGGGTTTTCAGTCCTGGCTGGAAGCAAACAGATGTATATTGATTCGCAGTAATACAGCGAAACCAGACTGTCTGCAGATGACTATATATATAGGGATATAAAAACAATATGGATATACACGCAAGTAGACGTATATATATATAAATATTTTTCTAGTGTTTCATGATTGAAAAGTGCATGAAACAGTGAGTCATGCTAGACGTAGGATAATATGTATATGTGATGACCAATCAAAATACTAATAAATACTAATTTTAAAAACATGAATACATATCCCAAAATCAATTTATTGGTGTATTTATATTTATGTTTGATTGAAACAGAAATTAGTATTACTAATTGACGACTGATTTCACTTTAAAATTAAAATAAAAATTCATTTAAAAAAAATTATTACGAATTAATGTTAGAAATTACACATTTCAAATTCTTAATTTAAATTAGCATCATGTTTTAAGTATTAGAAAATTATTCAAATATGAAACGAATAATGTTAAGGTATAAATTAACATCCAAAACAGAACAGTACTTTTGCATTTTAAAATTATGAGCGAGATATTATTTTAAAATGCAGAAATCCTGTTCTGATCTACAACGAAGAACAATGGACTAAAAAGAACTCTAATGGATACTTAGACATCTCAGTTGGTTCATTAGATTCCGCTGAAGCTTCTGATCTGTTGGGATTGTTTATTCTATATAATTTAAGTGCCTATGACTGCGTTGATACTGATAATTTTGGTTTATATAGAGATGATGTCTTATTGATAGTTAAAGATTCTACAAAAATTAAAGTAGACCGTATTAGGAAAATGATCCACAGAAGACTAAAGAGTTTAGGTGTTAAAGTCAAAATAAATCCCAACATTAAAAGTTGACGTTTTAGACCATAAAATAATTCTTTTCAACCTTTTACAAAGGTTAATTCTAACCCAGTATATGTAAATCCTAATCTTAGCCATCCCCCGTTAGTCATTAAGCTCATACCCTCTTCAACCGAATTTAGAATCAGCGCTAACTCTACAAGCGGTTATAAATGTATTACTATTAAATTCGGAAACCTCATTAGTAATGACCATAATAAGAAAAAAAAGATCTGGAAAGATCATCTGGTTTACTTACCTTTTCAATTTGATGGCTAAAACTAAATTAGGATAAAAATTCTAAAACCTAATTAATAAACATCTTCCTAAATCTTATCCCCTTAGTAAAATATTTAATAATAATACTTTTAAATTATGCTACTGTTGTGCGAATAACCTTGAAATAATTAAAAACATAATAACAAAATTCTCAAGCAGATGTATTCTCATGAAGCGGTAAATAATACCAAATATAATAAAACTAATACCAATTGTAGGAATTGTAATGATTGTTCACGACATAAAAGTAGCTTAACAAATTCCCTAGTTTATTTCTACACTTGACAATCCTAGTATTAAAAAAATTATATTGGAAGTACTAAAACTCGTTTAAAATCTGCTGGTACCAGCATGTACTATCTCTCAATAACAGTCTATAAAAACAGTACCTCGTTATCCAAATACGCTTGAAGTTTAAAAGAAAAAACAAAACTCCGACTGTTAAATGGAAACTAATAAGAAGGGAAATTCCCTATATACACCATGTTACCTTTCTCTTAATACGAAGTTAGAAACCATAAGATTTAAAGACATGATTAAATTATTAAACCAAAGGAATGAACTTACTGTTAACTGTAAACATAGCTCACCATTTACCACAAAACATGGGTAGTATTATCATAAATAACTCTAGACTGTTCTCAATGACGCCAATTATTATTTACACTTATTTGCTAGCTATTTAAACTATAACAGATTTTCAAGTTAATATTTGATAGGTATTTAATCTGGCATAGATTGTCAAATTAATATTTAATCGTTATGATTATTTAGGCATTAATTTCACAGGGACTCTGAATTCCTAATTATTATCTATGTCAACTTGTGTGTCTATATATGCATTTTTGTTTGTTTGTTTTTACTTGTGTTTATATATGAATATATATACCTGGGTACATGAGTTTGTCTACGTATGAATGCATGTATGTAGGTGTGCATGTTGGTTTATGTACTAGTGTTCATAGAGATATGTTGATATATATATATATATATATATATATATATATATATATATATATTGCCATCCGCAGACAGATCTGTTTTGCCGTATCACAGCTCATCAGTACGGTTAGACTCCGATTGCTTTTGTACCTAGGATTGAAACCCGACCGAAATTGCGTCAGTCGGCGACTCTACCCCTGGGCTATGGGCGTTAGGCAGACTTTTTAGCGAATATCATTATACGCGCCCAATAGCTAGAGCGCTCTAATTCATTTCACTGAATGAGCGATGCGTACACGCCAGAGTAGTTACCGTTTATCAAAGGCTAATATTTTTCCAGTATATATATATATATATATATATATATATATATATATATATATATTTATTTTTGTTTATGTATGTCTGTCTATATGTTTGTGGGTGTTTCTGTATATATTTGTGTGTATTTATGTATATAGTTATGTATAAATGGGTCCATGTTTGTGAATTTATTTTGTATATGCTATTTATGGGTTTTTTTTGTGTGTGTACGTATTTTGGTTTTGACATGTGAATTTGCCTGCTTATATATTTAATTATATTTATATATTTATGCATTGGAATATGACTGTGTTTGTCTTAAAATCTGTATAATTCTCTTCCATACCCACCTTATCATTCGAAAACAGACTTACATCTAGCTAATATATGTACCGTCTATAAACATTTCTTACAATAGCATTGAATTTAACGGAAGAATTAACACGTCGCTAAAAAAAAAATAGTTAAAAAACATGTGTATGTATGGGTATGTGCATGTGTGCATGTATATATTCATATATACGTGTGAGTCTGTCTCTCTTACGAGTTTCATCTTTGAATTAATCTATAATAATCGAAACACGCTGCTTAGTTGAATATAAATTTTGAAATTCATAATTTCTAACATTAATTCGTAATAATTTATTTAAATGAATTTTCATTTTTATTTTAAAGTAAAATTATTAGTCAATTAGTAATACTGATGTTTTATTTTAATCAACCGTTATCATTAATACACCAATAAATTGTTTTTAGGGTAAGTTGTCATGGTTTTCAAATTAGCATTAATCTATATTTTGATTTGTCATCAAAGGCTACGTAAAATGTCTCCCCCTATTGAAGGAGTTTCGTTTGTTTTGAATCTTTTAAACCTCTTAATCTTGCAATCAGCACCATCACTTGACCAGACACAAAATGTGTTGAAACAAAATAGCTATTTTGTAATGATGTTATAACATACTTGTGTTATAAATGTTAAGCACACACACATGCACACACATTATATATATATATATATGTGTATCGAGGCATCATATAATTTTCTAAACATATGCTGTTAAATATAAGAGACAATGAATGTCTATTATGTTTAATCATGAGCCGTTCTAAACGTCGTATTTTGGCTTTAATTTCAGTTTAAAATAAAACATATTACATTGCATTTGACTACATGGTTTTGTTGTCATTTCGCGCTATCACGCGGTGTGACGTCATAAAACCGTATTGCAAATTTAAGAACCGTGTTTATTATTTTTGGTAACTATTGCCGTTGCCAAGCGGAGTTTTATGTCAACACAAAATAAAACCGTCGGTGATAGTGGATGTTATTGTATTTCAGTCTAAATAACCTCTCTGAAGAAGGCTCATGTGATCCGAAAGCTTAGAAGCAAATCAATAAATAATTATCCAAATGTTGGAGAATTTTTGTCTTTATTTTCAACTGAAATTAAAGCCAAAATACGACGTTTAGAACGGTTCATGATTAAACATAATAGACATTCATTGTCTCTTATATTTAACAGCATATATATATATATATATATATATATATATATATATATATAAACGAGATTATAATTATACTCGTCTGGAAAACCTTCCTCGAAAATTATCGAATGAAGGAAAAAATGGTTGTAAAAAAAAAAGAAAGAGCTTAGAGCATAAAAGTCAGTCAACAGCGTTCGAAATCAACCCGAAGCTCAAAGAAAATTACCGACACGAGTAATCATCTAACAGAAAGTGCTCAATACAAAAGTAGAGCAAACTAAATAGCACCAAATGAGCCAAACGAACTTACCTAGATTTCACATAAACGGATCGTCAGGGAAAGTCAGCTTACCCTGGCGTGGTTCGTCTGGCTCATTAGGTGCCGTATATATATATATATATATATATATATATATATATATATTCATTATGCTTATATGAAAAACTATTTATTATTAGATCCCTTGAAAATAAAAATTAATTAAATAAACGCAACAAAATTAATGTCATATGTAGACATTGTAAATTATTCACATTAGAAAATGGATAAAACCTAAATTAAATAACATGCTCACCGACGAATTAGGTAAAAATGAAAATAAAAATAAAGCCAAACATAGAATAAGTTAGTTGTCCTTTTTTTTTAATAATTCCCCCACCCACTTTTGTATCAGGATAGTAAACTTTACAGCAAATTGATAGATGTAGCGAAAAAATAGCAGTTCGAGGTTTACTCGAAGGAAAGCAGGCAAGAGGGGAATAGGGTCAAGGAAAAAGAAAAAAGAGGAGGAAAAAAGTTGGTTAGCACGTAAATTCCTCGAGGTCAAACCCCTAAGTGAATCTCCATTCTGATTAGCCGAACACACACACACACACACAAAAAAAACACCCACATACATTCACAGTAAACCGAAAGTATTTGTCATTTGAATGTAAATTGTCTGCACAACCACACCAGCATTGCCTGATGATGGGAATTAATCTCGAAACATAGAAATTTCCATGTAGCAATGAAAAATTGACATAGCCATATAATTATATATATATATAATTAAATTTGTTTTTTTAATTAAAAATACATTGGGACACGGAAATGTTTCAGTTAATGTGAGATCATAGTTGTGAACATCATTTTCACAGGTATGACCTAACATTGCCTAATGACGAGTTAGAAATCTCGAAAAATAAAACTTTCCGTGTCGCAATGTACTTTTAATTAAAAAACAAATTTAATTATATGATTATGTTATGCTTTACAATATTTATTACATTGAGCACTCTCTTAAAAACGTAAATGCTAGAGAACTCAGAATCGTAAGATTATTGCTTCTCTTTACTTGGATTCATATATATATATATAAACCTATTCATAAATGGAACTTTGTGTGTGTATGTATGTGTGTGTCCGTTACCTATAGACTCCGAAACGGCTGAACCGATTTTCTTGAAAATTTACACAGCTGTACTATAAGCGTCTGCGAGTGTTCTTAGCTAGGGTTTGTGTCAAGTACCCCCGATAAATCGAAACAAATTGGGTTATAGAAGGAGTGGTCCGATTTTAATCAAATTTGATACACTCATAGACAAAAACATAAGATACGATATTCAGAAGTTTCAAGGTTGCAGTTCTTTCAATAGTGCAGAAAATCGATAATATATATTTATATATATATATATATATATAAAAGGCAAGATGTTTGTGTGTGTCTGTTTATCTGCATGTATGTCTGTATATTTTCAGCCCTTTTATTTTAGTTTTTGCTTCGGGTTTGGCTCTAAGTAGGTATAATTGTAGTTCTTAATCTCAGCCATGATACCATTTACTCAGAGAATTTATTTAGCCTTCAAAATTCAGTTTACGACGAAAAAAACTTATTTGATATCGATACCAGGAAATCAAAATTTTGACTTACATCCATTCATTTTTCTTTCAGTCTACGGTTTCGCTTTAACTGTAAACAACTATTGCTTTTTAGTCTTTCGTGCCAACGTCCAAAGAGTCTGAGCTCCAGGACCATGGATTAGTTTTAAAGCTTTAATTACACTTGAGCAACGCCGGACTATACTGCTAGTATATATATATATATATATATAGAGAGAGAGAGAGAGAGATATGAATAGAAGAAGACACACACAGACAGACAAACTGACCACAGACAGGCAGGCAGGCAGAGAATCATATTGATAGATATGATCATAGATAGATAGATAGATAGATAGAAGAAGACAGCGAGACAGACAAACAGGTATAAAGATACTCGGATAGATATATATGTATAGACTTAGGTAGATAGATAAATGGATAGAAAATAGTGTATTTTTGGTGGGTATATACAGAAATTGCAAATACAAAAAGTCAAAATTAAAAAGTCAAAATAAAACATGTTTTTAGTAAAAAAAAAAAAAAAGAAGCAAAACATCAACTTACGAGAGAAAGCAAATTAAAAAAGAAGAATGAATAGGAATTAGAGATACAGAGGTAATATTGCGATTGATGAAAAATGGAAAAAATATGAAAAGGAAATAAAAGAGAAAAAGAAAAAGTAAGAGAAAAAAATCGAATGACAGTCCAAAAAAAGAAAGACAAGAATGACCGATTGAGAAAGAAAGGAAGGAAGGTGAATTGAATAAAGCAACTTATTTTTATTGAAAGTGATGACCTCGGAAAATCTCGACCAAACCCCACGCTTAGTTGAATGTAGACAACAACTTGATAAGCGACATAATAAAAGAGACTCTGGGTAAAGGGCCGATCGGTTATCTCAATCATTCGAATGCGGCCATCGATTGAAAGAGAAAAATATACATTAATTATCGACGTTAATGGGCGTTTAAGTTTGTTTACTCGACACAAATAGTAACATGTTTTTAAAGATTGATAATCACTGTGAATTTTATAGCGTCTAAAGATTTATCAAAGATTTTACAAGTAGAGAATGGAAAATGTTTGTTTAGAGAGATATGCACAACCAGAAATACATAGGTAGATAGATATGAAAAGTGTTAACCTTCTGCTATGTACGAAGAAAGTGTTGCTGCCGATATGAGTGGTCGAACACAGATCCTCAGACAACAAACGTAACCGTTGAATAAATTGTGCTACTGGGATCACGTGACCATAATTATTTAGTATATACAGCACATAGACAAAAGTCTGAATGTTTTCGTGTTGGGCATTATTCCGATGTTGTGCGTCATTGAAGAGTTTGTTTCTGAGAAAACTATCCGATAGAATTAATCCAATAGCATTATTGTGTATTATTTGAAGGATTCGTTTAGTACGTTGACTTTACGCCAAGACACCGAAATATTATAATTCGCTAATGGCGAGTTACCAGAAGTGTTCTTCAGAATAGCGTTACGAAAACTAACGGTTTAAAAACTTTCTTCTTTCTTTCTCTCATTCACTATCTTCTGTAGGAGTTTTTTTTGGTAGTTTTCTTTCAATGTCTCCCTATTTTATGTTATTACCAATGTGGCTATTAATAATAAATCCTGGTAGGACTTTAACTCTCAGAACCGTTTCGATGTATAGGTTGAATAAGTCCGGTAAGAAAACACATCCTTGTCTTTTTATTTTTGCAGATTTGCTGAATTCGTTTTTTTTTTTGTCTGTATCAGATCAGTTTGCTGCCTGTGTAGGTTCTTGATTATTTTAATATCTTTCTCATTATGTCAAGGTTGCTAAGCAGTTTCAACTGTTCATTGTGGTGCACTTTATCGAACGAATCTTTGCATAATCTTTGCATAATCTATAAAACACATGTAAACGTTACTCTGCATCTGTATTGTCCTTTCTAATAACATTGTGAGCATAAATATTGCGTTCCTTGTTTCAGTGTCTTTGACGAATCAGCACTGTTATTGTCCTGTTTCCAGTCTAATTCTGTTGTGTTCTATAGGCATCAGAATCCGGACGTCTTCAACCGATACCGGCTGCTCTCCGACTCCGTCGACTGCGTTGGTTCGGCCATGCTGCGCGCTGTCCTCCGGGTGAGCTGATTCGCGACTGCCTCTTCCCGAGGCCCCTACCGGGCTGGCGCAAGCGTGCGGGGGGTCAGCTGAGGACGTGGGCAGCCACGCTGAAGGGGGACATGGAGCCGATCTCGGGCCCAAATGTCGTGGGATTTCGGAGGTGGAACCGGGACTGGGCAGAGATCGGAGTGGAGGTGGCTCAAGATCGCCGATCGTGGGCCGCCGCTGGGAGAGACGCTTCAAATGTTCTTGGGGATGCCGGCTCAACCCGTCCTGGGTGAATGCCGCTACAATACAATAATAATACAATAAATAAATAATTATCCAAATGTTGGAGAATTTTTGTCTTTATTTTCAACTGAAATTAAAGCCAAAATACGACGTTTAGAACGGCTCATGATTAAACATAATAGACATTCATTGTCTCTTATATTTAACAGTATATATATATATATATATATATATATATATATATATATATATATATGAGAAGAATTAAGGCACACACGTTATTTTATGGTAAATCGGAAGCGGGGTCTATTTCAGGCGAACCATCATCAGCTTCCGTCTTTATTTTACAAAGGATTTTACCCGAATCCTACCACTGTATGTGCAGGATACTCCTTTGGATTCTTCTATACCCACACTGCATGCTGAGATATATATATATATATATATATATATATATATATAATGTTGAAGAGTTTATACCAACCATTGTTGGGATTTATCAAGTATTTATTCAACAAAATCATTTTGAAAATAAATTAAGAAATTATAATTCGTGACTCTACCAAATCGAAAAAGCCGCTTTCCTGTCAAAAGCTCTCCAAATGAATTAGGCAGCAAGGTATTGATTGTAACATACCAATGCATCAAATAAGAAACCTTTAAGTTTAGTCCGGGTAAACAAGCCAAAACAATTTCTATAAAAATAAAATGTATTAACTCTTTCTTTGGTGTATCAGACCCGATCGAATTAATATCACATTTTGAGAGACAATATCTGCTTTCAAGCGAGGTAAAAAACACCTAAACAAATGGCAATGGGCGCTTATTCTTGAGTAAGAATTTCCATGCTAGGTTGATAGACCAGTGGCAAAATATTGCATTCAAACCAAGCCAGTTGTTCCACTTGAGAATAAATGACATTTAAATAGCCTAATGCTATACCAGCGAATTTGTTAGTGATTCCTTATATATATATATATATATATCATCATCATATCGCCCCAAGCAAGGCAGTTTACTGCCACTAGAGCGCAGGGAATTACATAAGAGGAAAGTTATGAGAAAGAGCGACAGGTTATAGGGAGTGTCAGGGAGTGGGTAAGAGAAGGATGAGAATACTGATGAGAGTGGATTGGACGGAGAAAGGAGCATGAGAGAGAGGATGCAGGTTAGTGAGATAGGAGATGACTATTGACTTTACATTTAAATTCTTGGAGATTGTAGCTGTCGAGGAAGCAAGGAAACGGAAGAAAATTCCACATGCGGGAAGTTCGAGAAAAGAAGCTGATGGAGTAGAATTTGCGTTTCCATTTTCTTGGTTTCACAGTAAAAGGGTGGGACCTAGTTGCTAATCTTGGGGATTGAGTAAATTCATATATACGGGGCACCAGTGAGCTAAGTTCATCTGAGCTGAAGCCGTGGAAGTATTTGTAGAAGAGACACAAGGAAGCCACACTGCGTCAGTGAGAAAGTGACTGTATTCGAGTTGCCAAGTCGGACTCGATCACATTACAGATTCTCCGTTTGATTTTGTCGAGGACCCCTAGGTGGATAGCAGGAGCACCCACCCTGATATGGCAGCAGTATTGAATGCACGGGCGGAGGCTAAGTCAGGATCGATCACATTACAGATTCCCCCTTGGATTTTGTCGAGGACCCCTAGGTGGATAGCAGGAGCACCCACCCTGATATGGCAGCAGTATTGAATGCACGGGTGGAGGCTAAGTCAGGATCGATCACATTACAGATTCTCCGTTGGATTTTGTCGAGGACCCCTAGGTGGATAGCAGGAGCACCCACCCTGATATGGCAGCAGTATTGAATGCACGGGTGGATGGTAGATTTATATATATGCAGGATGGTTTCAGACTGGATTCATTCAAATTAGTGTTCTGCCACCAGTGGCATATCCATGTGCTTTTAATACACCTGATTATCTAATTGTTTTATAATTACTTACTGTTTTTATGCAAATATTCACAAAGATTTAAATTGTCTCACACAGAATATGTTTAGCAAGGATTGAACTAACTGCATTAATAAAAGTCTTTATTATTATATGTAGTATTTAATTAATGTGCGTTGTGGTGTAGTGGATATCGGCTCGGAACGAGAAACTGGGGAGTCGAGTTCGAATTCCAGTTGAATCCATTGTATTCACTTACGCGCAAATACCCTTGAGAAAGGTATTAATCCGTCTCTTCCTTCCAGTTATGGGTTAAATAGCAGGAAAGATTGAGTTCTATAGCCTTGGTCGGCAACCAGTCTACCGCAGAAAGCAATGGCAACCTACTGCGGGATAATCTTCTGTCCAGTCAGTCATGTCTCTTGCGAGACATGATCGCCCAAGCGTGTGTCACATATGGCACTTAACTGACTGATTTAATTAATGACCCTGTGGACGATATGTTTGCTTACCTTGTCGCTATTAGTTGCTGTTATTTTCAAATAGACCCCCTGTAAGGGTCATGCATTTCATGAGACGATAGGGCTGTTGCTGGAAACATTATCAGAAGTTACCGGAAGATCTTCCATTAACGTAGTCACGTCTTGCAGGATTTCAGAGATATCGGCAAATACTTTGAAGAGACTTTTCAATTTTAGAAGAAGCTCAGAATAACAGGATGTTAACTCTGGCGAACAAAGTGGCTGGTCCATTATTGTAATGGAATTCATAGCCAGAAACACGTCAACTCCTAATGGGCGCATTGTTATGGTGGTGAATCCACTTGTCAGGCTTGAATTTAGGTCTTTTCTCTCGAACTGATTCTTCTAACCCCTTCAAAACGTCTAAATAAACATTGATTGACAGTTTCTCCATCCACCGCTCAGAACTTGGAGTCAGTCACTTTAGGCGATCATGTCTCGAAAGAGATATGGCTGACTGGGCAGAAGATTATCCTGCAGTAGGTTGTCATTGCTTTCTGCGGTAGATTGGTTGACAGCTAAGGCTATAGAACACAATTTGTCCTATTATTTAACATATAACTGGAGATGGATTAATACCTTTCCTAAGGGTATTTATGCGTAAGTGAATGCAAGGATTCAAGTGAAATTCAAACTCGGCACCCCGTCTTTTCGTTCCGAGTCGATATTCACGACATCACAACGCACATCCAAGAATTTGGAGTAACCTATCCGAATATGATGAAAGAAACACATTGTAATTTTTTTAACTTTAAGCGAGGCAAGCCTGTTTTTTTTTTTTCCAAGGTGAATTTTTGTTTTCATTTGCAAAGCTCTGGAAATAAGATATCATGTAGCGGAGAGATGACGTTTGTAAAGGTTAAGATCTTAGACAATTTAATGCTAAAAAGACCATATACGAGGGTCATTCAATAAATATGGTGATTTTTTTGGTATAAGGACTTCAACGAAGGTCATTCAATGAATAAGGTGAATTTTTCGGTATAAGGACTTCTTCGAGGGCTATTCAATAAATAAGGTGAATTTTTCGGTGTAAGGACTTCTAATACAGATAGAAACTCACATTATATTTTTTCAACGTGTCACAAACTTTCCCCATCTGTGCACAAGCTTCCGTATTCCCTCAGCGTAAAAATCTTTGGACTGATGTCACTTTTGACTTCATCGTCACTTTCAAATTTCGTGCCTCTCGTGAACCCTTTCAAGGGACCAAACAGGTGAAAGTCTGAAGGGACAAGGTTTGGTCTGTAAGGGGGAGAGACACAGCTAGGACAGTTCGACGCTCTTCTCTTTGTGCTCTGCAGTATGCATCTTTGGCACCCACCGGCAGCTTGACCTTCGAGTAGGCAAAGTCATCATGGACAATTTTGTGTGCTCTCCCAACAGATAAGCTCAAAGTTCTTGCAATGTCATCCACTGTCACCCCGCTGTCAGACTGAATGAGGTCATTGACTGTTTCGATCACCTCAGGAGACCTCACTTCTGTAGGCCTCCCAGGCCTGTCTTCATCCTCAACACTGCTCTTTCCTTCTTTAAACAATTTAGCCGACTTGTAGACAGTTTTTGGCTGAAACATGTGGCACCATACACAGTTAACATTCTCCTATGAATTTCAACTGTGTTGCACCCTTCAGAAACCAAAAACGTGATAACTGACCTCTGTTCAATCCTGGAGCATGCTTCTTGGTCGGCCATCTTTGTTAATCTCTCAAAGTTTTTTTTTCAATTTGCAAAAAAATGAAAAAGAATTAAAATTAAATCCCTTTAAAAAAGAAATAAAATAAAAAAATATAAGAAAGTAAGATTCTATCTGTATTAGAAGTCCTTATACCAAAAAATTTACCTTATTTATTAAATGACCCGAAAACAGAAAATGAAAATAAAAAAACAGTGGAATGAAAAAAGAGAAAAATAAATATGCAAGAAATGCATAAAGTTACTACTATTGCAATTACTGCTACCACTACTATTATGACTACTACTATTACTACTAATAATAAATGGCAAATATATCCACGCTACTACTACTACTAATAAGAATAATGAAAAGGATGTAGAAAACGATTATAAAGTTTGTAAATACATACATACAAACATACATACATACATACATACGTACAGCTATATCTATAAAAGTGATGAGGGTGGACGTTGTGTAGGTATTTGTTTGTTTGATAGATTCGACTTAGCGTCTGCATTTTGCGGTCTAGCTCGACGGGAGTTGCGCTCAAATGTAGATCAAAATTGTAGAACGCTAACGACACCTTGAAATTTTTCATATAAGCCAAAATTAGGGGAAGAAAAATATATATTATCATCCCACAAAGTCAGGGATCAGTTTATGTATTGATTATACTACAGAATCGGTCACCCCACTTTATATTATCTATATATGTTGCCCCTCCCGCTTCCACTCTAATCCAATAGAGACATTCTACATTGTTATCTATATCTATAAAAGTGACGAGAGTGGACGTTGTGTAAGTATTTGCTATGTAAATTCATCATATGTTTTTTGTTCTTATTATTCCTTAAACTACCCAAGAGAAACCGGGCTAAACTGCTAGTATATATATATAAAAATAGCGATGAAGGGTAAAAATGATTTTCCGGACGATAAGATTTTAATAAAACTTAACTTTTAATAATTTTCTCTGTATCGATAAGAAGCAAATTTTCTCTTGCAATTAATTAATTTGCCACCGGGCAAAATACGATATCATTGCTCAATCACAGAATTTGTTGACAGTATTTCTCTTTCTTCCATATTTTTCTAGCTGTTGTTTTTATAAATTCTATAATCCGTTCGAAGGAAACGTAATTGGCTTAATAGAACGCGGCATATCGGAAGTGAACGAGGGCGTAATTATTTTAAAAACCGCCTCCGAGGCAAGATACAATCGAATCACCCTTTCTCACTTGTCCTTGCTGCAAGATTTCAACCAAAATGTCGACGCCATTTTCTCAGCCAATCAGTTCATTGACATCATGCACTATTTCTCTTGTCTGCTCGAAATGCCGACGAAAACTCATATCATTAGTTGATTAAATAAGTAAAAACTAAATAAATTATCTTGACTTAAATTTTTAATCATTATTAATTTTTTTTTTTTTGCTAGGATTTACTTAAGTGCAGTTTTGACATCACAACAGCAAAATAGATATTCGTTTTCCAGTCGTTAGTAAAGAGAACTGGTTAAGAGTTAGTAAGAAAAGCAAATAAAATTGGGAAATTTTCGTTTTAGGTCCCGAAGGCTCCCCACCACTTTAAATTTATTCAAAATAGCATTATTTCTGTGCAAATGTATATGCTGAACTCAAACCAACAATTATTTATTGAAGAAACCTAACTTTTTTGATCTGAACGTCCAGAAGAAAAAAACTATATCTCGCACTTTTTCTCTCCCGTAACTCTCACAAAGTCATGACTTTCTGCGTAGGCAACAAATTTCGGCCTATTTACTTCCTTTACTGAAACTTCCGCCTATTTACTACCTGTAATGAAAGTAATACGCGTAGAAATACAATAGCGTATTACTTTCATTACAGAAAGTATATCGGCGTAAGTTTCAGTAAAGGAAGTAAATCGGCCGAAAATAGACCGAAATTTGTTGTCCTATGCCGAAAGACATTCAGCAGTTAATTTTTTTCTGGACGTTCAGATCAAAAAAGTTAGGTTTCTTCAATAACTAATTGTTGATTTGAGTTCAGCATATACATTTGCACAGAAATAATGCTATTTTGGATAAATTTGAAGGGGGGAAAAGCCTTCGGGACCTAAAACGAAAATTTACCATAAAATTAAGTGAAATATTTTATAATAAACAAACCTTAATAAATATTCATAGTTTATTTTGAAATATTTAATATTATTTTGTTCATCTCTATTTCATTTTTTTTTTTCATCGCAGTTTTTCAAAGAATGTCGGCATTATCTACATAGAGAAAAGTAATGTTGTTTTGGATCAGTGTCTCTTTGGTAAACTTAAGCAGCAGTAAGAGGCGAATGACACTCGTGTAATAGACACTATTTAGCGGTAGAAGAAGCTTGAGAGAGCCACACCTCCAACTAAAATGCTCGCGTCTAGGGTAGTGGATCAGAACCAAGCAGGCTTTCCGCCCTCACTCTGGTACCAGTCAGGAGAAAGAATGACTGTTACTAGACAGGGAACGTCACTTGGGCACAGAACAAGACTTATATCGTCACCAACCCGTGGGTAAAAGGAACGTAAAAAAGGATCATAGAACTCCCGGTTGAATACTCAGAAGAATACTCATGTTAACATGCTCTATAGAAAAGTATTTGTTTGATGACCAGGAGAACCAAATTGGGTAAAGGTCTTTAATAAGAAAATCCTGGAAGCTTAAACACACCGAATTCAAACCCTTCATCAATATGGCCATCAAATAACAGAACTGTAAAATTATCATCTGCAATTTTTTTTACTATTGCCTCCCCCCTTTGGTTATATTCCGCCATGATTATGACGACTTAGTTATTGTGAATGTATTTTTTGGTGATAGTTTTTCATACTTTCGAATATTTTAGCTTTCTTTATTTTCGTTGCGAGAAAAAGAAACTTTTCTTTTACTGACACATTCTTCAGGCGTTAGATGATAGATGAGGTAAGACGAATTAAGTTATAAGTAGCTATGGAAAAAAATCCCCTTAGAAAGAACTTTACTAAAAAAAAACAAAAAAAAAACAGCATGCTCCCAACAAACAGACAGATACAGTCTTGATTATTGCGAAGGTTTTTGCAAGCCATTTTAACCAGTTATTTACATTTTTTCCTCTCGCTAGAATCCTGAACTGTAATTGGACTCCTCTAGTTTTTGAAACGAAACAAATCTACTTAATGATATTCGCTTGAGAATTGTTACTTTCGATGGGGAGATAAGAAAAAACGGAACGAACAAAATGTCAACAAAACTTTGTTTAAAATTTTTTTCTGATTAGTTGATTTTATTTCCTGCATGAAGGACGTTATGGAGATAACTTGGATTTTACAAGTACTCTGTTCAGTATTAGGATCAACATTTTTGTTAAAAACTGGTTGCAGAAAAACAAAAATCAATAAAGCAAAGAGTAAAAATTCAGAAGCTAATAATGCTCCGTAAAGAGATTGTTACGCTAACAATAAATGCAAAAGTGTCACTTGCCTTACTCTATAAGGTCTGATCAAAGGGTATTTTGACGGATGAAAGAAAAAAAACTACAAGCCATATCAATTCGGCATTTAATCTCCTTGAAAGTAGTCGCCTTCTGAGGGCGGCACACGTTATCCATCGTCGTTTCCATGAATGAAAGCATTCGTGGAACTCTTTTTACGAACGTTGCAAGCTGCTGCCTTGTCGCATTCTTTTGGACGTCTTCGATGTCTTGAAATATTGTTCTTTTTCTGTGAGAATAGATTTTTGAAGAGGACAAAGTCGCAAAGAGAGAAATCTTGGGAATATAGTGGTTGCCAAAACCGAGGAATTTGAATAAGCTATAATCACAGATAAAAACACTGTCGTGTGGCGATCCGACTATACTCTACACACTTTCCTCCTATAAACTAAGGAAGTGAGCGAGAACGTTATAACTTGGTGGGTATGCGCGTTTAAGGTCAATCTGTGCGAAGCTGCTTCACTATACTTCGTTACCATAGCAATAGATGCCTTTTCATCAGATGTCGTACGTCACACGTCTCGCCTATTCAACGTTGACTTATTACCTCAAAATAAGAATTCTTTTATAGCAGAATACAAACGTTATCTAATAGAAAATGAAGAAAGTTATTTTGATTGCTGTTATGAGATTATATGAATAAGCATTCTAGGACCTGTTAAATTTGTGCATTTGTTTTATTTTTCGCCCAAAATAAGTTCCAAGTTGAGGGTTGCTAAATAAGGTTGTCGTACGGGCGTAAAGAATGGAAGTAAGAACTGCATATTATGAGGATATGTAAGATAGATAACGGCTGAGCCTAACTTTAAATAAACTAAGATCGTAGTGATTCAGGAAGTACGCTCTCAGGAGTCTGTTCCACAAAGTACCAGTTCTGTTGAAGAAGTAGAACTCCCTACTTATCAATCGAGATACGAACAGAATGGGGATAAGCTGGCTTTGTGTATGCTGTATGGTAGGTCCTAGGCGTCAAAAGCTGAACTCGTGGAATTCAAGAATGTAGCTCGTTTGAACATTTATCATGAAAATAGCGATAGAGCAAAATTTGGTCTGTAAGACAGCCTTTCCAAGGGGGTATGAATTAATTAATCATGCGTGTTTTAAGAAGTGAAATGTTATGTGAAGCACGTTACCCTGGGGATGATGGGAGCCAATCCAGTAACGAGTGTAATAACCATTTTGCAATTACTTGGAAATTTGCAGAAATAAGAATTTAAAACTTTCCTTTTCCATAGTGAGTGAAAATCATTTAATAGGTTTTATCGCCTACCTGCTCTGATTTCAAACCTGGTACGATGGTCTTTAATAGTCTGTTGGTTTAAAAAAAAAAATGAATATTTCATTCAATAACTTGAAAGCTTTTGCAATTGATTGTTGCACCGAAGCTACCACAGATAATGTGGGAATTATGGCTTTTTGAAGGAGACAAGTGACTGGTAATTTGTTGTAGGAATAAATCTATTATTTTGAGGGAAAGAAAAGCAGCATCCTTAAGTTGTTATCGAGTTAATAATCGCAGAGAAAATACTTTCGTTTCTGTCCTTTCGGTTAAAAAATAAGTTAAAGTGATCGCTTCGTCATCGAACAGCGTTTCCACGTGAATAAAAAAATCATCGTTACGAATAAATCGAACCTGTGATATCTCGTTTTGGCACAACGTTTAATACGGTCATGTTGCTGTCTATACCTGAAGTCATAGGTTCGATTCCGTTTGTGTGCTTTACACTTATGAACGTTCCTAAATTCAGAAGTAGACATACATATAGGAAAATTACTAAATTCAGTTCTCGAGAGGGTAATTTTGAAAATTAAATGACCATTGAATCTTTCTCTTCTCATAACAAATAAATAAATAAATAAAAATTCATATTTATCAATTCCTCCCCGTGTACGTTATGGAATGGATATTGTAATGAGAAAAAGGAAATCCGAGTTCAAATTTTAGTCGAGTCCGTTACATTCTCTTACCATTGAGAAAGATATGAATCCCTCTCTTCTCCCGCAGCAATAGGTTGACTAACAGGACAGGCTGCATTTTAGTAGCCTTGGTTAACAACTAGTCTATCGTAGAAAGAAAAGGCAACCTATTATAGGAAAACCTTCTGTCTAGTCGAGAAATCGGGGAGCCGAGTTCGAATTCCACTTGAATTCATTGCATTCACTTATGCACAAATATCCTTGGGAAAGGTATTAATCCATCTCTTTCTTCCAGTTATGGGTTAAATACCAGGACAGATTGGGTTCTATAAAGCCTTGGCAGGCAACCAGTCTACCGCAGAATGCAATGGCAAACTACTGCGGGATAATCTTCTGCCCAGTCAGTCATGTTTCTTTCGAGACATGATCGCCCAAGCGTGTATCACTTATGGCTCTTAACTAATTGTCAGTAAGGTTTTCCTAAAGAACTGAATGTCGTTAACTCTTGCTCATTCTCAGTGATTTTCTATAGTGTAGTTATTACGTCATACATGTATTTCATCAAAAACAAAATTTGGTATGTTGTATTCACTTACGCACAAATACCCTTGGGAAAGGTATGTATCACCCGATACCCGAGCTATGAGTTGAACAGCAGTGTAGACTTGGTTCTATATCCTTGGTTGGCAACCGGTCTACCGTAAAAAGAAAAGTCAACCCTTGCGGGGAAACTTTTCTGCCTCGTCAATCATGAATCAAAAGAGATCGCACAAGCGTGTATAACGTCTGGCACTCAACTGATTGACGCTTTTACCCATAGATAGGGTTACGCAATCTGCTAGTAAATATTTATTCTGCTAATCCCTATACAAATTTCAAAATAATGTCTTTTTTATATAGATCGTTGTTAAAGAACCTTTGAGTATGGAGATGTAGCTAATTGTTTCGTCGGTAATTATTTAAAATTGTCTGGGATATGATATATCCAAGGATTCTTTTGACGTACTCAAAGAATGTACGTCCGAATGAATCGTCATGTATTTGAGAAGAAAATAATAAAATCCAATATTGGGGTCTGGAAATTGAGATTTCTTTATTGTGTGTAGCGTTGTAGCCGAGTTTATGACGTTGTGGGAATATCAATATAAATGTAAATTAGAAGACAGAAAAGAAGACGATATATTAATAGGCATTTTCTATTCGGTTCCATGAATTCTCATTGGACATTCTTTCACCTAATTATCATAACGGATTTTGTCTGATAATGCCTAATCGTCAGAATATGAAGCAAGTAAGTTATTCCGCACTAGTGCGCACATGCGTATAAAAACGTTGGCATTTATATGCGTGTACACACAATTTTACTTCGCTTTATCATACGTCTTTCTTTGGCTGGGAATATCCTGGTGTCCCACCAGAGATCTCAGCATATGAGTGTCTGTTGGACTTGAAGTTTACAAGTGGCTTATAATCAATAGGTCAGTTAATTGCCGTACGAGACACACGCTTAGGCGACCATGTATAGAAAGAGATATGACTAGCTAGATTGTCCTACAGTAGGGTGCCATTACTTTCTGAGTAAACTGGTTGCCAACCAAGGCTATAGAACCCAATCTGTTCTGCTATTTAATCCATAGCTGAGGTGAGAAGGGGTGGATTAATACTTTTCCCAATGGTATTTGAGCGTAAGTGAATGAAATAAATTCGACTGGGATTTGAACTCGGCTCTCCGATTTCTCATTCTGAATCCATTACACCATAACACAACACCCATCTGATAAGATAGTCTGTAAAATGAACAGCGAAATTTTGTCTGAAGGTCTCCTGAAAGGGGAAATATGACATTCACCATGTAAGGATCCTCCCTAGTTTTGCGTTCTGATTGTACTAAACACTCTTCTCTAATAAATATATCAAAATTACAACTCACACACACAAACACACACACACACACACACACACACATACATACACACACAAGTAGCCACTAACGTCAATGCCAAACTGGGACAAGCTGTTTCATGCTTGAACACAATCTTCAAAACCTGAACATTGTGTTCAAGCATGAAACAGACTGTCGCCATTTAGTGTTAATGCCAGTGTCAAACGCACACACTGATATCTCCTGAGGAATTGATGGAGCGTTTACTGAAGTGTCTGTCTATGGAACTCTAGAATCAGTATGCAAAACTAAGTGATACATTTTATATTTGTATTATATATATATATATATATATATATATATATATATATATATATATATATACAGTGTGCAATAAATAAATTGTTGTCTGAATTAGGCAAGAATGAAAATAGCACTGACATTTCATATTTACTAAAATTATCTAAAACTATCTTGAAATACGAAAGAGTAAATTCAATAAAATCGACCACCGCCTCTAGACAACTTCGGAATCTCCTGCAACTCTTCTGGATGGTCTCCTTGTTTAAAGAAATGCTGCTATAAAACTTACCTTCAATTTAGCTTTAGTGTTAGAGTGAGACTTATTGGTCTCTCGCTCAACTGTGCACCACATATGATAAAGTGGTTGCATCGTAGAGAATTAGGCTGCGAGATGTGAGAGTGATTTGCACACAGAAACTGTCTGACAGCCATGACAGAATCCTAGGATTTTCTAGCAGCCACCCTCTTGACCCAGGGTAGCACTGCTTTCTCATGACACATGATGTAGACCTTCATGTTGAATCTTAGGCACCCACCGACAAATTCGGGGGTTCTTTTTTATCAGAACGACCAGAATGAGTTTTGTGAGTTATATTACATTCGTAATCACCATTAGACTCGTTTAACTCTTATCAAATCCTCTGATTGACAACGAAACAAACTTAAATGTTCGTACTGGAGCTACCAACGTAAATACCAAGCAGTATAGATTTCCGTTTTCAAATTTCTGCCAGAGTGAATTGTATCTTGTCTTGGTGCTCTGTTTCTCAACTGACCCTACTATACTGTGTAATCGGCAAAATCAAAAACAATCAACGCGCAAAATTAAAGATATAAGATGGCGATTATCGGACTCTGTGCATTAAAAATGACGAAACAAGACCATTAACGTGCAATAGAGTAAAAATTTAGCCCAACTCAAATTAAATACATTTTTTCACTAATTCTTTAAATTTGTGAAAGGAAAATGTAATTTCAATTTTAATGTCTATGAAAAACCTATATTGTTAGAGAACTTGATCTGGGGTGACCCCAGTATATACTTGATGAGATATGATTGGTTTATTTTAATACTAGCGGTATAGCTCGGTGTTGCTCGGGTGTAATGAAAGTTTTAAAACTAATCCATGGTCCTGGAGCTCAGACACTTTGGACGGTGGCACAAAAGACTAAAAAGCAATAGTTGTTTCCAGTTAAAGCGAAACCGTAGACTGAAAGATAAATGAATGGATGTAAGTCAAATTTTCATTTTCTGGTATCCATATCAAATACGTTTTTTTCGTCGTAAATTGAATTTTGAAGGCTAAATAAGTCCTCTGAGTAAATGGTATCATGGCTGAGACTAAGAACGACAATTATATCTACTTAGAGCCAAACCCGAAGCAAAAACTAAAATAAAAGGGCTGAAAAAAATACAGACATACAGGCAGATAAACAGACACACACACAAACATCTTGCCTTATATATATATATATATATATATATATATATAATCGATTTTCTGCACTATTGTAAGAACTGCAATCTTGAAACTTCTGAATATCGTTTATGTCTTTGTCTATGAGTATCAAATTTGATTAAAATCGGACCACTCCTTATATAACCCGATTTTTTCGATTATCGATTTTTGATATTTATCGAGGGTACCTCGACACAAATCCTAGCTAAGAACACTGGCATACGCTTTTAGTACAATTGTGTAAATTTTCAAGAAAATCGGTTCAGCCGTTTCGGAGTCTATAGGTAACGGACACACACACACACACACACACACACACACACACACAATGTTCCATTTATAAATAAGTTTAGATAGAAACGTGTTTAAAATGTATCTTCTACAAATATATTTTAATTGGTTTCTTATGCTTTCCTGTCTTTTCAGAGCATCCAAATGACAAGTGCCATGCATTGTATTACACAGAACCTAAATGTATTGACCACCCCTCGGGATACGGATGTGAATGCGGTCCTGGATTTGAATGGAATAAATATAAATGCATGTGTAAGTAACCGTCATTCAATATTTTCAGATTAGTTCAGACGGCCATCTTTTAAAAAATGAAACCCTTCATTCATCGACGTGACCTAAAAAAGAATATAGATTGGGAGGTGCTACATATTAAATTAGCCCAATAGGCTGCGATTCTATAATCTGTATAACGGCTAAAGAACAATTATTTGAAGATTTTTATGGAATGGTTTCTTCCTCCACGTAATTTTCTTTATTGCTGTGATAGTTCAAGTTTTATTGATAGTTGTACAATATTTTTGCAGCGTTAGTAAAGACTGGGATAACTGATTGTCTTTCTGAATATAGTTTTAGTGAATATTCTCTACGACCTTATTTGTGATCCAAATCAATATAAACGTGTTATCTATCTATCTATCTATCTATCTATCTATCTATCTATCTATCTATCTATCTATCTATCTCAGTCTGTTTATTATCTATCTATCTATCTATCTATCTATCTATCTATCTATCTATCTCAGTCTGTTTATCTATCTATCTATCTATCTATCTATCTATCTATCTATCTATCTATCTATCTCAGTCTGTTTATTATCTTTATATCTATCTATCTATCTATCTATCTATCTATCTATCTATCTCAGTCTGTTCATTATCTATCTATCTATCTATCTATCTATCTATCTATCTATCTATCTATCTATCTATCTCAGTCTGTTTATTATCTATCTATCTATCTATCTATCTATCTATCTATCTATCTATCTATCTCAGTCTGTTCATTATCTATCTATCTATCTATCTATCTATCTATCTATCTCAGTCTGTTCATTATCTATCTATCTATCTATATATCTATCTATCTATCTATCTATTTATCTCAGTCCGTTCGTTATCTATCTATCTATCTATCTATCTCAGTCTGTTCATTATCTATCTATCTATCTATCTTTATATATATATATATATATATATATATATATATATATATATTCTGCTTTTATCATGGCGATCTTTGATTGCCTCAGCCTTAAGTAGGTCTTTCAGTTCGGGTTTAACGGTTATAAGTTTTTCATCTTGTAGTTTAGTGATGCCTTGATAGTGCGTTTCTATTTCAATTTTTTTAGTAAGCTGGTTATACTTACGGTATATATGGCAGTTAGGTCCAAGGTTGAGTAATTCTTTTTGG
The DNA here is from genome assembly GCA_037127315.1 of Ascarosepion bandense. NCBI lineage: Eukaryota > Metazoa > Mollusca > Cephalopoda > Sepiida > Sepiidae > Ascarosepion > Ascarosepion bandense. The sequence continues at coordinate 1,684,680 of JBBBDQ010002040.1, forward strand.
TGCTTAGTTAGGTAGTATTTTCAAGGTTAGACATGTAGAAATTACTAAAAGTCGGACCAAGCACTGAACCCATGGAGACTCCGTCACGTTGTATATATATAGTGTTGTTTGGATAAACAAAAGGCACTTAAATATTCTGCTTTTATCATGGCGATCATTGATTGCCTCAGCCTTAAGTAGGTCTTTCAGTTCGGGTTTAACGGTTATAAGTTTTTCATCTTGTAGTTTAGTGATGCTTTGATAGAGCGTTTATATATATATATATATATATATATATATATATATGGCGGTAAAAACAATAATTTTATTAAGATCGTTCATGCCAAATATTAAACCCCAAAAATCTTCTATACATACGTAAATTTCTTATCTTTACGCACTCTCGCGTTCCCACATTCATATACCCATCTATGAAGACCCGACTTGTACATACGTGGATAGACAAAGTTAATGCTAACATAAATGTACATAAGCGTCCACAAAAAAATAGGGCCTACATTAAATTACACACATAATGCAAAGTAGTTATACCTGGTCATAGACATTTACCGGCATATACATTTATGATTATTATAAATATTTATTGTATGCAAAAGTCAAATGGTTGAATGTTTTTAAAAGCTAGCGATAGAATAAAATGTGTGCTAATAATTCTATGGAATACAGAAAAAAAGACGTGACAAAATTAAGAGAAATAAATAATTGTTTATAATTTCGTGCAAATGAGTTTCGTTCTTAAAATTTCTCCCAAATTTCTTTGGAAAATGACAATCTTTCGCAAAGACTGCATAGCAACATTCAAGCTTGAGAAGTCTTGTATGAAATTTCAATAGAAATAAATGAATTTAAAACCCATGAATACGAAGCACTGATTTCGTAAATTTAAAATTAGCTTCTCTTTTTTTTCGCCCGCAGCACGTGATAAACCATTAAAAACTATTAAAATAAGTAAAGGCAATGAAAAAACAGCAGCTATTCAAGCATCGACGCATCGATCACTCAGTAATGAATGAACACTCTTAGCTACTGGCGTATGTTACAAACTTGAACGCAGGTTAGTAAATCCAGTAATACTATTAGTAAGAAATAAATGTATATAATTGAAGTGAAGTCGTTGAAAATAGTATGTCCGTGTATATTATTCTAGCTGAGTGGAGCTCAGAGCTAGTTTGACTTCTGAGGCGGTCGTCTCTGGGTAAGTTCGGTATCTCACGGTAACTTCCGTATCAGATTCGGTACTCTCCGATAACTGTGACGGATCTCTACGAATACTCTCCACTACCAACTGCATCTATTGTTCTCTCTATGTCAGGAGTATACGTACACCCAGTCGAGTCCATTATCATATACAAAGGGGAGACCCCACAACAATTTACATGCAAATAGATCGATGGAAATAGAAAGATTGACTTTTAAGCAACAACTAACCTAACTGGATTCCACAATGTGCCAATAACAGTGACACTGACCAATCAATTTGTAACAATGCAGGATTCAGGTGAACAGAAATGCAAAGAAATTGTAAGATTGTCGAGAGGAAGAGACAAAGATTAAAAAAAAAAAAAGAAAGAAGCAAATACAAGTCTTGGACAAATGAAAATGCAATCGAAAGATTTACGAAATTGTCGATAGGAGAAAAATGCAAATCTCTCGATAAGCAATGACGCAACTTTCGAAACTTATATTTAAGGTTTTATATGCTTATATATTTTATGAAAAAAGCTACCAGCGATAGATAGAAACAGAAACCAGAGGGCACGAAAAAAAGATCTTTTATTCCCGTGAAATTGCTCTTGTTATGCAAATTCTTAAATGCATTTTGGCGGTGGTGCAGTGGCTATCGGCCCCGAATGAGAAATCGGAGAACTGATTTCGAATTACAGTTGAATTTCTCGCATCCACTTACGCGTAAATACCTTTGGTAAAGATATTAATCCATCGCTTCTCCTTCTAACTATGGGTTGAATAACACGACCGATTGGGTTCTGAAACCTTGGTTGGCAACCAGTCTACCGCAGAAAGTAATGGCGACCTACTGCGGGAAAATATTTTGCCCAGCCAGTCATGTCTTTTTTGAGACATGATCTCCCAGGCGTGTATTGCGTGTGGCCCTTAACTGACTGATATGCAAAGATCTCACCAAAAGAAATTCCTTCCGTATATTTTCAATTAAATTACAACAGATACAAGATGCAAAACAACACCGATGATGAGAGTTAATTATCACTGAAAATCTTTATTTTTACACATAGTCACTACTAATATAATGTTATCATTGATAAACTGCAACCTACTTTCTTTTAATAACTTCATCAGGTGGATGTATTCGTTTGTGAATGATTTTAAGGATGTGCGTTGTGGTACAGTGGATATCGACTCGGAACGACAAAACAGGGTGCCGGGTTCGAATTCCAGTTAAATTTCTTGCATTCACTTACGCACAAATAACTTTGGGAAAGATATTAATCTGTCTCTTCCCTCCAGTTATGGGTTAAATAATAGAAGAGATTGGGTTCTGCAGCCCTAGCTGGCAACCAGTCTACCTCAGAAATCAATAGCAACCTACTACGGGATAATCTTCTGCCCAGTCAGCCATGTCTCTTTGGAGACATGATCGCCCAAAGTGTGTATCACGTATTGCACGTAACTGACATATTTATGACATGAGATATTGTAATTATTTGCATTGTTTTGACGGATGTCCTCATTTTTGTTACCATATGTACGATGTTTCGACCGTTGTACGCTTCGGCATTTTTCAGGTGAGTGGAAGAAGCATGGCTTGGGGAACTAGAACAATCTACCCAATGGAAAATAAATAGAGGGTTCAGTTCAAATTTACAATCACTAAAGAAGGCTGGAGCCAACAACAACTGAAAGGTCGTCATTATATCAACAACAATCAGGACAATCAACCGAACATGTAAATAGTGATATATTCGTTATTGGAAACTTTTCGAACGGAAAAGAAACTACAAGATCTCATACAGAAAGTAGCAGTGGCGAGTGACAAGAAGGGACTTCAAATAAACTTTAAGAAAACTGAGTGCATGGTCATCAGCAAAAGATACAACCCAAAATGCCAAATACAGGTGGGGGATAACAGAATTAAGCAAGTACAAAAATTTAAGTACCTAGGAAGTGTTCTAACAGGAGATGGAAAGTGCGACACGGATATCCGAAGGCGAATTGGCATGGCAAAGGACGCGTTCCAGAAGATGAGCAAAATACTAACACACAGGAAAATCTCAATAGAAACGAAGAAAAGAGTGCTAGACTGCTACGTGATGTCAGTTCTTCAATACGGCTGTGAATGCTGGACAATATCATCGAAAATGAGGACAAAACTGGAGGCGGCTGAAATGTGGTTCTACAGAAGAATGCTACGGATATCGTGGACTGAGCATGCAAGCAACGAGGAGGTGTTGGAAAGAATGGCAACAGAAAGGAAATTGATGCTGAGCATCAGGAAGAGACAACTGAAGTTCTTGGGACATGCAATGAGAAAAGAGAGCCTGGAGAACCTGATACTGACTGGTCAGATAGAAGGAAGGAGAGACAGAGGAAGGCAGCGGATAACATATTTGCTGGGTCTGATCAGGTGGATGATGGAACGGGGGTTGCCAGGAGCAACAGGCTCAAATATACTAAGGTATAGGGAGACGTGGAGAACCATGATCGGCCTACGTCTTGAAGGGACAGGGCACATAGAAGAAGAAGAAGAAGAAGAAGAAGAAGAAGAAGAAGAAGAAGAAGAAGAAGTACAGGGTGTCTCCCGAATAAGTACAGGATGTCCCCGCAAAAAAAATTGACATTTTGTAGTCTACTAGCATCGGTCACATGATCTCCAACTTTAACAAAATATGTAAAAATTAGGTGTGCGAGCTGATATCAATGGGAATATACGAAGACGATGGATCAGGCTTGCCAGTGATGATGAAGGTGTGCTATTGAAATGGCCAACATGTTCAATTTAGTTGACACCTTGTGATTTGTTTCTATAAAGACAGGTCTATATCCTCACTCACGCTACAAGCCTAGAGAAACTTTAGCAGAGAATCACTGAGGCTCTAAAGTTACGCAGGGTATTTTACAATGTGTTTGGCATGAGCTGGACGACCTACTTGAATTGCGTCGTGTCACAGCTGACGCCTATAGCGAATATCTTTTAAGCTTTGTGAAATCAGTTATAAAATGCCTTTGAATATGTTGTTCAAACTTTGATAAATACATGTTTTATTGTTTGACATGAAGCCTACTTAATTTCATTTGCCTGGTACAAGTAGTTTCTCAAGTATTCACATTTTGAATGATGTCTTTTTTCCGGGGGCACAATCCTGTTGTCTATTCGAAGATGATTCAATGAGCGAAGTCCAAGCAAAATGTTGGTACTTCAAAATTCACTGCGTACCCATTGGAAGCGAGGGGATGTCTTTAAGCAAACAGAACACGCACGAATGTCGGTTGCCATTAAAGGAAATCGACGATCGTCAGGGAATTGAAAAAAAGAGCTGGAAAATGTATGAAGCTATTTTGAATATCTCAACTGCACAGAATTTTAAAGTCATTTGTAATTTTTGGTTGGGGGTGGGGTACATCGCATCAGTTACCCTGCTACACTGATTTGACGGATCCTGAGATTTATGGCTTATTCAATCAATTAAGTGCCATACGTGATAGACGCTTTGGTGATCATGTCTCGAAAAAGACTGACCAAAAGATTTTACCGCAGTAGGTCGTCATTACTTTCATTACTTTCTGCGGTAATCTGGTTGCCAGCCAAGGCTATAGAACCCAATCTGTCCTATTATTTGACTCATAGCTAGAGGAGGAAGCGATGTATTAGATTATTAAGTAGTAATTAGTGGTGGATCAGTTTATTACTTCATAACAATATAAAATTGATCCCCCACTTTAGGCCCAGTACAAGCCTTAATCATGTTTTCAATTATTTTATTCAGTCAGTTAGTTAAGTGCCATACGTGATACACACTTTGGTGATCATGTCTCGAAAAAAGACTGACCAAAAGTAGGTTGTCATTACTTTCTGCGGTAGTCTGGTTGCCAACTGAGACTTTAGAACCCGATCTACCCTGCTACTTAACCAATAGCTAGAGGAAGAAGAGGTGGATCAAATCTTCGCGAGGAATTCTAACCTGGCCCCACGATTTCTCTTTCCAAGCCTACATCTACTGCTTCATAACGCAAATATGGCTCATTACTCTCATGTAAAATCGCCAATGGAACATAATTTCACTTCGTGGACAAGATTAACTGATAGAAGACATTTACAAACAGTTTTTGAAAAGGAAGATAGACACTGGAAATAATAATTCAGGTCACAGTGAGAGAACATTGAAACAGACTAAGGAATCATTTCCCGTCGTAATTTGCTTTCACATTTAATAAAAAAAAGTTACAACATTTCAGGACAGAAAACTGATGAATGTGATAAAACTGATGAATGTGATAAAACTGGTGAATGTGATAAAATTGAGGAATGTGATAAAAATGATGAATGTGATAAAACTGGGGAATGTGATAAAACTGATGAATGTGATAAAACTGGGGAATGTGATAAAATTGAGGAATGTGATAAAACTGATGAATGTGATAAAACTGGGGAATGTGATAAAACTGAGGAATGTGATAAAACTGGGGAATGTGATAAAACTGATGAATGTGATAAAACTGGGGAATGTGATAAAATTGAGGAATATGATAAAACTGGGGAATGTGATAAAACTGAGGAATGTGATAAAACTGATGAATGCGATAAAACTGACGAATGTGATAAAACTGATGAATGTGATAAAACTGGGGAATGTGATAAAATTGAGGAATGTGATAAAACTGATGAATGTGATAAAACTGATGAATGTGATAAAACTGGGGAATGTGATAAAATTGAGGAATGTGATAAAACTGATGAATGTGATAAAACTGGGGAATGTGATAAAACTGGGGAATGTGATAAAACTGATGAATGTGATAAAACTGGGGAATGTGATAAAACTGATGAATGTGATAAAACTGGGGAATGTGATAAAATTGAGGAATGTGATAAAACTGATGAATGTGATAAAACTGATAGATGTGATAAAATACAGAATGTGATAAAATTGAGGAATGTGATAAAACTGATGAATGTGATAAAACTGGGGAATGTGATAAAACTGGGGAATGTGATAAAACTGATGAATGTGATAAAACTGATGAATGTGATAAAATTGAGGAATGTGAGAAAACTGATGAATGTGATAAAACTGATGAATGTGATAAAACTGGGGAATGTGATAAAATTGAGGAATGTGATAAAACTGAGAATGTGATAATACTGGGGAATGTGATAAAACTGAGGAATGTGATAAAACTGGGGAATGTGATAAAACTGAGGAATGTGATAAAACTGGGGAATGTGATAAAATTGAAGAATGTGATAAAACTGAGGAATGTGATAAAACTGGGGAATGTGATAAAACTGATGAATGTGATAAAACTGGGGAATGTGATAAAACTGGGGAATGTGATGAAACTGATGAATGTGATAAAACTGGGGAATGTGAAAAAAAAACTAGCAGAATGTGATAAAACTGGGGAATGTGATAAAACTGATGAATGTGATAAAACTGGGGAATGTGATAAAATTGAGGAATGTGATAAAACTAAGGAATGTGACAGAATGTGATAAAACTGATGAATGTGATAAAACTGGGGAATGTGATAAAATTGAGGAATGTGATAAAACTGGGGAATGGGATAAAACGAATGTGATAAAACTGGGGAATGTGATAAAACTGATGAATGTATTAGAATGTGATAAAATTCAAAGGAATGCGATAAAACTGAGGAATGTGATAAAACTGGGGAATGTGATAAAACTGGGGAATGTGATAAAACTGGGAATGTGATAAAACTGATGAATGTGATAAAACTGGGGAATGTGATAAAACTGAGGAATGTGATAAAACTGGGGAATGTGATAAAACTGGGGAATGTGATAAAATTGAGGAATGTGATAAAACTGAGGAATGTGATAAAACTGGGGAATGTGATAAAACTGATGAATGTGATAAAACTGGGGAATGTGATAAAGTCAGGAATGTGATAAAACTGGGGAATGGGATAAAACTGAGGAATGTGATATTGGCTTGGGGAATGTGATAAAACTGATGAATGTGATAAAACTGGGGAATGTGATAAAATTGAGGAATGCGATAAAACTAGAGGAATGTGATAAAACTGGGAATGTGATAAAACTGGGGAATGTGATAAAACTGAGAAATGTGATAAAACTGGGGAATGTGATAAAACTGATGAATGTGATAAAACTACAGAATGTGATAAAATTGAGGAATGTGATAAAACTGAGGAATGTGATAAAACTGGGGAATGTGATAAAACTGATGAATGTGATAAAACTGGGGAATGTGATAAAATTGAAGATGTATTAAAACTGGGGAATGTGATAAAACTGAGGAATGTGATAAAACTGATGAATGCGATAAAACTGACGAATGTGATAAAACTGATGAATGTGATAAAATTGAGGAATGTGATAAAACTGGGGAATGTGATAAAACTGGGGAATGATAAAACTGATGAATGTGATAAAACTGGGGAATGTGATAAAATTGAGGAATGTGATAAAACTGGGGAATGTGATAAAACTGGGGAATGTGATAAAACTGATGAATGTGATAAAACTGGGGAATGTGATGAAACTGAGGAATGTGATAAAACTGGGGAATGTGATGAAACTGAGGAATGTGATAAAACTGAGGAATGTGATAAAACTGGGGAATGTGATAAAACTGATGAATGTGATAAAACTGGGGAATGTGATAAAACTGAGGAATGTGATGAAACTGGGGAATGTGATAAAACTGATGAATGTGATAAAACTGGGGAATGTGATAAAATTGAGGAATGTGATAAAACTGATGAATGTGATAAAACTGATGAATGTGATAAAATTGAGGAATGTGAGAAAACTGGGGAATGTGATAAAACTGGGGAATGTGATAAAACTGATGAATGTGATAAAACTGATGAATGGGATAAAACTGGGGAATGTGATAAAACTGATGAATGTGATAAAACTAGGAATGTGATAAAAATGATGAATGTGATAAAAACTGGGGAATGTGATAAAACTGATGAATGTGATAAAACTGGGGAATGTGATAAAACTGAGGAATGTGATAAAACTGGGGAATGTGATAAAACTGAGGAATGTGATAAAACTGGGGAATGTGATAAAATTGAGGAATGTGATAAAACTGATGAATGTGATAAAAACTGATGAATGTGGATAAAACTTAGGAATGTGATAAAACTGGGGAATGTGATAAAACTGATGAATGTGATAAAACTGGGGAATATGATAAAACTGGGGAATGTGATAAAACTGATGAATGTGATAAAACTGGGGAATGTGATAAAACTGGGGAATGTGATAAAACTGAGGAATGTGATAAAACTGGGGAATGTGATAAAACTGGGGAATGTGATAAAACTGATGAATGTGATAAAACTGGGGAATGTGATAAAACTGATGAATGTGATAAAACTGGGAATGTGATAAAAACTAAGGAATGTGATAAAACTGGGGAATGTGATAAAACTGATGAATGTGATAAAACTGAGGAATGTGATGAAACTGAGGAATGTGATAAAACTGGGAATGTGATGAAACTGAGGAATGTGATAAAACTGAGGAATGTGATAAAACTGGGGAATGTGATAAAACTGATGAATGTGATAAAACTGGGGAATGTGATAAAACTGAGGAATGTGAGAAAACTGAGGAATGTGATAAAACTGGGGAATGTGATAAAACTGATGAATGTGATAAAACTGATGAATGTGATAAAACTGGGGAATGTGATAAAACTGATGAATGTGATAAAACTAGGGAATGTGATAAAAATGATGAATGTGATAAAACTGGGGAATGTGATAAAACTGATGAATGTGATAAAACTGGGGAATGATAAAACTGAGGAATGTGATAAAACTGGGGAATGTGATAAAACTGAGGAATGTGATAAAACTGGGGAATGTGATAAAATTGAGGAATGTGATAAAACTGATGAATGTGATAAAACTGATGAATGTGATAAAACTTAGGAATGTGATAAAACTGGGGAATGTGATAAAACTGATGAATGTGATAAAACTGGGGAATATGATAAAACTGGGGAATGTGATAAAACTGATGAATGTGATAAAACTGGGGAATGGGAGCAAACTGGGGAATGTGATAAAACTGAGGAATGTGATAAAACTGGGGAATGTGATAAACTGGGGAATGTGATAAAACTGATGAATGTGATAAAACTGGGGAATGTGATAAAACTGATGAATGTGATAAAACTGGGGAATGTGATAAAACTAAGGAATGTGATAAAACTGGGGAATGTGATAAAACTTGATGAATGTGATAAAACTGAGGAATGTGATAAAACTGGGGAATGTGATAAAAACTGGGGAATGTGATAAAACTATGAATGTGATAATACTGGGGAATGTGATAAAACTGATGAATGTGATAAAACTGAGAATGTGGTAAAAACTGGGGAATGTGATAAAACCGATGAATGTGATAAAACTGGGGAATGTGATAAAACTGGGGAATGATAAAAATTGAGGAATGTGATAAAACTGAGAATGTGATAAAACTGGGGAATGTGATAAAACTGGAGGAATGTGATAAAACTGGGGAATGTGATAAAACTGAGAATGTGATAAAACTGGGGAATGTGATAAAACTGAGGAATGTGATAAAACTGGGGAATGTGATAAAACTGATGAATGTGATAAACTGGGGAATGTGATAAAATTGAGGAATGTGGGATAAAACTGGGGAATGTGATAAAACTGAGGAATGTGATAAAACTGGGAATGTGATAAAACTGATGAATGTGATAAAACTGGGGAATGTGATAAAATTGAGGAATGCGATAAAACTGAGGAATGATAAAACTGGGGAATGTGATAAAACTGATGAATGTGATAAAACTGGGGAATGTGATAAAATTGAGGAATGTGATAAAACTGATGAATGTGATAAAACTGGGGAATATGATAAAACTGGGGAATGTGATAAAACTGATGAATGTGATAAAACTGGGGAATGTGATAAAACTGGGGAATGTGATAAAACTGAGGAATGTGATAAAACTGGGGAATGATAAAACTGGGGAATGTGATAAAACTGATGAATGTGATAAAACTGGGGAATGTGATAAAACTGATGAATGTGATAAAACTGGGGAATGTGATAAAACTAAGGAATGTGATAAAACTGGGGAATGTGATAAAACTGATGAATGTGATAAAACTGAGGGAATGTGATAAAACTGGGGAATGTGATAAAACTGGGGAATGTGATAAAACTAAGGAATGTGATAATACTGGGGAATGTGATAAAACTGATGAATGTGATAAAACTGAGGAATGTGGTAAAACTGGGGAATGTGATAAAACTGATGAATGTGATAAAACTGGGGAATGTGATAAAACTGGGGAATGTGATAAAATTGAGGAATGTGATAAAACTGAGGAATGTGATAAAACTGGGGAATGTGATAAAACTGAGGAATGTGATAAAACTGGGGAATGTGATAAAACTGAGGAATGTGATAAAACTGGGGAATGTGATAAAACTGAGGAATGTGATAAAACTGGGGAATGGGATAAAACTGATGAATGTGATAAAACTGGGGAATGTGATAAAACTGAGGAATGTGATAAAACTGGGGAATGTGATAAAACTGAGGAATGTGATAAAACTGGGAAATGTGATAAAACTGATGAATGTGATAAAACTGGGGGAATGTGATAAAATTGAGGAATGTGATAAAACTGAGGAATGTGATAAAACTGGGGAATGGGATAAAACTGATGAATGTGATAAAACTGGGGAATGTGATAAAATTGAGGAATGTGATAAAACTGATGAATGCGATAAAACTGAGGAATGTGGATAAAACTACAAAGACGAGAAAATTAGTTGGAATTATTAACAGAAAATGCATATTAGCTTTTGAATGTTTTGCGGGGATACTAATAGTCTGTTGCGTGTACAAAAATCTAGTTTTAATTGATGCAGTTATTTCCTCTGAAAGTTTTCTGGCGACTGTTCCACGTAGACGGGGCAAAACCCTTTGGTGGCCTGAGATTTCGTCAAAACTTTCATCTTGTTAACCTAGGGACACAGCTGTTACATACTTTTCTGGCTTGTTGCCTAAAACTATCGATATTTACACATGGCAGCTGCGTGCTGAAAGCCTAAGGTGGAAGCCAAAATTTGTCCTTTGGGAGTCGCGCTTAAATAAAGCACAGAATTATTTATCAGCAAATAAAAACTAGAGGCACCATTTTTACTCTCGTCTGACTCTCCACTTGAGCTCATAAAATTATTAATATTCACTTCACTAAAATGATTACATGCACGCATCATATATATATATATATATATATATATATATATATATATATATTCAACTAGTGTATATATATGTATATATATATTCAACTGGTATATATATATATATATATATATATATACACTATTTGAATATATGGATCGGAATCCAAGATGATAGAATGAATAAAAAACAAGGTAGGAAACCAGTCTTGATCTAACATTTCTAAGTTGGATCGAGACTGGTTTCCTACCTTGTTATTAATTTTAAAATTCTCATTTTTAACTAGATCACTAAAGAATAAAAGTGATAGATGATCTAGTTAAAGATGGAATTTTTTTTTACAAAGAACCAATATACTGCAACGTTGGTTCTTTCTTACTTTCTTTTTGCTGTTTCTTATTCCCGCAATAAACATGTCTTGTTCTGCTGTTACTTATATTTTATTCAGGGTAAATGGCAATTCGCGTACAACGTTGCGTAATATATTTTTTTTATTTCTGCTTCACTTCTTAATGCTACAATAACTAATTCAGTACTTTTTGTATCAATCTTGATAACCTATCCGCATGTGTTAATTTTTTGACTGTTGGCATTCCATCGTAAAATCATAATTTAATAACATAGTGACCAAGTGTTGTAGTTTATTCGCTGTATGTATAGGAATTGCTTTTTCGAACAATAAATTTAAAATTGACATTTGTGGTCTGTCTGTCATCGAAAACGCCTTCCGTTTATAAATTTGTGATTTTTTTCGCTGCAAATAAAATTACTAAGAATTTTTTTTTATTTCGATCTGGTTGTAGTTTTTTTTTTCAGTTGTTAGTAGCGAACGCTAAGCATGTGCTACGGCTTTCATAATAACGTAATATTTATGTAAAATTACTGCTCTTATACCATAGTCACTAGCATCTGCAGCCAATACGATTTCTGCTTCTATAACGTACTGCGCTAAAGTTAAGTCTGACGTTGGTATGTTTTGATTTCTTTAAACTTCTTCTGATACTTTTCAGTCGAGTTTACTTTATTAAATTTTCACATACACAATTTCTATTTGGTTTTCTGTTATCATTTTTTGTTGCAAAGCTGTGTACAAATTTTTTCTGCGAGAACTTTTCCTTCCTTAATTTTACAGTGTGACTTTTTATGTCCTACTTTACCACAATTGTATCATTTTGGATTTTTAAAGGGTCAGTTTTATCTGTAATATAATATAATATAATATAATATAATATAATATAATATAATTCCTCAATTTTTTCGGCATTGCGTCTCAGATTTCGGATTCTCTTCATTTCTCCGAAATTTCCTGTAGTATTAGAGTGTTAGTTTATTATTCCGTTCAATATCAGTTAAAATTCGCGCCCATATTTCTGCGTCTTTTTTCGTTGTTAACACTTGAACGAAAATTAAACCTTTAAACATATCTCGGAGTCAGTTCGTTTAATCTGACTTTTTCACAGTCCTTGTTAACGATTCCAGCACATATGATAAAATCTTCGGCTTCTTTTTTCGTCAGATTTATACATTTCCAACAAGTATTGAATAACTAGCTTTTCTCATAAAAAAAATTTAGTTAGAGTATGATTTTTTTTTCTTTTTTTTTTCTTCGAAACAAATTTCTCCTGTTTTTTTTTTCGGTTGTACTAAATTAAATTTTTGATGTTCTATTGAAAATAACTTTCTCGACAAACGTTTCCTTTATATCTTTTGTTCCCATTTACAATCTGCTCGTATCTTCTAAAATAAGCAGAAAAGGTAATTCCATTATCTGAATTGTACTAGAATTCAGTTATGGCATTTGTCACCGCGTCGGGAGTAAAAGAACTTGAATAATTTTCCATTTTCTCTAGAATTATTTCAATTAAATTTTGTTATTGTTTCTTAAGTTGCAACAACAACTGAAATTGTTGTTGTTGTTGGTGCTGTATTTTTAACACATTACCTAATATTCTTTCCATATTTGAAGAATATATGTCTTTTTCTTTTTTTTACACACAAAAAAGAGAACAAATTAAACCAACGTGGTTAAAAATTATCGACGTTATGTGCGACGAATCAAAAAGTATTTTTTTTGTATTGTCATTGCTGGAATTCAGGCTGAAAGTATCGGAAAAGGCGATATCCACATGGATTTCTACAAATTGCCTGACAGCAGAGACATGTTTTTCCACCATAAATCAGCCCTCCCTCTCAGCGCAAAGACCAGATACCTTAAAAATGAACTTGCACGTATCCGGAGCAAATGCAGCAAAGAAGAAGACAGAAACACGCACACTGCACATTTCAAGGAGGCACTGAAGACCAGCAGCTACCCGCAGTCTTTTGTTGGTCACCTGGAACGTAAAGGCAATAAAGGCAGAAGGTGCCACACCCCTTCTAACTTCCTGAGATCACCACAAAAATACATAGAGCTATCCGCCGAGAGGGACTGGGCATACAACTGGCCCACTACGGCTCCACTCTTTGTAGCAATAATACAAGGCACACACACACACACACACACACACACACACACACACACACACATATATATATATATATATACACCCCAACATGCTATACACAGGAACACATACACAGAGACACACATATATATCTATCTATATATACACACACAAACGCACACATGAAACAAGGAAAATATATCTAGGTATATGCATATATAAATGAATACATAAGAAAAAATTCACGAAGTATACGCACATTAACACACACACACACACACACACACACACATATACACACACACACACACACACACAGAGGAGAACACACGAGAATGAATATCGGAGGGGGAAAATGTAGCAATAAACACGACTCTGCTTTAATTAGAGTCGTGATAACTTCAGGTCATAAACGACGCCTACTACCATCCTGACAGAGTTGCGAAACTGCCAAACTCTGCCACCGGACAATGCGCACATATTAAACCATAAATTAAAGCAGACAGATCAAATCGTAAAACGGCGCCCGCTATCACTTTAACAAAGATGCGAAAAAGCCAAATCCTACTATCGCGTCACACTTATATAAACCGCATATTAGATATTTATAAGAACTATATATATATATATATATATATATATATATATATATATATATATATATAAGTGTATATGTGAAGATTGAAGTGAACACCCAGAGGCGACAGTGTATTTCATGTTATATTCAATCCTCATACTGTCGCCGGTGGCTCTTGATTTCAATGTTCAAATTTGTATTTACATGCTCTATATCACTGATCTTGTGCAATTCAGTCCATAAATATAGAATACCTTAAAGAATATACTTACACTTTCTCCTTAAAAACAGGATGAACATGATTTAAAAAGGCCCAACTTAATAAAAGAAAGTTTCATTGTCAAGTTTCTTATCTTTTAAAAGTCTTTACAAAAGTCTTCAAAAATTTGTCTGCATTAGATTATTTAATTATTAAGTGAAGGATATATATACTATGCGAAAATAGAAAAACTTAATACAAATCATCACGCTGTAAGTTGAAAATAAAATGTTCTTCCTGTTTAAAAATGGGCCCATTTTGAAAATATCGGTGAAAATACACAATATTATCAGAAAATAAAATCGATGACTATTGAAAATTTTTAACATTTTTAAAATTTGATTACGGAGAATATGTCCAAGGTTTTTAAGATTATTGAGTATTTTAAAATAATTTTAAAAGCATTTACCCGTCAATTTTTAAATTAGGTTTTAACAGATAAAGTCTTCGTAGGATAGCAATAAACAAGTAAACAGCTTATCAGAGTTTTACAAGTGCTTCTCGGGTGTGGAAAGATATGTAAAACACTAGTACTGTTTGTCTTAAAATCTGTTTTTCTGCTTTGTATTTAACTTAAAGTAAATAATACATGTTTCAAATCAGATTAAATATACTTTAAATCAGCTAATATTACTCAACTAAAAGATTCAGGAAAGTGTAAAATATTTTATTCTTGGAAAATATTTTTAAAAAATTACATTACGTTCAAAGACGGCTGAAAAAGGTGCTAATCACCTATTTCATAAAAAAAACTAAAAAAAAAACGATTCTAATCAGTAACATTTTTGTTTCAAAAGTACACTACAGAGTAATTTGTTTAACAGATATAGTAAATTTAATCCTTTATATGTTAATTAAACCTAATAATGAAAGCTCCAAAAAAGCATTTTCATGTAGAGAAAATCATTTAAAAAATTATATATCGCGAAAAAAAAAATGAATTGCCTACTGTAAAACTATATATATATATATATATATATATATATATCCAAGTATGGGTGGAATAATATTCCCCATCCAAAGAAACACTATTTTTAAAAAAAGTGCTCAATACAAAGTAGAGCTAATAATAATAATAATATTTATTAATAAATTATAACATTGATATGTTATAATATCACTACAAAAGTAGCTATTTTGTTTCGACACTTTTTGTGTCTTTTCAAGTGATGGTCACTTCATCACTTCATCACTTGAAAAGACACAAAAAGTGTCGAAACAAAATAGCTACTTTTGTAGTGATATTATAACATATCAATGTAATTATTAATTTAATAATATATATATATATATATATATATATATATATATACGCGCATCGCTCATTCAGTAATGAATTAGACCACTCTAACTACTGGCGTATGATACATCATACGCTAAAAGTCTGCCTCTTTCTGCCGAACGGCCATAGCTCAGAGGTAGAATCGCCGACCGTCGCCAATTCGCTTGGGTTTCAATTCTGGGTAAAAAGCAATCGGATGTCTAACCGTACTGATGAGCTGTGATAGAGCGAAACAGATGTGTCTGCGGATATATATATATATATATATATATATATATATATATAATTCACAAGCATTTGAACCATTCTCTTAAAAAAACAATGCTACGGTTAAAAATAACTGCATCAAGAAAATCGAAAAATATATCTCACTACATAATAAAAAGGTAAAAAATATAAACACGCTGAACAAAATATTAGTAACTTCATTATTAATAACAGTATTACATTATTAATAACAGATTAACATTATTAATAACATTATTAATAACAGTAACCCTACCACAAAATGGAAAAATGGAATCTGCCCACTTAATAGACATAAATATACACATATATATAAATATACACACACACACACACACACACATATATATATATATATATATATATATATATATATATATATATATATTTCTACATGCATATATTGAGTGATGTGTTATTTATATACATATATATATAAATATATATACATATAGGCACATATTGTGTATTTGGGGAACAATCTCATTTATACTGTTTTCATTAAGAATGACAGACAAGGTATTATCATTAGGTCTTTATATAATTTGTCATGTGTCTGTATTTTTTTTCAGAACTCAAAATATATAACAATTGTCCAAATTGTATATACATATATATACACGCGCACACACACACAGATATGTATATATATATATATATATATACAAATATATATATATATATAAATATATACTTTCGTATATATATATATATATATATATACTTACATATACATACATCTGCATATGAATTTTTATTTGTTAATTGTTAATTTTATCTTTTAATAGATACTGGTATTTAAGTGAAAAGTTCGCTAAATATATATATATATATATATATATATATATATATATATATATATATATAGTCAAGTTTTAATTTTCTTAATTCTTTGAAAGATCATTTGAAAAATGTCTATCAATGATAAATTTCTGTAATATATATATATACGCATACGTAATGTCTGCCCGTTCGTATTGAAGGATACCCGTCTACCGGGGTGGCTAGTTAATGCTCATTATAGACGCCTGGTCAGGCACACTTGTGTTTGCTCAACACCCACATAGCCCCACTATGGTTTATACCGCAAATATGCTGACTGGACCATAGTTACAGTTTCTGCGAGATAATAGACATTTGTAACGGTAATATACAAAAAGCAATTCCTCGCTCATTAAAAAAAAAAATTCTCAATATGGACACGATAGCGTCTGTGTGTAATGATTTTCGGGAATATTTTGAAGATTAACTGTTGTATCATTTGGGTCTGACGAGCTGTAAGATCAGCAGCGGCGAAATACGTATTACCCATGAAATTGTAGAATATCTAAATTGTTATATATATATATATATATATATATATATATATATATATATATATATATATATGTATATATATTTAATGAATATGTAAAATAAAACTCAACATTGCATAGCGACTTGTTATGGTGAAACACACCTATTCCTCAGATAATGGACTCTCCCTTCTATATTAATAAGAGTTAACAGGAAGTTAATTAGAAAATTTTTTTGGAAGTTCAGAGGAGTTCTAGAGAGTTCTTTAGAGTTCTATTAGAGTTCAGTAGAACTACTAGGCAGTTGATAGTATTCGGCAGTTAGCCGAATATGAAGGAGTCAGCTTTCAATGGAAGATTACCAAGTTCCTAACATTTAGGGTGCGTTAAGTCGATTAGCAATCGACATAGCGTGATTATAACCTTCAGTGCGAAAACTACTCCACAACACGACTGTAGAGAGCAATCGAGATGTTATGATTTATCTAGCCAGAATTTTTCTAGGTGCA
This sequence comes from Ascarosepion bandense, assembly GCA_037127315.1. NCBI lineage: Eukaryota > Metazoa > Mollusca > Cephalopoda > Sepiida > Sepiidae > Ascarosepion > Ascarosepion bandense. Next base: position 1,702,727 of record JBBBDQ010002040.1, read on the forward strand.
TCTGGAATCCGTGATAAATCATTTTACTACATTTTTCCAGACTGGAGTCTATTCTGCATGATACGACACATCGTTTCCAGGACTTTTGGCACGTCACTCTACCTACACTTTTTTCTTGCCATATTATTTTTCTCCTCTTTGAAAGCAATCAATTCCACTTTCACGCCTACGCACAGTGCCGTTCCTCTTCACTCTCGAAACATTGTCAATAAGTGTGTTGACGTATCCGCTTTTCCGATTGCTTTTCTATTAACTGCCATTTTATTGTCTTCATCCAGATATTCATTGACGAGTGACAAAATCATAGATTGCGGTATGCACTTGATATGCGCTTGATATGCGGACATGTTTGCTTCATGCATATTCAGAAGCCCTTTGTGATAGTGGGGGGGGGGCGAACAATTTAGAGAATTACTGACTAGGCAGGCAGGTTGAAGAAAAGTTCATAAAGGATATATCAATAATTGATAAGAATTAAAAGCTGCATATGACAAAGAAAAACAGATCTTTCTATCTATCTATCTTTGTCAATCTGTTCATTTCTGTTGCTTCGAGTTCCTCCATCATTGAAGAGATCCTCCAACATTCTCTGCTATTTAGAATGATAATAATAGCCGGCTACTCTCATTTTCCGACCACACCAGTTTACAGAGTTAGCTAGACCTATCCCTGCTACAGATCCCTGCTCAGGCACATTTATATTCTCGGTCCATGGTGTCCTCAGCATTCTTTTGTAGAAACCCATTTCTGTTGCTTCGAGTCTCTTCATCCTTGAAGAGATCCTCCAACATTCTCTGCTATTTAGAATGATAAGAGCCGGCTACTCTCATTTTCCGACCACACCAGTTTACAGAGTTAGCTAGACAATCCCTACCACAGATTTCTGCTCAGGCACATTTATATTTCTTCAACTACGACAGAGTTCATATTTGATTCATACAGCAACCAAGTTGAGTAAACTTTTGTTAAAGTTTCCAATCATCTTCCATCTTAAAAATATTGAAATGCAATGTCAGCCCTTGTCTACTGCCTTTTTAATACTTCTTTTATTGTTCTCGCTCCTTAATAAAGTTTTTTGTCTAATATTCTCTGCCACTCCGTAGCTCTTTGCATGTTAGTGGCTTTATTGCCTTACTTTGGGTGTACTGATTAAAACAACAGGCGAGAAAAAGAGAAACAAGAGAGCAACCTACTTAACAAAATTGAATAGGGCTGGGGAAATGAGATGAGACAAAGCTTATTCATAGCTAAAAAGGATAGGAAGTTGTGAAGTACAATGATCACCGCGTGCTGACTAGACTAAGCACATATAATAATAATAATAATAATAATAATAATAATAATAATAATAATCACCATTCTATGGGATTACACCATCTCCACAGACAGAAAAATTGAAGCAAATAGGCCAGACATTATTGTTAAAAACCAGAAAGAAAATAATTGCCTATTAATTGATATGGCTTGTCCAACGGATTGTAACATAGTAACCAAGGAATTCGAAAAACTGTCAAAATATAAAGACCTGGAAATTGAAATATAAAAAGTGTGGAAATTGAAAACAAGAATCGTGCCAGTGATAGTAGGTGCACTTGGAATAATAAAAAAAATAGAACAAGACAACACAATGAAAATTAAATTTGTTGTTTTTCATTGTTGTTTGTTTTTACTTTTTTCAGTGCAGTCTTATCGATTATTACATAAAGTTTCCGATTATCAAAAGAATTTGAAAAAATATTCAATATTTAAACAATTTAGTTGGGGGCTCAGTTTCTCATACAACGTTATAGTAAATCGATCCTCCATTTTGGAACGACTCGCGCTGGGGTCGCTTTTGTTTTGTTTTTTTTGGACATGAGTTGTTGCTCTTGTTTTTGTCTTTTTCAAGTTTTCTTTAGTTCTTACGATGGCATCTTCCTCGGAAACCCCAAGAATGGCTCTATTCAAAAATTTCGTAAAGGATTCAGTAGTTGAATATGCGCAAGCAAAAAAGTTAATTGCACAGGATCGATTTAATAGAGTATAAGGTTGTATGAAACACTGAGCCCCCCACACACACTATAATTGTTTAAATGTTGAAATTTTTACAATTTTCTTTTGTTAATCGGAACGTTTAGGGATTAATCGATAAGATTGCAATGAAAAAAAATTTTTTAAAATGATAATCAACCAATTTACAGGTGGTGGTAATGTCGTACCAGCGAGTGATTCCAAAATGGAGGATCGATTTACTATAACGTTGTATGAAAAACTGAGCCCCTTCTACCATAAAATTGTTTAAATATTGAAATTTTCCAAATTTTTTTTTTGTTAGTCAGAAAGTTTACGGTGTAATCGATAAGATTGCACTGAAAAAAGCAAAAAAAAAAAAATGAAAAACAACAAATTTAAAGATGGTGGTAGTATCCTTCAGGCCTGCCAAAATGTTAAACTAAATTAAATTAAATGACCAGAAAAGCAAACATTACTAAATGAATCTCCTTCATTTTTGTTGAATCCTGCTTATCTGTGAATAGCGTTTTTGTTCTAAGTTTGTGCAATGAATTGTTATTTGATCTTGATAGGCTAAAAGCTTTATTTTGAGCACGTCGATATCAGAGCGATTGTACATTAGACAGAATTAAGATAAAAGCTGTTCAATGCACCCTGCATCCCGAGGAAAGCTTTCAAGAGAAAATACATTTATATAAATATTCATTACTTGTTTTATTTACGTCACTTTTTCAACAACATATGAAAAGTAGAAAAAAAGTTTTTTATAAAACACTCGACAAAGTCGTCAGCAGATTTTCTCTTTTCTAAACTGCAATTTTTATTTAAACATGAAGGCTTATTAAGTTCTTTTCACACAAAATTCACAGTTTGAAATTATATTTAAGTATACAACAATACTGTAAATATTTATCATTCAAATGTAGAGGAAAGAAAAGCAGACATTGTGCCAAGGTAGTAGTAACAGTTGTGACGTTAATTTTTCACTTATTATTGTTATCATATACTAATTCTGCTTGTTCCTTCCTTAGTTAGTTACTTAGTTCCTCCCTCGGTTACACCACACTCTCTACACAAGCTTTTCCTTCCCCTCTATCTTTTTACTCTCCTCGGCCTTTCTCTCGCCTTTACCAAACGGAAGAGTAGTAAAGTGTGAAAGAGTAGGAGGAGAGAGCCTATAGCATTACCGTAGCAGTAGTAACTTAAGCTGGTGGTTGTAGCAGTAATTGTGTGTGTGTATATGTGTGTGTACTGTACAATATGGTAACAATAGGTAGGATTGTTGTCGTATCTCGCGACTTAATAACGAAATTTCTGGCCTCTACACCCTTGGCTATTACTCACTTGGTCTTTTCTGTTTACAATAAATACAGGAGCGATGATTTTTCAGTAATAAAAAAAAAAAAAACATTTTCCCTTTCAAAATCTCTCACAAAACAGCGTACACTATTTTGATTATGGTCTATGCATACGCCGCTTAATATAAGATTACAGTAAAGTAGCTTCTATGGACATTACATTTATAGATATTGTAATAAAATTACATTCTGTGTTATCGTTATTTTATTATCCAAGACCTTTATGTTTGAAGACGTTGCTATCATTTGTAGTATGACATAGTAATTTTTTTCCAGGCAATCATCATTATAACTCTACGGGTTCCGCTAGTTTATATTATATTTAAAATTCTTTTTTTTGTGTGCGTTTCCACTTTATAAATCAAAAGATAGATATTTTTTTTAAAAATAGATAAAGCTCTTCGCAGGATATGAAACGTACTTGTTAGAAATATTTTTTGGAAGTTCCTTGGGAAATGTTTCGCAAGAAAGATTGTTGATTTGTAGAGTTACTTTATCAAACCCAAAACTCCAACCACATCAGGAAGAGTTTTAGTTTTAAGTGCCATTCTTTGTTATTATTTCCGTTTCTGGGTCTTTGTATTTGGATAATTTTTCAAAAAACTTCGCGGGATGTTTTTTTTTACTTGGAACGCACATGGCAGTCAGTGTGTGAATTTTTTTTTCTGTGTTTGATAAAAATGTCTTGGCGCTGGTATTATTCGATCGGTGTTAATGTTAAATACAAAGGATGTGTGTTGTGGTGCAGTGAATATCGACTTGGAAAGACAAATCGGGGAGCAGGGTTCGAGTTCTAGTTGAATTCCTTGCATTCACTTACGCACAAAAACCCTTGGGAAAGGTATTAATACATCTCTTCCACCTCTAGCTATGAGTCAAATAACAGGATAGATTGGATTTTATAGCCTTGATTGACAACCAGTCTGCCGCACAAAGAAATGGCGACCTACTGTGTGATAATCTTCTGCACAGTCAGTCATGTCTTTTTCGAGACATGATCGCCCAAAGCGTGTATCACGTATGGCACATAACTGACTGACTGGATATAATTGTTGGAAACATAACAAAAACTGTTACTGGGTATAAAGTGGGGTATCGGTTTTTTATTGTTATGAAGTAATAAACTGATCCCCCACTTATAATACTTAATATAATAATGTAATATAATCTATCTCTTCTCCCTTCAGCTATGAGTTAAATGGCACGACAGAATGGGGTTTATAACCTTGGCTGGCAACCAGTCTACCGCAGAAAGCAATGGCAACCTACTGCGTGATAATCTTCTGCCCAGCCTGTCATGTCTCTTTTGAGACATGATCGTCCCAAAGCGTGTATCATGTATGGCGCTTAACTGACTGATTAACAGAAAAATCCCAGAGTACGGTAACACCTACTCCCTCAACTACAGATTGTGGATGATGTTCATGATTTATTATGGTTAGTGGTGTTGCTATTATTATTATTATTATTATTATTATTATTATTATTATTATTATCTTATTTTTTTTTTTTAATCATATCACTCCGTGCAAGGCGGTCACGCCACTGAAGCGCAGGGGGCTACGTAGGAATGAAAAGATTGGAAAAGAGAAAGCCGGAAACCACATCCTAAACAAGGAACAAGAGGTGAGCCTCTTCGCCTGTTCAATAGACGTGGGTGGAGTGTGAACCGGGCGATAGTTTAGTCTATCTACTCTAATTGAAAAAAAAAAAAAAGAAAACAGTGAAAAGATTGGAAAAGAGAAAGCCGTAAACCACATCCTAAACAAGGAACAAGGGATGAGCCTCTTCACCTGTCCAATAGACGTGGGTGGAGTGTGAACCGGGTGATAGTTTAGTCTATCTACTCTAATTATATGTTATATGTTAAGTACAATTTCTGATTGTATCATTATTCAAAATCGAGGGTCAAGCCAAGTTGATAAATATATGAATTCTGCTCGCCCCAATTCTTATATTAATGGACCTGATTCACTGCTAGATCTCCGTTTCACTCGTATCCCTGACACTTGTGATGCTGCTTTGCCCTCTCAGAAACTCTGATCATACTGTGGTTCCTCCTTTCATTTCCGCCCCCGACAGGTACCTCCGAACGGCAGAATATCTTACTGCTATCAAAGAGCCGACTTGGTCGTTCCGCGATTTCCTGTGTGATGTCCCTTGGATGACTCGCTATTGCTCACAGGAATCACTCCTCCCGGCTTTATTAGAGTCACACGTCTGACCATAATAGGATCCTTTTTGCCTCTGCTCGTAATGAGTGCAAGAGGATCCTAAATGATGCTAAGCTGTTGTTTGCTGACACAATGAAGCCGCGTACAGCATTACGCAAGTTCGGCTTCAAAGATTACTTGTGATTCTTCAAAAATTTGTTAAGCAACTGTAAGCCCTCAATCCATCTTTTAATCAATAAATTTGAGGTCCTCGCATCTGAGTGCCTAATTTCAAAGTCCTCTTCGGGATCTCTGAGTAAAAAAAGGTACCGCAGGAGAGTAATGCACATTTAGCGCGTTTCATTTAGTTGAAGAGGGTTTTGTGGATGATGTCCAAAGTTCCACATAATGTAATCTTTTGTAGCTCCGAAATGCTGATGTGTCCAGTAATTACACTCATCGGCTTTTCAGTGGCCTTCTTTATCTTACTCAGTCTTCTAATATCGCAACAGGGATAATCGTAAGTTGTAAATGTCTACATGTTTTGTTATTTTGATTTGCAGGTCCGAATAATTAGACAGTTTTTAAAATTTTATTTTAGAAACATTAGGATGGACCAAACATATCAATGATGAGATTTTGGAAAGAATGGAAACAAAAAGAAAATTCATTTTGAGCATCAGGAAGAGACAACTGAAGTTCCTGGGACATGCAATGAGGAAGGAGGGCTTGGAGAACCTGATACTGATAGAAGAAAAAAGAGACAGAGGAATGCAGCGAATAACATTTGAAGGGCCTGATCAAGTGGATGACGGAACGGGGGTTGCGTGGTGTAACAGGAGAAAACATATTAAAAGCCACCAGGGATAGGGAGACGTGGAAAGCCATGATTGCCTACGTCCTGAAGAGACAGGGCACATAGAAGAAGAAGAAGAAAATTCTGTCCTATCAGTTACTTGGAAGGTTCCTATTTTGATATCTTTTATGAATGTATGTTCTATTTGCAATCTTTTTTTTTGTGAGGATTGGGAAATCGTACTATATAGTGACTCCATCGCCATTTGTAATATCATTCGGGTGGGGTTTGTACCATGTATACGGGACATCAATATCATGGTTCAAATAGATGGGCCAATGAATATATTTTCTAGTCTGTCATGTCTAATAATGTATTATTTCTCAGCAAAAACTTGGCATGCTTGTACTATGTGGTCAACAGTTTCATCGACAGGCAAGATTTAATCATCTTTGTTGATTTTAGTATTGTGGGCTTTAGGTCTTGTACTGCCATAATTCCAGTTGAATTCATTGCATTCACTTACGCACAAATACCCTTGGGAAAGGTATTAATCCGTCTATTCCCTCCAGTTATGGGTTAAATAACAGGACAGATTAGGTTCTTTAGCCTTGGTCGGCAACCAGTCTACCGCAGAAAACAATGACAACCTACTGCGGGATAATCTTCTGCCCAATCAGTCATGTCTCTTTCGAGACATGATCGCCCAAAGCGTGTATCACGTATGGAACTTAAGTGACTAACTGCCATAATAATGCATTCTTTCTCCCAGTTAATGCTACTGCTTTTAAGCTATTGATAGATTTGGCGAACATCGATGTCTGATTTAGTCAGACGCTTTGGTCACTTTCCATAGATACCTTTAGATCTTCATTTAGTTCTTCAGGAAAAAAAAGATTATTTTCTTTTAGGAACAAGAAGATACTATTGGCGATTATTAGTGTCAGAAATGTGTGGGTGTCTGGTGTAGGAATTCTTGATCTTCTGGGGGAATCTCAGTCTCTACAGTTTTGGAAAGCAGGTAAATTAAGCCTTTTATGATCATACTCAGGTCTCTAATCATTATTATTAATACTGTGTGCGAAATCATCTTTGTAAGTGCCTAATTTCAAAGTCCTCTCCGGGATCTCTGAGTAAAAGAAATGTACAGCAAGAGAGTAATGCATATTTAGAGCGTTTCATTTAGTTGAAGAGGGTTTTGTGGATGATGTGGGAGGATGTCTCAGAATTATTCACCATCTAAGAGTAGATATCGGACAAGGCATTATGGATAACTTGGAAGAGAGAGTAACTAAACATTTTTCTAGAATTGATTTAACTTTCTGTGTAGTGATATCCGAGTAACCGTGTGGTTCGTCATTTTTATTTTTATTATTTCTTCCTTTGGTTTCATTTTTAATTTTCTTTCGTGTCCCTTCCAGGAACTTAATGACAGAAACGGAATCGTGTTATTTTGCAGTGCACATACACTACCGGCCATAATTATTAGGCCACCCCAGTTTTTTTAAAAAGAAATAATGTATTTCAGACTATTTTTAGTATTTACTGCCGAGAGGATAATTCTGAATGAAAATAGAATCGTTCTTTTGTTATTATTACTTTGCAAAATTTTACAAGGTAAGGAAGCAACAATGAACTCGTCCGAATCACCCTAAATTTTCTTCATTTTTTCATTGATGAAACTGCAATAAAGGTAATTATTAAATGTTTATAAATTCATTTGATGCACATGTTATTGTGCAGTATTAACAAAAGAACCATTCTATTTTCATTTACAATTATTCACTTGGCAATAAATACTAAAAGTTAGTACGAAATGCATAATGTTTTTTAAACACTGGGGTGGCCTAATAAGTATGGCTGGTAGTGTATATGTAAAAAAAAAAAAACAACAAAAAAAAACAACCTTGAAAAAATACAAATTTTAAATATAAAAAGAACTTTGTAGTTATGAACTGTGCATGTGAGAAAATAGTATATTTATAAAAATAATAATAAAATATAATGTTTATAAAAATAATGATAACAACAACAACAACAACAACAACAACAGCGATAATAATAACAGGTACCATTATTAGGATTAAATAAAGGGGCTAAAAACTGAGACTATACAGTATTTGTAGTGTAAAAGCTAGTCAGTTAAGTACCATATGTGATACACGCTTTGGGTGATCATGCCTAGAACGAGACATGACTGACTGGCCAGAAGATTATCCCGCAGTAGACTGGTTGATAGCCAAGGCTATAGAACCCAATCTGTCCTATTATTTGACTCATAGCTAGAGGTGGAAGAGTTGTATTATATTATTACGTTGTAATTAATGGGAGATCAGTTTATTACTATATGACTATATAAAACTGATCCCCCACTTTCTGCCCAATAGAAGCCCAGTAGAAGGCTTCATCATGATTCCAACTATTATATTCAGTCAGTCAATTAAGTGCCATACGTGATACATGCTTTAGACGATCATGTCTCGAAAGAGACATGACTGACTGGTCAGAAGATTTTCTTGCAGTAGGTTGCCTTTATTTTCTGCGGTAGACTGGTTGTCAGCCAAGGCTATAGAACCCATTCTATCCTGTTATTTGACTCATAGCTAGAGGAGGAAGAGATATATTACATCATTAAATAGTAATTAGTAGGGGATCAGTTTATTACTTCATAACAATAGAAAACTGATCCCCCACTTCATGCCCAGAAGAAGCCTTAATCATGATTCCAGCTATTATATTCAGTCAGTCAGTTAAGTGCCATACGTGATACACGCTTGGGCGATCATGTCTCGAAAGAAACATGACTGACTGGGCAGAAGATTATCACGCAGTAGGATGCCATTACTTGCTGCGGTAGACGGATTTCCAACCAAGGCTATAGAAACCAATCTGTCCTATTATTTAACCCATAACTGGAGGGAAAAGACGGATTAATACCTTTCTCAAGGGTATTTGCGCATAAGTGAATATATGGAATTCGAACTCGGGTCCCCGATTTCTCGTTCCGGGCCGATATCCACTGCACAACAATGCAGTAGTAGTATTATTTTATCTGACTTTTATTATTATGAATTGTTCAATTCCGACAAACGTTTCTTGCGAAAAATCACAATGTTATTGCCGTTTCCTTCGTCGAATTCTTCACTGTTATGTCTTGCTTTTTTTTTCATACAATTTTATGCATATGCAGAAAACATTTGTTCACTTGAAAATAAAGAACAAAAATCGTCAGTTTTTTTATCCTTCTTAATTCAAAAGCACTAAAAGATGGCCATTCTCGCTTTTTGTTCACCAGCCATAAACTGAAGGGCAGACAACCGATAGGTCATATTCTACCTCCCGATTCGTCGTAAATAAAATTACAATATTCTTTAATCATAACTTCCTTCTTTCTTTCTGTCCGTTTGCGCTATACAGATCGTCAACTCAAAAGCGGCTCGTAACTCTACTGCACCCCATAAACTCGCTTCCATTAGCTAAAGACAAGTTAAGACAAAATCAAGTAAAACGGACCAAGAAAAAAAAGAAAAAAGAAAGACATTAAGTACTCTTAGAGAGAATTTGTTATTTTTCTTATGAGTGTAGTTTTGGTTAGATTATTATCATGGCTTTTGCAATTCACATGAAGAAATAAAATCATGTCTATTGAGAGGAGGTGAAAAATTATCGCGCTAATGCACTTTGGAAAATCAGTATTTTAATTTACCCTATAAGCAAGAAATTTAAGCTGCCTTTAAAAAGCCGTTAATATTTACGCAGAGTTTTCTGAAATTAATTTAGGGTAACACTTTATTCGACTTTTCAGCCAATCTTTTCACTCTTTTCATTTTTTTTTTAATTGGAGTAGATAGACTAAACTATCGCCCGGTTACTCCACCCACGTCTATTGAACAGGTGAAGAGGCTCATCTCTTGTTCCCCGTTTAGGATGTGGCTTCCGGCTTTCTCTTTTCCAATCTTTTCACTCTTCCATAGCCGTTACCGCCTTGCTCGGGGTGATATGATTAAAAAAAAAAAAAAGTTGAAAGTAAATTGGATGAGAATATGTCTTGGATTTATTTTTTTAAAAAATCTGTTGCTTTTGAGTCATTACGAAAATAAGATGAGGATTATCTTTAATTAAGAAAAGCTGAAAGAATATAAGATGAGGATTATCTTTAATTAAGAAAAGCTGAAAGAATATAAGATGAGGATTATCTTTAATTAAGAAAAGCTGAAAGAATATAAGATGAGGATTATCTTTAATTAAGAAAAGCTGAAAGAATATAAGATGAGGATTATCTTTAATTAAGAAAAGCTGAAAGAATATAAGATGAGGATTATCTTTAATTAAGAAAAGCTGAAAGAATATAAGATGAGGATTATCTTTAATTAAGAAAAGCTGAAAGAATATAAGATGAGGATTATCTTTAATTAAGAAAAGCTGAAAGAATATAAGATGAGGATTATCTTTAATTAAGAGAAGCTGAAAGAATATATATAACGTTCAACATGAAGGATACAGACCAAATATTAACGGTTTTTTAAAAAGCCACTAATTTTCATTCTTTTCTTTCATCACAAGAAACGGCAGCTTAGCGGATAAGGACTAATGATTTCGAAATCGAATTTCAGTTGAATTAATTGCATTCACTTACGCGCAAATATCATTGGGAAATGTATTAATCCATCTCTTCCTCCGGTTATGGGTTAAATAACAGGACAGAATCGGTTCTATAACCTTGGCTGGCAACCAAATCTATTACAGAAAGCAATGGCAACCTACTGCGAGATAATCTTTTGCCTAGTTAGTCATATCTCTTTCGAGACATGATCGCCCAAAGCGTGTTTCGCGTAAAGCACTTAACTGACTAATGATGTATAATTTAAGGATACAAGAAAATTCCACTCATGTATATATACAGATCACACACATACACATATATATCATTCAATTAAAGCTAGTAAAGTTCAATAATTATCAATTTATAAATTCTGAGTTTTGTATTTTATCACTCGTCAGTACTCTTTCATTCAATTTATCATATATATATATATACAGTACACTAAATGTAAAAATGAGCCAACACTGGCCCTGACGATCCGTTGTGTGAAACCGCGGTCGGTGTTGGATCATTTTTAGATTTAGTGTACTGTATTTTTTGCTCTACTTTCATACTTTCGTATAGAGCACTTTACTGTTAAGGTTTCGTTTCGGGTTTTTTTCTTTCAAACAAACTCTTGACACATTGTTCTTGTGCTTGGTTTGTTTCTTTATTTCTTCCCCTTTATTTAACCTACGAGGTAGTCCTCGTTGGGTTATTGACGATTTAAGTTACTGATAGGTTAGCATTGGTTTTTCGAACATTAGTCTATAATAATTAGTGGTGCTTTGTTGTAATTAAGTATTATATATATATATATATATATATGCGTGTGTGTGTGTGTGTGTGTGTGTAAAAGAGATAATAACTACACTCATGTCGAAAAACATTTGACGTATCTACGAAGACGGGAAAAATGGTTTTAAAAAAGAAAAGTCTAAGTAGAAGAACATCAGTCGAAAGAACTTAGACCGAATCAGCACGTACCCCAAAGAAAAAAATCTGACACGAGAGATTAACTAACAAAAACGCGCTCAATACTTATGTAGAGCCGAATAAATAAAGAATACCCATTGAGCCAGACAACCAACCTAGATTTTACCTAAACGGATCGTCAAGGAAAGCTGGCTTTATATATATATTAGTAAAAACCTATGAAATAATACGCCACAGTTCATAGCATTTACTTTTTAACAGTGATACATAGTAGAGCACTGTTTATATATATATATATATATATATATATATATATATATATATATATATATATATGGACGAGTGGTTAGCGTGGATGTTAGCTTTCTGAAGCCTGGGTTCGAATCCCATCATGATCGATTTGTCAGGAAGCTGACTGATGTTATTGTTCCAGAGAAGGTGATCCCATCGTGTGGTACCTGCAAAACCATCGCATGGGTTAAACCAAGTCTTGTGACAGTTGTGCTAGCTTGAAGCCACAAGTCATCGTGACTGAGGGTTTAAGCATCCTGGATATGTTCAGACTGTTGTTCATGAAATATAACGCTCTCTCTTCCAGAAATTGTAACTAACGTCCGCTCAGCAGGGGTGGGCCCTGTAGACGGATATCTTCAAATACGAGTTGTCACCTTATATACATATATAATGAAACGTTTTATAAACGTTATATGCATATAAAAACGTTATATGCATATAAAAACGTTATATATATATATATATAATGAAACGTTTTATAAACGTTATATATACAGGGGCCCGACAATATTTTTCGGACACTTTAGTATTCGACTTTCCGAGTACCATAGAGTGGCGAAATTCCTTCAATAGAATAGCATAAACATATAAAGACAATACCTGTAATAAAAATGGAAGAAAATCGATTAGGTAAGGAAAAATATTTATTTTTCATCATTTTTTACAAAACACACGCGACATTATTTTTCGGACATCGTTGAAAAACTGTTAATAGTCTGTAATATCACCTTTCTTATCAATAACTTTTATCCATCTCTCTTCATAATGATCAAACATATGCACAATAACATCTCTACGTGTTTCTATTAGTTGTTTTTTGGCATCTAGTATCCGTTCCCATAGTTGAGCCTCTTTCGTTATTTCAGGTCCATCATAGACAAGTTGCCCAAGCATTTCCCAAATATTTTCTATTAAATTTAGATCTGGGCTTTTTTCAGGCCATTCCAAAGTAGTCATATTCACTTTGGCCATCCATTCTTTCATGAGTTTTGACACATGGATGCTGCAATTGTCTTGCTGTAGAACGAAATCATTCCCTATCTCTCTTCTTATCCTTGTTAGGGCTTTCTCGTCCAGCAACTGTTTGTAGCTTTCGCTGTTCTGTCGTCCTTTCAGCCACTCCAACCATATATTTCCATTAGCAAAATCATACCCCAAACCATAACTCCTCCTCACCCCATCTGTCGTTTGTTCAGTACAGCAGGCTCACCCCTTCTCGACCAAGTACACCATCCATCGGGCCCATCAAACTTGAAACGCTTCTCATCAGTAAATATAACCTTCTTAAAGTCAACATGCTTTGTTAACCACCTTTTAGCACACTCCAGTCTTGCTCCTTTGTGTTTCTTTGTTAGTGTAATTTTTTTCTTAGCCTTTGCATACTTCAAACCAATCCTATGCAGCGTTCTTTGTACTGTTCGGACGTTTACATCCAATTCACATCTCTCCTTCACTTTTCTTGTTGTAACTTTTTCTCCAGAGGTCAAAAGCCGTGTCACAGTCCTCTTCATTCTCCTTTCAGTCTTCTTGCCAATTGATCTTTTCTGTCCTCTCTTCTTTTTCCGCTCGGAGTTTGTCTTCAGCATGTATTCGACCGTTGATTTCGACAGCTTCAAATCCATGGCGATCCTTCTGATGCTGAGGCCATCATCCCGCTTCTTCTGTGCCAAACAAACGACTTCTTTTGAATGCATTTTACCTCATTAAACATAATTGTTTTGCCAGTAAAATAGAACAGATAGTTGATAACAGATAATTGATTCTAATGATGACAGCTAAGTGTACAAGCAGAAAATTTGCATACAGCAACATGTACATGAACTTAGCTCTTAATAAAATAGGATTTTTTGTCCGAAAAATAGTGTCGCGCAAGTTTTCGCAGAAATCACAAAAAACTAAAATTATCAAAGCCAAACTAAAAAAAAAATGATTACACTAGTAGTGGATTTTCACTCCTCAACTACGTACTTACAATCTCAAAAGTTTGAAGTATTTTTTCAAAGTGTCCGAAAAATATTGTCGGGCCCCTGTATATATATAAACTTTATACGTATAAGCGATATATATATATATATATATATATATATATATATATATAAACGTTATATATTTATATAAACGTTATATATATATATAAAGATGTTACAGAAATTAACGAAGATTGACGAATCTTGGTTAAAAACAAACGAAAATTTGAAATGATTTGCTTGAACATTATTTTTTATCGATACTCGTATTTAAGTAGATATTCTGTTTTTAATTAAACAGTATTATATATTTATATTTAAAGGCCTGATTATTTACGATATTTTTTTTTTTACGAAAATGTGTGTCATTCGGCAGGATTCGAACCTGCGACCCCTATCAACATAGGGGAAGCTACCATATGATCTGGCCTGTCTATATAATATATATATATATATATATACTAGCAGTATAGCGCGGCGTTGCTCAGGTGTAATGGAAGCTTAAAATTTAATCCATAGTCCCGGAGCTTAGACTCTTTGGACGTTGGCACGAAAGACTAAAAAGCAATAGTTGTTTCCAGTCAAAGCAAAACCGTAAATTGACACAAAAACATCTTGCCTTTTATATATATATATTATCGATTTTCTGCACTATTGTAAGAACTGCAACCTTGAAACTTTTGAATATTGTTTCTAATGTCTATGAGTGTATCAAATTTAATTAAAATCGGACCACTCCTTCTATAACCCGATTTTTTCGATTATCGATTTTTGATATTTATCGGGTGTACCTCGACACAAAACCTAGCTAAGAACACTCGCAGGCTTATAGTACAACTATGTATATTTTCAAGAAAATCGGTTCAGCCGTTTCGGAGTCTATAGGTAACGGACACACACACACAGACACACACAGAGACAAAGTTTCATTTATAAATAAGTTTAGATTTGATGAAATGTTTTTTTCTGATTTATTGAGTCATGAAAGTGGCGGTCATCATGCAGTCATATTTTTTTTGTCTCCTCGCTATCTATGAATTTATCAATCTTCGAAAAGCGTCTTTTTAGTGATTATTCTTCCACAAATATCCAAACAACCTGGGTGGTTTTTTTTTATTTTCATATTTCAATTTTATTATTGACCAAATTGAAGACAATGCAACTCCGCTTAAGTGATTTAGTCCGAGCAGCATGTATGTGCATTTCTTTTATGTTAGGAAGACATTCA
Organism: Ascarosepion bandense; assembly: GCA_037127315.1. NCBI lineage: Eukaryota > Metazoa > Mollusca > Cephalopoda > Sepiida > Sepiidae > Ascarosepion > Ascarosepion bandense. Next base: position 1,718,033 of record JBBBDQ010002040.1, read on the forward strand.
GGAGACAACCTCCTGTGGATTCGTCTCAATTCCACTAAAAGGGGTTGGGTCAGTCTTTTTAATATCATAAGTATATGTATCTTTGAAATATTGTTATCAAATAAGATAGCAGACTAAACGGGTAAGAGTTCTTGTAAAGGAAGTCAGTCAGTTAAGTGCCATACGTGATACACGCTTGGGCGATCATGTCTCGAAAGAGACATGACAGACTGGGCAGAAAATTATCCCGCAGTAGGTTGCCATTGCTTTCTGCGGTAATCTGGTTGCTGACCAAGGCTATAGAACCCAATCTCTCCTGCTATTTAACCCATAACTGGAGGGAAGAGACGGATTAATACCTTTCCCAAGGTATTTACGCGTAAGTGAATACAATGGATTCAACTGGAATTCGAACTCGGCTCCCCGGTTTTTCGTTCTGAGCCGATATCCACTGTACCACATCATAAAGGAAGTAATTACTGGCTAAAATCATGAGAAAATGATGCTGGTTCTGGGTTGATCGATGACTATTTTGGCAAAAACCAAGATCAAAAGAATTCTGATCGATAACCTTAATATTTGAATCGAAGAATAAAATATATCAAATCTTTTCTTGGGAGATAACGAATGATTATCAGTTTATGCTTTCTTATTCAGCCTACTCAGATGAAACGAGAACGAGAAACCGGAGAGACGTGTTTGAATTTCAGTTGAATTCTTTGCATTCACTTACGCGCAAATACCCTTGGGAAAGATATTAATTTTTCTCTTCCCTCCAGCTATGGATTAAATCACAAAACAGGTTGGTTTCAATCGGCTTGGTTGGCAATCAGTCTACTGCAGAAAGTAATGGCAGTCTACTGCGGAAAGATCTTCTGGTCAGTCTGTCATGTCTCTTTCGAGACATGATCGCCCTAAGCGTGTATCACGTATGGAACTTAACTGACTGACTGAATATAATAGTTTAAAACATAATTAAGGTTTCAACTGGGCATAAAGTGGGTGATCAGTTTTTATTGTTATGAAGTAATACACCGATCCCTCCATTAATTAATACTAAATAATATAATACATCTCTTCTGCCTCTAGCTATGAGTCAAATAAGAGGACAGTTTGGGTTCTATAGCCTTGGCTGGCAACCAGTCTACCGCTGAAAGCAATGACAACCTACTGCGGGATAATCTTCTGGTCAGTCTGTCATGTCTCTTTCGAGACATGATCGCCCAAGCGTGTATCACGTAGCGCACTTAACTGACTGACTGAATAAAATAGTTGAAAACATGAGTAAGTCTTGTCCTGGGTATAAAGTGGGGGGTCAATTTTATATTGTTATGAAGTAATAAACTGATCCCCCACTAATTACTACTTAATAATGTAATACATCGCTTCCCCCTCTAGCTATGAGTCAAATAAGAGGACAGTTTGGGTTCTATAGCCTTGGCTGGCAACCAGTCTATCGCAGAAAGCAATGGCAACTCATTGCGAGATAATCTTCTGCCCAGTCAATCTTATTACTTTAGAGACATGATCGCCCAAACGTGTATCACGTATGGCACTTAACTGATTGATTCATTCCACAAGGTTTTAGGCTTTGCACCCTTTGCTTTTCTTCAGGCATTTGTCAATGTATTCGGTAAACTTTGGTAATTTTGAACGGAACCCTTTATTGAATCTACGGGTGTAGATTGATTGTATTCGGCTGTTTTTGCTTAAATTACATTTCAGAGTACCTGATAATCACCAATTTTGTGTCTGTCAGTCTGATAAGTGCCATACGTGATACACGATTTTGGTGATCATGTCTCGAAAGAGACATGACTGACTGGGCAGAAAACTATCCCGCAGTAGGTTGCCATCGCTTTCTGCTATAGACTGGTTGCTAACCAAGCCTATAGAACCCAATCTGTTTTACTATTTAACCCATAAGCGGAGGGAAGAGTTGGATTAATACCTTTCCCATGAGTATTTGCGCGTAATTGAATGCAAAGAATTCAACTGGAATTCGAACTTGGTTCCCCGATTTGGCGTTCCGAGTTGATATCCACTGCACCACAACGCACAACCGAATTGATCATATATAGAGCGAAAATAGTAGGTCATTCACTTCTGTGGAATAAAGTCAACAGAACGAAATTAGAGCATAAGACAGTTAAAAGAATTAGTGCGCAAGTAACTTCGTATGTAGACCTAGAATAAAACTGAATACAATCTAAGGAGCTTCTAATTAAGAAAGAGAGGGGTTTCAAAACAAAACTAGATAAAAGAATTTCTACAATTCTCCAAGGAAGTTAGATATTTGTAACTTAAAAACGTTCTGTCCAAATTTTGGAAGAAAGAATTGAATCCTAAATACGCTTCTGATTATGAATTCTTGTTGTCTTTGAAGAAGCACCGAGCTAATTTCACTTTAAAAGCAAAAAATAAATTGGTGCCTCAATAATTAATATTTAACATAATAGATTCGATTGTTTAATTAGAAAGAAACACCATTTAAATGATAATTTAAGCGAAGATTCAAGTCTCACACTCCTTAATTATGAATCGGAGAGCGAGGTGAGAGAGGTTGGTAGAATCGGGGGAATGAGAGGGTGAAATGAAGTTGAGGGCATTTATAAACGTTTAAATTATGTTTGGAGACAAAGACAAGAAGAGTAAGGAAGAGAGCAGACAGAAGAAAACGAGAGTGCGCAAAGGCTATGGGGGGTTGGGGAAGAGAAAGAATATGGAGAAGAACCGAAAAAAAATGGAATATGGAGATATTGAAAAGAAGAGTCAAAGAGAAAGAAGCAGTGAATGAGACAAAAATTCGTGGGTCGAAAATGAGAGGGAATAGATTTCTATAGAAGGAGAAAGAAAGAGAGAGATAGATAGAAAGGAGAGAGAGAGAGAATATTGCAAGAAACATAGAAAGAAAGTGAGAGTATGAGAATGAATAAAGATAAAGAAACACTGAGAATAAAGTTCGAGGTGGGTAGTATAGCGCAGAAGAGGATTGGTTATCAATTGAATATTGTTGAAAGATCCTTTCACGTCTTTGATCGACCTTAAGATATTTAATTGATTGTCATTGCACCCCCCCCCCACACACTTTTCTTGGTTTTAATCGTGTAAAATGCCGTATTAATATGATTGGATTGTCATTTGGATCACTCAGATGCAATCATTTCAGTTTTAAATTAACTCTCGTTTACAATTTCGAATCTCCAGGAATAACGACATAATAAGGTATGCGAAAACAAATGCTTAAACCAAACAACCTACACATGTAAAAGCAGACCCCTCTTTGATTGACAATATCACGAGTGGTACTAGAAGAAAACAAACTTTAATACATGGCCATCATTATTTTTAAATTAATAAGATAAAAATAATTTTATTTTGAAGTCTAAAGCGGAATCTATAGATATATTCGACAAGTTGCCTCCGACGAATGACGATTAATAAAAAATAAAATATGGACACGTTATCATTTCTGAAGGTGCTTTATGTGGGCGGGGATAACAGTGTAGAGAAAGAAATTGACGAAATGAGTCCAAACTCAGCTTGGGTGAACTATTATTTAATTCACACCATAGTCACTTAGGAAACCATTAAACAGTTATGTGTTAACTAGCAGTATAGCCCAACGTTGCTCGGGTGTAATGAAAGCTTTAAAACTAATCCATGGTTCTCGAGCTCAGACTCTTTGGACGTTGGCACGAAAGAATAAAAAGCAATAGTTGTTTTCAGTAAAAGCGAAACCGTAGACTGAAAGAAAAATAAATGGATGTCAGTCAAATTTTGATTTCCTGGTATCGATATCAAATAAGTTTTTTTCGTCGTAAACTGAATTTTGAAGGCTAAATAAGTCCTCTGAGCAAATGGTATCATGGCTGAGACTAAGAACTACAATTATAAGTACTTAGTGCCAAATACGAATCAAAAACTAAAATAAAAGGGATAAAAAAAATACAGACATACAGGCAGATAAACAGACACACACAGAAACATCTTGCCTTATATATATATATATATATATATATATATATATATATTATCGATTTTCTGCACTTTTGTAAGAACTGCAACCTTGAAACTTCTGAATATCGTTTCTTATGTCTTTGTCTATGAGTTAATCAAATCTGATTAAAGTCGGACCACTCCTTCTATAACCCGATTTTTTCGATTATCGATTTTTGTTATTTATCGGGAGTACCTCGACACAAATCCTAGCTACGAACACTCGCAGACGCTTATAGTACAACTGTGTAAATTTTCAAGAAAATCGGTTCAGCCTTTTCGGAGTCTATAGGTAACGGACACACACAGACAAAGTTCCATTTATAAATAAGTTTTAGATAGTATGTCATTAAAAGCGCCTTGCCTGAAAGACAGTCCATCTTGAGGGGAGGGATAGTGACCCAGTCCCATAAAAATTATCATTAGATTTAGTTACATCCCACATAGAACCCAAGATAACATTAACAAAGAATCAGCTACACATTGTAATGTGGGAAAGTTTTAAACAAATAATAAATCTAATTTTTATTACTTCATAACAATAAAAAAACGATCCCTCACTTTATGCCCAGCAGCAGTTTTAATTATGTTTCCAAATATTATATTCAGTCAGTCAGTTATGTGCCATACGTTATACACGCTTTGGGCGATCATGTCTCAAAAGAGACATGACTGACTGGGCAGAAGATTATCACACATAGGTTGCCATTTTTTACTGCGGTAGACTGGTTGCCAGCCAAGGCTATAGAATCCAATCTGTCCAGTCATTTTACTCATAGAAAGACGGGGAGGGGAGATGCAGAATATTATTAAGTAGTATTTAAATGGGTGTTCAACTTATTACTTCATAACAATATAAAACGAAACGCCACTTTATGACCATTAATCATGTTTTCAACTATTGTATTCAGTCAGCCAGTTAAGTGCCATACGTGATACACGCTTGGCTGACTGGACAGAAGATTGTCTCGCAGTAGGTTGCCATTACTTTCTGCGGTAGACTGGTTGCCAACCAAGGCTATAGAACTCAATCTGTCCTATTAATGGACTCATAGCTATAGCGGGAAGAGATGTATAATATTATTAAGTATTATTTTAATGGGTGTTCAATTTATTACTTCATAACAATATAAAACGTATCCCCCACTTTATGACCAGTAGGAGTCTTAATTATGTTTTCAACTATTATATTCAGTCAGGTAGTTAAGTGACATACGTAATACACGCTTTGGGCAATGATGTCTCGAAAGAGACATGACTGACTGGGTAGAAGATTGTCCTGCAGTAGGTTGCCATTACCATCTGAGGTAGACTGGTTGCCGACCAAGACTACAGAACCCAATCTGTTTCATAACTGGATAAAAGAGACGGATTAATACCTTTCCCAAGGATATTTGCGCGTAAGTGAATGGAAAGAATTTAAGTGAATTTCGAACTCGGCTTCCCGATTTCTTGTTCCAAGCCGATATCCACTGCACCACAACGCACATATGGAATCCTATGAAAGTATTCATCTCTTTGATCGTGATTCTTCTTTTGCGTAGTGTTTCCAATATTTAAATTAATCTGAAGAATTCTGCAAGGGATTTATTACTGGTCATAATTTTTCTCATTCTTTCATCCAAATGTCGCAGTTCTTTTGTTCGTTTGAGAAAGGGCTTTGAGCAATGAATACGACGCAGGTGTTTATGGCATGAATCTGGTTTTGATTGCTCACTCGAGATTCCAATATTTTCCTTTTGCTTCTCTTTTATTCTTCTCTAAATCTTTTTTTCTCCCTTTGTTCGCATGAATCATTCTTCCTTTATTCCAATATGACTGGGTTTTTCGTTTACGTTCAGCCTTCACTTAATGGATCAGTAATTGCCCGTCTCTATGTCTTTTCGTTTTATTAGGTTGTCCCAAAAGTTCGTAAACACTTGCGAAATGGGTCTATCTGGTCCAGCACAATCGAGACAAGCGATGGTTTCAAAAAGGGCAAGAGACACCGTCGGTTTCCAAACAAGATCGATTCGGAAAAAAAATGTGCGTTTGGTGGAACTTTGAAGGAATCGTGTATTTTGAGTTGGTTCCGAATGGTCGTGACATCAGCAACTTGAGCGGGTCTACGAAAAGTTGAAGCAAAAGTACCCGGCTCTGATCAACCGAAAGTGCGCTTTGATGCAGCAGGACAATTCCAAGCCACACACCACCAGGAAGAGCAAACACAAGTTTGAAGAGCTGGACGGCGTGGAGGTTCTGCCACATTCAGCCTATAGTCCTGACTGTGCTCCATCAGATTACGGCCTTTTCCGCTCAATGCAACTCTTTCTGAAGGGCCGCCAATTTGACTCGTTTGATGAAGTCAAAGAAGCGTGTCAAGAATTCTTTGATTCGAAGCCAGTTGAATGGTGCTTTGTCCAGGTCCGAAAGCTTGCAGATCGATGGCAAAAAGTCTTGGAAAATGATGGTCTTTGTTTTCAGCAATAATTTTTGTTGTTGTTACGAGTAAAATTTCAGTGTTTTGCAAGTGTTTTCTAGTAACCCTAGATTACTTGGCGAGTAAAATCTTAATTTTTTGCAAATGTTTACGAACTTTTGGGACAACCTAATATCACCAGCATGGCAGATTTCTCAACCGTAATCACCAGTCTGATATTGTAACGATACCTTCGGAATATCTGAATCAAATTTATTTTTTATTTTGAACAAAAAGGCATCCTTAATCATAATGTATAACTTTTTTATATGACTTTGTCCTTTTTTGTTTACCTGTATAGGTAATTTGTTTTGTTCCCCGAAGGCCTTTACCACTTGAAATCTTTCCAAAACATCCCTATTTCCGTGCCGATGTACATGCTGAACTTAAATTGTTTATTGAAAAAAACTACCTATTTTTCATCTTATCGAGAAGGAAATTATAGAACCTCTTGTCGCTGTTCATTTCACCCCGTAACCATGGTTCAAAAATGTTATTCACTGCAGACTGAGTTCATGCGTAGTTTTCCGATTTTCCGGCCTTTTTACTTCCATTTTGCGATTAATGTGCGGAAAATGAGTTCCGAAACACAACAAATCACAGAGCAATTACTGAAAAAGGAGTAAATAGAACGAATTCAGAATCCTACGCCTCAAGTCATTCAGCAGTTAATCAGATATGAGAACAGTGGTAAAGGGTGAGATAAAGTCCGATTTATTTCTGGCCGATAACATGAAAAAAGGTAGGTTTCTTCTATAAACAATTATCGATTTGAGTTCAGCATATACATTTGCGCGGAATTAAGGATGTTTTGGAAAGATTTGACGGGATAAAGGCCTTCGGGGAACAAAACAAAAATATACCCCTTTATAATTCAAATAGATTACATTAAGCGGTATTATTGCTATAATTAACGATTGCACAGACATCGTGACTCCTTGTAATATTTCTCTATTTCTTTAAGTAAATCTGCATCACGAATTGACAATTACAGAGACAGGGAGTCTCCTTGAAATAATTCTATTTTTCTGTGAATGAAACTCAATAATTTTAATTTCGAATTAAAAAAATGATGATGTCATTCTATAGCTTATGGTCTTAGTGTTTTTGTGATGTTTTTGTGAAAGTTAGGTTATTCCTTATTTGAAACTAGCAGTATAGCCCGGCGATGTTCGGGTGTAACGAAAGCTTTAAAACTAATCCATGGTCCTGGAGCTCAGACTCTTTGGACGTTGGCACAAAAGACTAAACGGTTTCCAGTTAAAGCGAAACCGTAAACTGAAAGAAAAATGAATGGATGTAAGTCAAATTTTGATTTCCTGGTATTGATTTATATATATACATATATTATCAATTTTCTGCACTAGTGTAAGAACTGCAACAATGAAATTTCTAAATATCGTTTCTTATGTCTTTGTTTATGAGTGTATCAAATTTGATTAAAATCGGACCACTCCTTCTATAACCCGATTTTTTCGATTATCGATTTTCGATATTTATCGGGGGTACCTCGACACAAAACCTGGTTAAGAACACTCGCAGACGCTTATAGTACAACTGTGTAAATTTTCAAGAAAATCGGTTCAGCCGTTTCGGTGTCTATATGTAACGGATACACACACACAGACAGACAAAGTTCCATTTATAAATAAGTTTAGATTCATTCAGATATTTTGGTTCAAAGAAATTGGTAATTTGTTCTACTGGTTCTATTTTATTGCTCAGTTCATATTCCTCTCCGGTTTTTGAACAGGAGTAGGGGTTTATCCCCTGTTTTCTGTTTAGGATTGGGTTTCTTGTTCATTCTAAATTCTCCTTATTCTATTTCACTCTCAGTAACCCTTTGCATCTTAGTGACGTTATCACTTTGCTTGGGTGAAAAAGTAATTTTGAATTCTCTGTTTATTCAGGCTATGATGACGTTGCTCCTGCTGCTGCTGATGATGATTATCATCATCACAATTATCATCAGCCTCCAGTTCCATTTGCGCGTGAGGTAATGGGTCGCTGTGCAGTTTAACACTTCATGTGTTCCTTCCACATACCTGGCTTAGAAACTACAGAGATACGTATCGTCCCTTGAGCCTGTAAACCAGGCAGGGGTCAGTTCAAACCCAAACTCGCCATGCTCATGGATACCGGTGTGACGCTATCTCCCGCGGGGATACTTTCCCTTGTTTGATATTAGTAATATTATTAGTTATGCTTTATTGTAATACGCGATGTGAGCTTATGTAAAAAAAATAATTTTAATACTATAAAATAATACTATAACATACTTGTAAAATATGAGGAATAGAAACATTAGCTATTTTGATACTATCATGAACTTCTAAAATCCAAGGAATATAAAATTTAACTATTTCTGAGAAAGAAAAGGGAAAAACTATAATTTTTCTTTTTTCGTGTTCGAAGCGGATATTTTTTGGTAAAGCTAAAAATCTTAGTAGCCAAAACAATGTCAGAATTGTTTGATGGGGTCAGGCGGGGTTAAAGTCCCTCAACAAATTTCTCTGGGAACAGAAATCTGTGGGAAATTGAACACTACGTGAGCTGGCGATATCTCATTGGTCGAAGCTAACCCCTTCCGCAGATCGAGTGGGTGGAAAATGATTTCATTGGCCGAAGGCTGCCAGCCGGCTAAATCCCCTGAGAGGATTGAAAAGGGTTGTAAAAATTCGGACTCGGCGAGAAAAATCAGAGTTTTTCAGTTGCTTTTCAGTTAGTTTGTTTTTAAGTTAGCTGAGTAGCAATCAGTCGAAAATGTAACGACTGTGGAAAAAGGTTCCCAACCAGGGAGTTATGACCCACGGCTGGTCACCCATCATAGAACTTATGGCCAAAGAGTTAATTTCGAATGAAGCCTGCTGCAGATTAACTTAAAGAGTTAATTTGGGATAATGCGCTTTCGATATGAATCCCGAAATGTTATTGTTTTTTTTTAATCACGGGAGAATCGAAGATTCTGATATCTCGTTCGCTCTACTTCGGTAAACTCCGTTAAACTCGGATAAAGACCCGAAAGGACTTTGTTATTTTAGAAGTTGCATAGAGAATTGACAGTCCTGATTATACAGAATATGTGAAAAGACATTAATGAAAATTTAATGAATACGTGAAAAGACTTTAGTGAAAATTTGAAGCGCTCTGTTTACTTTAACGAAACTTAGAAAAGACATTTTTATTTAAGGATTGAAAACTGATATTTTTTAACGAACTTTCTCTCTCCATTGTAACCGGTATTCCGACAACTGTATTATCATTTTTGACAACTGTATTATCTGCTCCTGTGAAAAGAAAAACATTTTTTTTTTCATATATATATATATATATATATATATATATATATATATATATATATATATATAAAGACATTCCTCGAAACTCTCCAGGCGTGTTCGACCTTGTTCATTTATTTTATTAATTTTCTTTTTGGTGCCGTATTTATTTTTTTTAACCACAGGTGTGCACCAGTGTCCGGACTGGCTCTAAAAGGCGACTACTAAAATTGCACGACGCGACATCTGGGATCAATTCACAACGTGGGACAGTGACACGTTGTTGCAAGAGACGTCTTGTAAGCCAGCGTTTGTGGCGACATCATCGGACGAGATCATGATGACCAGCAACAGCGACTGAACCAACCGGTCAGCCGGGTGACAGTGTCACAACTGGGATCGTCACGACCGTCAACGGGAACGAGCGCCACATTAGACGGCCAGCCCCGGGCATAAGGCGTCACACCCTTGGCTGATGATTTATCTCGGAGGAAGAAACTGTCCTGGCAGTTGACGTCAGTCTAGGAACTACTTCGACCAACGAATCCATATAATTGGCTGCATATAGGTCAAAGATATCCCTGTCTATACTATATGGTTGATGATCCTACAAGAAGGATCATCCACCCTTTGACGGGTTTTGTTTTAACCCTACTGTGTGCCTAGATAGAAAATGCCGGAATGGGAAACCTGCTTAGTCGCTGATGATCATACGGCAAGTAGTACTGAGTTAGATGGCACCGTTATCACTCGTAGACTGTCCTGACATAATTCTCTTACTTTTCTTTACAAATGAACGCCCATTTTCCACATTTTGCGCAGTCAGATTCTCACTCCATTGTTGTTTTAAATTTTACTCTCATTTCTAACAATTCTACTTTTACATATTAACTTCATTAATAGAGTCTCAACCATTTTTCCTTCAATTTACTTGTAAAATCTCTAGTGCTTATATATATATATGAATCTCTTCTGAATTAATTTTTGCAAAATCCCTATCTAACGTGTAACGTTAGACGCCTAATTCCGGTAAAATATAATGTGCTTGTAATTTTTCTTATATCGCATCTAATAAGCTAATCTCAGATTTTCGAAGAGATCGGGACAGTATATCGCATATTTTCGTGGTCGAAGGTCGTTTATCAAGAATAAGCGATCAATATCCGAAGTAAAGTAGACTATTGTCCTCAACTTGAAACGGCGCCTCTAAAGTAGTAAAAGCCCAGACGAAATTATAATGAAAAACAGACATCCGACAGGGAAGTAAACAACACAATCTCCAGCAAGGACACACACACACACACACACACACACACACACACACACACACACACACACACACACTTATTGTTTGTACATTTAAAATTGCTAACGTCATTTGTACATGCGCAGCTACAATCTTCAAGAATTCAAATGTAAAGTCAATAGTCATCTCCTATCTCACTAACTTGCATCCTCTCTCTCTCTCTCTCTCTCTCTCATGATCCTTTCTCCGTCCACTCTCATCAGTATTCTCATTCTTCTCCTACCCTCTTGCTGACACCCCCTGTAACCTGTTACTCTTTTTCATAAATTACCTCCTATGTAACCCCCGGATCAACAGTGGCAGTAAAATGCCTTGCTTGGGGCGACACGATTATAAAAAGAAATCTACTGTCGCATCGACATAAAACAATGTTAGTCTGAAGAAGTCTTATAGGACTAAACGCGTCGCACGAAACCTTTTTCTACTTTGTCCTATAGTTTCCCTCAAAACTTTTCTTGATATATAAAAATGATGTATCGTTATCCCGTATGTATATGTGCATGTATCTATCAGTCTACATATAGTGTATAATATATATATTTATTGAAAGCCAGTGTAGTGTTAATATGTGTCAATATTTAAAAAAATAAGTTGCACCTCTTCAAAAATGTTAATTTTCATTTACGCATTAGAGTTGAACACAAAACATTGGATATAATTTAATCTTTGACCGACACTCATATTTACTTCTAGAAACAGTCATGTCCCGTGTCTTCATAAATTAAACAATCAAGCCAATCCGCTCATGAGTTAACACTGCTTCTTGGGAAATATGGCGGAGTAGTTTTTCATTCGCTTCGAATTCAAGTTTTTCTTCTAATTGACTGATTGGTAAACAAGACTCTAGAGCTCAGTTTACCCTGCTATTCAAACCTTAGATAGGAGGAAAAGAGATTCATGCCTTGCCCAAGGTTATTTGTGCGAGTGTGAAAGCCGTGGACGAGGTCAGAATTTGAACTTGCTTCGCCGATTCTACTTTTCACACCATTAACAATTATAATACCCGTGTATCCCAAAGCAATTTAATAATCGTGAAAGTAAAAATAATTGAAAATTAATCTATAAAAGTGATGAGGGTGGACGTGTGTAAGTATTTCCTTGTTTGACAGAATCGACTTAGCGTCTGTATTTTGCGATCCAGCTCGACGGGAGTTGAGCTCAGATGTAGATCAAAAGTTTAGAACGCTAACGACACCTTGAAACTTTTCAGAAAGCCAAAATTAGGGGTAGAAAAATATATATCACTTCACAAAGTCAGGGATCAGTTTATGTATTGGTTATAATATAGAATCGATCAACCCACTTTATATTATCTATATATGTTGCCCCTCCCTCTCCAACCACAATCCAATAGAGACATTCTCAATTGTTATCTATATCTATAAAAGTGACGAGGGTGGACGTTGTGTAAGTGTTTGCTATGCAAATTCATAATCAGTTTTTTATTCTTATTATTCCTGAAACTACCCGAGTGAAACCGGGCTAAACTGCTAGTCTCTATCTATTAAAAGTGACGAGGGTGCTAGTGGCGGTTGTATAATTTTTGCGAAATGGAAACTTTCAACGAAAGTGCAACAGAATATTTAAATTTTAGGGAATAAATAACACATAGCAAGAAAGTCCCGTTCTTTTTTTCTGGGAGTTTAACATGTATCTCAAAACAAAATTTGATTGCATTCATTTTTAAAATTCTTAGAAGTTGCAAGTTGACGTCAGAATATCACCAGCGAATAAAAGTATTTCGAATTCATGTATGTCTTGTATATATGCTATATATCCTGTAGAATTTTTGAAACGAATGCGTCCTTAACATCTGCCCAATGGTTACCGTCACAAACATCTGTTCTTTGACAAAAACGAGCAGAGCCACCTATTTTTTTTTTCTGGGAGGAGGCGATATCATTATCTAAACTTATTTATAAATGGAACTTTGTCTCTGTGTGTGTGTGTGTGTCCGTTACCTATAGACTCCGAAACGGCTGAACCGTTTTTCTTGACAATTTATACAGTTGTACTATAAGCGTCTGCGAGTGTTCTTAGCCAGGTTTTCTGTCGAGGTACCCCCGATAAATATCGAAAATCGATAATCGAAAAAATCGGGTTATAGAAGGAGTGGTCCGATTTTAATCAAAATTGATTAACTCATAGACAAAGACATAAGAAACGATATTCAGAAGTTTCAAGGTTGCAGTTCTTACAATAGTGCAGAAAATCGATAATATATATATATATAAAAGGCAAGCTGTTTGTGTGTGTGTCTGTTTATCTGCCTGTATGTTTGTATTTTTTTCAGCCGTTTTATATTAGTTTTTGCTTCGGGTTTGGCTCTAAGTAGGTATAATTGTTGTTCTTAATCTCAGCCATGATACCATTTACTCAGAGGACTTATTTAGCCTTCAAAATTCAGTTTATAACGAAAAAACTTATTTGATATTGATACTAGGAAATCAAAATTTGACTTACATCCATTCATTTTTCTTTCAGTCTACGGTTTCGCTTTAACTAGAAACAACTATTGCTTTTTAGTCTTTCTTGTCAACGTGCAAAGAGTCTGAGCTCCAGAACCATGGATTAGTTTAAAGCTTTCATTACACCCGAGCAACGCCGGGCTATACTGCTAGTTTACAATATTTACATTTTATAGTATCACACACCAAAGGTTTACTCAATGTAACAAATATTTGAAAAAGGTTGTTGGTTGTGTTTTATGACATATCAACATCGGCGAGTCATTTATTGCCAACTAAATTGTATTTATTTATTGCTGCCAATACATTATTTTTTTCAACAATTTATTGTTGTTTTTTTATATAAGTTTTGTGTCTAGCAATACTTTTTTTTCTTTTCGAGTATCAAGATTCATTGGGGTCCGTTTTTAAGGGCAGGGTCCCCAAATCCCACCCTTGTTATTTAACTGGAGGGAAAGGACAGATTAATATCTTTCCCAAGGGTACCAGTGCTTAAGTGAATGCAGCGTATTCAACTGGAATTCGAACTCAGCTCACCCATTTCTCTTTCCGAGCTGATATCCACTGCAACACAACGCACATCCGTCACTGAACGCTTACAGCGGTCACCCATCTAAGTACTGACCAGGCTCAACTTGGGTGATCGAGCGAAAACCGGTGTATTCAACGTGATATGGCCGTAAGCCATTTGAAAAAGGAAAACATTAACAAGGAGCGAGAACAATAAAATAACAAGATTTAAAAAAAACAAAAGATAACGATCGCCATTGAATTTAGATTTTTGAAGACCAAAGTCAGATGGAAAGTATGGAACCGGAAGAGATTTTCACAAACGAGAGAAGAAACTGTTAGCATAGGACTTATTATAGTATGAGAAGAAGAAAACATAATTCAGGAGAGAGAACAATAAAAGAACAGCAATTACGAAAGCAGAAGATAACGATTGACATTGAGTGAGACCTAGAGACCAATCCTCTACTGCGTTTAAATTTGTAAAGTCGAGGTAAGCTCATCAAAACAATTACCATGCAAGTATTTATAGAACATTCACAGGGAAGCTACATTACGATGATAAGAAAGTGATTGGATGTAAAATGTTAGGTTAGTACCGATAACATTGCAGATTCTTCTTTCTAAGCATCACAACAAATTTGACAACAATATTCAATGCAAAGACGAATGGTAGACTTATAGATACATAAATTCGATTCTTGCGAGAAATATTTTGTGTTGCTCTACACTGAGAAACCACTTAGCAGCAGGAATTACATTTAGAAGCCAGATCGTGCATTTCATGATCTTTCTTTCTTTTTATCACAACGTTTCGATCGCTGTACTCTCCGGCTTTAATCAAGTCTCGGTCGATTCGGATATCATTCATATATATAGGCAGTAGATTGTTCACCTTCTGCGGTCCATCTCCAGGGGAGATAACCCATCTTGTTCTTATTTAGTACTCCTCAGTTATTTTTTCCTGTTCCCACTTAATTTGATTATTTATTACACTGGCCAACACGATGTTTTGCTAGCGTTTTTGTATTACACTGGTCGACACGATTTTTGGTGTCAAGAAACAAAACACGTTTTTTAGCTCATTTGATGGTGCTTATTACGAAAATGACCTCAGATTTTCATGGTTGGCTACCATTTTTCCTGTCCTGAAATTGATCACACGTAAATACATACTCAGCTAGAGGCAGTCAAGAGACAGTCAAGAGGCAGTCTGGAGACAGCCGGGACGCAGCGTTTGCTGATTACTAACCCTCTTACTTTGTATATATGTTCTTTTATTCTAATACACTGTTTGAACCTATCATCTTGTTTCGGTGTCCTTCCTCTTGATCCAAACAGGCCACAACAACTTGGCGACGAGGATTTTCAACGACCATCACCAGAAGCAGCAGCAACAACAACAACAGCAATAACACTAGTAATAAAAAAAGCCAACAATTAGTTAAAAAATCACGAGCTGAGAAGTCAATCAACTCAGCGTATACCTCATTAATGTTGGATTGTGTTTGATAAACAAATGCGGTGACTAACGCAGATACGTTTGAAAGAATAGAAGCAGCAGATTCTCCCGAAATAGGCAACCATATCGAGTGACGTCCAATTTCCTGCACTGATGAAAATGTTGTCGACTCATGGAAAAACGTGCTGAAATACCGCAAACGAACTAGACACATTGAAATGACAAGACGGAGCTAGCTATCGAGCTGTGGTGATACCGAGCAAAATCGATGGACCGGATGTTTGCGCTTTCACGACCAAAAAGCAAATGACCAAAAGTCGTTACTGTGCCGCCGGATCCGCGCAGATGTTCCGGTTGAAAAGTAAAAATTAATTAAATATTAAATTTCCAGTTCGCAAGCCTACGCGAATTTTATTTATCAGCCAATGGGATGCCCAGAACCAAATACAAGTGTGAAATCTCAAATGAGCTGCTGTGATCCAAAAAGAAGATATAAAAATCGGATACAGAAATCATCGACAGGCAGAGCGACTCGAGGAGAAGAGACTAATTAGTATCTCCCTTGACCGAAGTCAAGCGGCTTACTACGCTCGCCTCCCTTACCTCTTTCCTTCTTCACTTCCTCAAAACTACTTACTGACCTAAGGAGCGAATACATCAAAGACATTCCTTACTATCACACTTCCAAATTCCTAACCATTAATTTTCTTTCAGCATTTTATTGCCATGAAGATTTTAACCTCTGTTGGACCTATACTTCATGTATTACTTCAATTGTAAAAACATTAATTGATATGTGTTATATATAAAATGTCATTTTTCTACTCAAATTGCCTTTCTTGATTTGTAATCATTTTATGACTTATAGTGGGCTATCTACAACAAGGCCAAATTCCGTTAACCTGCAACAGTATACAACTACCCTTCACTAGAACAGACTCTCCACTACTAACAGAAAAGAATAGATAAGCAACCACTATAGAGCTACGTACAGACTGACGTTGATCCACACACCCAGATTTCTGTAGAAATTCGTTAGTGTTCTCCATTCCTAAATCTTAAAGTTTTTTAAATATATACACTCCTTTGCAAATTAATTAAAACGACTGCCTTTGTTTTACTATATAGTCAGTTTTAAAACCTCTGGAATGAAAGGGTTTCCATTTTTTTTTTCTCAGGTTGGGTCATTTGCAATAGAGTGAAGTAATAAGAATCTATTTTTAAGGTGTATGATGAAATTTGTTTGACCTTGAAAAATATTGCGTCATCCTGGATTTCATCAGATTTTTATCACGTTCAGATACTATTGTCTTGACTGTCGATTAATAAGCCGACGGCCATTTTCTGCGATGAACTTTACTACAAGGAAGCGTATTAAAATTGTAATGCTATACAAATGCACTGACAAGCCTTACAGATAGATCGCGGATATTGTTGGTACCAGCCTTTCAACAGTCAGTCATGTCATCAAGGCAAAGAAACAAACTGAATCCATCAGTCAAAGGCGTAAAGAAAATACAATCAGAAGAGAAAGATAACGTTAAGAGACGACGTATACGTGTTCAGGGAAAGTGTGAAAGATCCTAGGGAGACATTATACGTATTTTATCAATTAATTTGCACAAAGGTGTACAAGGTATCACCTGTTGGCATCAATTTCATCAAACAAATATCTTGATATATATAACAACTCTTCACCTGAGTTATAAAAATGGAATCTTGTTGGTGAACTAAACACCAGCAGAGGAATATTTCAAGGTGACTCTTTGTCGCCATTGATATTTTGTATATCCCTAATAGCGTTAAGCAGGGAAATTGACAAGGCGGAATATGGCTATAAGATGTCTCTAAAGAAAACAAAAAGACATTTGTTGTCCTCATCTTTGTTGCCATATTTACGACGTTTCGGCCGTTGTACGCTCCTGCCTTCTTCAGATTCAACCAACACTAACGTCACTAAAGCATGTGTTTTTGAGGATAAAAGCGTTGGTTGAATCCAGTGACTTAACCCAAAGAGTTGTGAGTTCAACAGGGGTGAACAAAAACAGGAAGCGTTTCAGATAAAGGAAGATAACTGAGACTGAAATATTCGGAAGAGTCATGGTATGTGAAACTAGAACAATCTACCACTGGGGACGAAATAAATGGTTCGGTTCTAAATTCCAATCAGTTGAAGAAGGCCGAAGTGTACAACGACCGAAACGTCTTGAATGTGGCAACAAAGTTGAGGACAATTTTCCGAACAATGTAAATAGTGTAAACGATTATCAAAACCAGAAACCATATCATATAGATCTACTGAAAGTTGGAGTTTGGAAACAGAAAAAAAAAAGTTAAAAAAAAAAAAGAAAAAAAAAACAAGAAAACAATTGTTTAAAATAAATCTATGGAAGAAAATAAAAAGTTTATTTTGAATCTTCAGATTCATACAAAAAAAGACTCAAGATTCCGAGAATAAACTACTTTTGTAATTTTAATAAAATTAACTGAAATGTTTGTACGTTTCCCTTAGCAGACTGAATGCCACGCAGAAGTTCATATTGGCGGGGATAATCTTATCAACATTTGTAACAAAGAAAATACTTCAGGCTTTAATTTATTTATGGCGTCATTTCATCGGAAATGTTTTGCCGTAGAATATTTGCAAAATTATTGAATAAACAACGAACCAGAAGAATCGAGAAAAAAGTAATCAGCTTCGTCTTTATAATCTCGTCCAAGTTTTGGAAATAATATCGTTATTAAAAAGGCAAGGATATTGAAGATTGTAATGGAGGTTAACCAATGAATTCTTGAGCATCTAGACTTCGAGAATATTTCAATAATTCTAATTTTGAAGGGTCTTTTTCTCTTGGGAATCGATATGAAAAGAATTCATGCAATGTGCGCGTGGCGTAGTAGTTAGCAAGGAGGAATTGGAACTCGGTGTGTTGAATTCAAATTCCATCCGCGTGCGATGCATTCCTGTTCAAACAAATACCCTTGGGAAATGCATGAATAAATCACTTCTCTCTTCAAGTATGGATTAAATAATACGGAATACTGTTCCTTATATCGCTGGTTAGCAAGTAGTCTGGACGAAAGACAACTCTGAATTTGAAACTGGTTCAGCTTGGTACAGTCAACACCAAAACCGACTTCCAAAAGAAATCATAGTAGCAGCATTAGTGCGGTTACACGAGGACGATGCATTAGATACATTTCGAAACAAAAAAGGAGTAAAAAAGGATTAATATTAGTTGATCTCGAAAAAGACAAAATAATTTTACTTATGATCGCCTTATACAAGACCCAAGAGCCACTTGATCTAGATCAAGATTTTCTGTTACATGAGGAAGATGCGTTAGATTCAATTCAAATGAAAAGAATTCTTTGAATTATTAAAGATGAGTTAATCATGGAAAAGACAACATTTCTTATAAGCGGATTTAGCTCTGAATTCTATGTAGTCATTCCATTTGAGGTCTGTTGTGAGATTTGAAAAAGGAAAACATTAAAAAGGAGCGAAAACAATCAGATAACAGGATTTAAAAAGCCAAAAGAATACGATTGACATTGCATTTAGATTTTTGAAGATCAAAGTCAGATGGAAAATATGGAACCGGAAGAGATTTTCACAAACGAGAGAAGAAACTGTTAGCATAGGACTTATAATAATATGAGAAGAAGAAAACATAATTCAGGAGAGAGAACAATAAAAGGACAGCAATTACGAAAGTAGAAGATGACGATTGACATTTCATTTACATTTTTGGAGCTCAAAATTGTTTAGAAAGCAAGAAACTAGAACGCAAGTTTCAAAACTTTCACGAGAAGTTCGAGAGAAGAAATTGTTGGCATAGAACTTACGGTTACATTTAGCCATCTCAAGTGAAAAGAATGAGACCTAGATGCCAATTTTGTACTGCGCTTAAATTTGTAAAATCGAGGTTAGCCCCGGAAGATCCAATTCAAATAAAAAGAAGTCTTGAAATTATTAAAAATGAGTTAATCATGGAAAAGACAACATATTTTAACTATAAAGAGCCGTTCGAGGTAGAGGATTACTGAAGGACTTTGTTATGCAAGCGAAAGAGTAAGAGATATGTGGCGCAGTGTGGAAAGAATATAGTGGTTGGTGAAGTATCTTCCTGGAAGTCGGTTCCATAGTGTAGCGGTTATTGGGAAAAAACCTCTCAAGTGGAAATTACGTATTACTAAAAATAAATGAAAGACGATTGATTTGTTTGTTTAATGGTATATCAACTTCTTATGGGTCATTTAATTCCAAAATGTAATTTTCTTGTATGCTTTAAGGTAATGCAAATATAATATACATTATTCTGCTTTCACAATTGAATACATGGTAGATGATACTCAGCTTTCGTGATAATACATATTTGTATGAACGTGATTACTAAAGGCGTTGATATAACGAAGCTACTATCTATTAACCATCATAGACAATCGCTCCTACCTCACATTATCATGGATCGGGCTAGTCTCCCAGAAAGCAAAACTGCGCCAACTCGGGTTAACTCTCACAAGAGACCTCAAGTGGAATGACTATATAGAATCTAAATAGCTAAATCCGCTGCTAAGAAAGTCGGATCTCTGTGTAGGGCCGGAAAGTTTTTCCCGGCTGAAACAATCCAGCACATATACAAATCTACTATCCGCCCGTGCATTGAATACTGCTACCAAATCTGGTCGGGTTCTGCTGCTATCCACTTAGGTGTCCTTGACAAAATCCAACGGAGAATCTGTAATGTGATCGATCCCGACTTGGCAGCTCAGATACAGTTACTTTTCACCGGCGCAATGTGGTTTTTCTGTGTCACGTCAACAAATACTTTCATGGCTTCTACTCTGAAGAACTTAGTTCACTTGTGCCCTTTATATATGAATTTACTCGAGCCAAAAGATTAGCAACTAGGTCCAACTTTTTTACTGTGAAACTAATAAAATGTAAACGCAAATTCTACTCTATCAGCTTCTTTTCTCGCACTTCACGTCTGTGGACCCCCCCTGTTTACTTGATTCTCCCGACAGCTATAATTTCCAAGAATTTAAATGTAAAGTCAATAGTCATCTCCTATCTCACTAACCTGCATCCTCTCTCTCATGCTCCTTTCTCCATCCACTCCACTCTCATCAGTATTCTCATCCTTCTCTTACCCACTTCCTGACACCCCCTATAACCTGTCACTCTTTCTCATAACTTTCCTCCTATGTAACCCCTGCAAAACAGTGGCAGTCAAATGCCTTGCTTGGGGCGATATGATTATAAAAAACATGTCTATACTATTGTAACGTGGTTATAAAATGGGGGATCAATTCGACATTACAATCAATATATAAATTGACCCCCCACTTTATGGTCACAATCATCTTTCTCTTACCCACTTCCTGACACCCCCTATATAACCTGTCACTCTTTCTCATAACTTTCCTCCTATGTAACTCCCTGCACAACAGTGGCAGTAAAATATCTTGCTTGGGGCGATATGATTATAAAAAAGAATATGTATGTTTTATGTTGTGGTTTTGTCCAAGTTATAATTTGAAATACAGTTTGACTTCTTAAGGAAATTGTAGAATATTATAAGGATTAGTGTCATGAAAGTTTTTCGTGTTGGATTTTTGGTTGATTGGTTTTCTTTTGACATCAACTGGATTCTTTAATGGCGGAATCTATATGTTTTGAACGCAATCGTATTTCTTTCAACTACAGATAAAATGTATTGCTGGTCTTTTTACTGTAAAATATCTTTATACTTTTATAGTGTTCTGTTTTTGCTTAGACGTTTACTATTTTTGTATGTTGTATTAACTGTAAAAGAAATGTCAGCGATAATTTTAATCTGAACAGTGTGGATTCATGCCTTTTGCACTAAAAGGTGTGTTATGTAAAACAACAAGTTACCATAACAACTGTAATACTTTGGTTTGATACGTAATAAAGAGAATGGTTTGTTTTTGAAAAGCCAGTAATTACTGGTTAGTTAAAGAATAATCAAGACAATCAGACAACCCTAATCGACGGAGATCTACTATTAGTTTGTAGGTAATAAAATATATTGTTCGTCGCTTTACATTTCAAAATTGATTTGTTATATTTTAATGTTGTATTGATTGTCATTTTTATATAAAAGTTTTTTTAAGTAATGTTATTATCAAAATATACTGCTGATTTTCGTTTGAGAATTCAATATTTTTCCCATAGCTGGGACCCTCACAGATGTTGTCACTTTGAATCAGATTAAACCTAGGAACAACAGTAGTTAAGAAGTGGTTCTGCTGTCTTGAAAACCGCCAGTCAGACGCCCTGCTGCCGGATGTAGTTTATTGTCGTACCCAGGACGAGGCATACGAAATAAATTAGACTAGTTCACCTCAGTGTACGTGGTATGCCGTGTCTCAGCTGTGAAGGTCAGAACTGGTGGAACTAAGCAATGTAGCTCATCATCATTTATGTGAACTTTGACTTTCAACGTTTTTGTAATAAAACCAAATTATCTTGGCCTTT
>JBBBDQ010002040.1:1745000-1762500 GCA_037127315.1 Ascarosepion bandense
ATAATCTTCTGCCTAGTCAGTCATCTTTATTTCGCGACATGATCGCCCAAATCGTGTATCACGTATGGTACTTAACTGACTTTGACTGTTATCTTTCTAGTAAGACTAGCACTCTCAGTGTCCGCTTTAGCGTTCCTTTCAGTTTGCTTATTGTAGCGATTGTCAGTTGTCAGTTATCTTATTAAGGAGATAACTGCAGAACGCTTCAAAAATCTTTTTAAAAATTATCGTCTCAACAAAGCTGATTGGAACAGATTTCACAAGATAGGTAAGTCGACCCTCACAAAGGAGCTCAACTGAATGTTTCGGACTAAAACCACTGGATTTTTTTTTTAATCATTTCACCCCGAGCAAGGCGGAAACGCCACTGATGTGCAGGGGGCTACATAAATGTAAAACGATTAATTAGAAAAGAGTGAGGAGTACAAACTAGTTAGAAAGGAACAATAGAAAGCTGAGAAAGCAGGTGCGATGACAGATACATAGGTGGAGAGAAAGGGAAGGTTATACGGGGGTGGGGAGAGAGCTAGAGTCAAGTGGTTAATAGATGAGTATTGACTTTGCATTTAAATTTCTGGAAGTTGTAGCCATCAGGAAAGCAATAATACGGGAGCGAGTTCCACAGGCGGGAAGTGCGAGAGAAGAAGCTGCAGGAGTAGAATTGTCGTCCCAGTTGCCAGTCTGGTTGCACAAGTAAACACCTGTTGAGGAGGCATCAGTGACTTAAGTTCGTTTGCGCAGACGCCATGTTGATTAATTACTTTTTTCAAGCGAAAGATGAGAGGACAAAGAATGCTGGGCCTCTATAAGACACTGGTCCCATCTGCTATGCAAAAAGTTAGGCACACGCCGGCTATACAGTTTGTCAATCACCTTGCCTCATTTTTCCTCTCCTCCAGCTCGCTCTTACAAGAAGGATGAAGCAGAATAAAATTTGCCGACTTCTAAAATTTCGTCTCTTGGTTTAATTCCGTCGGTAATGATCCGGCCAAAGAATCATTTTGCTTACTAATGTATGATAAAAGCGTTCAGCTATAAGAAGCAGCAGTTGCAGCGTCATAATACAATTTGATCAAAAGCCTTTTTTAGTAATGGATTAATGCAGGAATTTTATTTTAATTTTTCGATTTAATCACGATATTATGGTTGAGCATTTACAAGTTAAAATCAATGCTCTGGTTTTTTATTTGCTTTAATTTTAAAATGAGACAACAAAACGAAGATTTGTGACTCAGTGCATCTACTAATCACACTGGGTCATCATTTACCCATCACACCCAATGGTGCATAGGGCAGCAACAATTTGTTGCTGTAACAAACTGTTTTTTACGGGGCAGGGTTGTTGGTATTCGCAAATGGTCACCCATTTAAGTATTGACCAGGCTCGATGTTGCTTAACTTCGGTGATTGGACGGGAACCGGTGCATTCAAAACGATATAGTCGTAGACAATCACACTGGCTACGTATGCATAATAATGCTAAAACTAACCGTCCTCACTGGATTAGAACTAATTCCATCATATTTAATGCCACAGGGAATCTCTACAAAGACTTATCTAAAGAGATATGCACGAATCAAGCTATGAGTATTTGAGTAGTGTAATGGGAAGTGGTTCAGAATAATATGTTGTAGAGCCGAGTTCGAATTCTGTTTTGGTTCATTACATTTACTTACAGGTAAATACTCCCGAGAAGGTATGAATGAATTTCCCCACTCAGCTATCGCTTAAAAGGCATGACTTCTACATGGAAAATCATTCTTACTTAAAAACAAAAAACTATCCATTCACAATTAAAGTATTTATTCATTTAACATTTTTTCACTTTTAAATACCCCACAAAGGGTTCATAAACCGTAAAAACTTATGAATTAGCCTATAATATTAACTGTCGTTGATGAAAGATAGTATGGCGATTTTCTAATTGTAGCTTAGATGTGACACAAAACCTAAAGTAAGGGACATTAAGTGAGGATCGAACTCACTACTGAATTGTAAAGATTCTAGCAATACAAACTTGTTAACCATTACACCACCTCGAGGTGCCCGATGAAAGATAGTATGACTATATGTCGTTAATTTGGCAGTGATAATGACCTTTTCCATCTGAAATCTGAGCCTTTACCTTGGTATTAAGAGCGAACCATAGAATCGATGGGAAATTCACAATTGTTTTAAGAGACAATCATTGAGCTCATCTGATATAAAAAAGACTTGCATTCGAAATATTTGAAAAATAAATATTCTTGAATAAAACTTTAACATGATAAAACAAGTAAAAGAGAAAACAAAACTACACGAAAAAGAGAAGAACAAACATTTTGTAACCACGAGATTGTATCGCACGCTTTCCTGGTCTTTCCCTTTTGCAATCGAACAAAGAACAACTTCCTTCATGAAGCGAGTAATTGCTTTCTCACCTGGAGCGGTTCCAGGAGTCTTTCCCCAGAGAAATATAATTAACGCACTTCACGAGAGGATAATTTGCTGCACTGCTGTAGTAGCCAACTAGCAGACATATCAGAAGTTCCAAATGACTTTGGAAAAATGTTTGGAAAACATCTTAATATGTAAAGAGATTTATCAGAAGAAAGAGAAGAATTTCAGCATAAAATATGGATTCTCCAAAGATGGAGAATTTTCATGAAGTCATATCATAATGGAATAATGTCTTTATTTTGCAGTATTTAAATACGTCGATTAGCAAGATTTTGGCTCCTGCATTTCCCTAAGTTTTCATCATCTCATCCGTTACACCTAATGGTGTAACTTTTTGTTACTGTTTCCATAACAAACTATTTTTTATGGGGTAGGGTTGTTGGTCCTGCGCCCAATCCCCAAACCTGGAGGACCCTTTTTGGTCTTTACGTTTACAGCATCTGGTATTCCCAAACGGTCACCCATCTAAGTACTGAACAGGCTCGATGTTGCTTAACTTCGGTGATTGGACGAGAACCGATGTATTCAACACGATATAGCTGTAGACTCCCTAGGTTTTAGATGATCAATATTCACTGTTTAAGATAAAATTCGAATTTTGGTCTTTTCTTTTTATCGCAAAACTTCAAACGATATATTTTTATACAACCATTTTAACCTATTGAATAATTTTAAACCATTTTTGATAAGAAGTTAATCTGCTTCAGTTGTTAACTGTTGGTAAATTCATAAATTTTGATATATATCAAAATAATTGATAATTTGTTGGTAATAATGATAATGGTTCAGTTAGGTGTTTTAACAGAACATTTAGAATTACTGTTGGTTGAAATTCATAAAACCTTTTTCTTACAATAATTTTTTTTTATGTCTACGATGTCAAGATGCCAGGTCTGGTTTGATGACATCAAAGGAGCAACAGAACAGATATGGCAGCAGAATTCAATACACAGACGATCGTTAATCTAAATAATTTAATTTAGTTTATTTAAAGTATATTTGAATCATGCAAGTACAAAAATTTAAATACCTAGAAAATGTTCCAGCAGTAGATGGAAAGTGTGACACAGAGATCCGAAGGCGAATTGGCGCGGCAAAGGATGTGTTCCAGAAGCTGAGTAAAGTACTAACACTCAGGAAATTTTCACTAGAAACAAAGAAAAGAGTGCTGGATTGCTATGTGATGTCAGTTCTTCAGTACGGCAGTGAATGCTGGACAATATCATCGAAAATGAGGACAAAACTTGAAGCATCAGGAAGAGACAACTGAAGTTCCTGAGACATGCAATGAGGAAGGAGGGCTTGGAGAACCTGATACTGACAGGCCAGATAGAAAGAAAAAGCGACAGAAGAAGGCAGCGGATAACATATTTGCTGGGCCTGATTAGGTAGATGACAGAACGGGGGTTGCGAAGTGTAACAGGAGCAAACATACTAATATTCACAAGGGATAGGGAGACGTGGAGAACCATGATCGCCTACGTCATAAAGGGACAGGGCACATAGAAGAAGAAGAAGAATATTTGATAAAGTCAGAATATTCAGCTATGAAATAAAATGATTTTACTTCTTGTCTATAGTTTATTTACTGCTAAATGAAAAAACCAAGATGAATGTCTTTGAAGTATGTGATTAATTATTGTCTAGATTTGTATATATTATCATTAGCGTTATTTCTGGATTTTATAGGATAATTTTTTTATATATACAGGGTGGGCCATAAGTAGCGCACCACAGCATTTAAAACAATTCTGATAATTTCAGTATTAAACGTCCTACCGTCGTGTAAGAGATGGGCTCAGGATCAGGATAAATTCGATTAAAATTCATCAGCCCCAGACATGAACACTAGTTGAACTCATTCGTCAATTGTTAAGGGCATATCTGAAAATTAAAATAAGAATTTTTTAAAGGCGAATAATTGAAAAAACTTTTATAAAAGAACATTTATTTTATACCAAAGGAAAGGAAAACATATTTTACCCGGCTGATTTTACATTGTTTCACATTACTTCACGTAATTCTTTTGTACGCGACTTATGGCCCAACCTGTATAACCATTTCACCCCAAGCAAGGCAGGAATGTCACTAGTGCGCAGAGGGTTACAGTGAGAGAATTAAAAAAGATGCAGCTGATGTCGAAGAAAGGATGAGATGGATAGGAATCAAGAAGATAAAAAGATGGCAATTGACGTTACATTTAAACTTTTGGAGATTGTAGCTACTTGGGTGTTAAAGAAAAGATAAGAGATGGGTGGGAATCAAGTAGATAAAAAGATGGTAATTGACGTTGCATTTAAACTTTTGGAGACTGTAGCTTTCAGGGAAGCAAGCAAACAGAGAAGAGCTCCACAAACGGGAAGTGCGAGAAAAGAAACTATTAGAGTAGAAGAGTTGGTTTAACTCTTTTGACAGTAAAGGGCTGGTACCTTGATTCCAACCTAGTAGCACACATAAATATATGAGGTCGGGGATCCAGAAATAAATAAAACAAATTCAAGTAATAAATAAAAAAAATACAAAAGTAGTTTTGATTTTGAAAACTTCAATTAAAATATCAATATTAAAAATTAATTTATCAGTGTCAGAATTTCAGATATGCAAATATAGGTTTTATTTTATTTTCTAACAAAAAAAAAAATAAATAAAACTACTTTTATTTAAGTAAAATCATAAACTCTAGGGAATCACTTGACAGTGTGAATCAGAAAGCTAGTTGATTAATCACGAAGATTTGAAATAATAAAGAAAAACTTTTTATGGAACACAGTCACCATCCAGTATTGATACCCATGGCTATTCTGCTTAAACACACAAACATTCACACATATATATATATATATATATAGGTATTTTCAAGGCGTAGCTTATATGTGGAGCAAGACCAAAATTATAGAGTACCCAGAGGGTACGAAATCACTACTCTGTCGTAATTTATATAACGAGACAAGCTTGCTAACCATTGCACCACATCGAAGTGCTTTTGAATTTCTAAGCATAGTTTAGGTGAGGTACAAGGCCGAAACCATGAAGCACCGTCGGGAACGAATTCACGATTCAGTTATTATTGATCGATAAAAAAATCTTGTTAACTATTACAAGACGATGAAATACCTCCCCCAATATATATATATATATATATATATATATATATATATATATATATATGAAATTTTAGATATTCTACAATTTCATGGGTAATATTTATTTTGCCGCTAATGACCTTGCAAGCTCAGTAGCGGCGGCGAAATACGTATTACCCATGAAATTGTAGAATATCTAAAAAATTTTCTTAATTATGTTACTCTGTTAAATTAAATAAATGAATTTAACATTGAGTTCTTTGAGTTCGTCTCTATCGGAATTTACTTGATTAATATACCAAGTAATCTACGTTATATATATAATAAGGTTGTCTCTTTAATTGAGCGGATTCATGCCGACTTCGAAATTTTGTGAGAATACCGTTATGATGCTCTTACTCGTCAGTGCTTGAAGGCTTGAAAGCTTCAAATATAAAATATTAAAAACACTGATGAGCCAGTAGCAAATTGGCAGATTCTATATATAATAATAATCATATAATTTATGAAATTGATATGAAAATTTCCGCTTCTCCGAGTTTCATGCATTTTTAGTTTTCATAAAATATGAGGTAAAAAAAAACCCATCACAAGAAAAACTAAAAAAAATTCTTCAATTTTAAATAAAACTGCAATGCTGGAGTCTGCCAGAAAACTTGCATAATTAAGCTAGTCAAAGCAAGTGGTTGTTTAGTTTTATGAGAGCAAAAGTATGTAATAAAGTAATCCTCTATAATCCTCTCACTGTTTTTTTTTTCAATTGGAGTAGATAGACTAAATTATCGCCCGGTTCACACTCCACCCACGTCTATTGAACAGGTGAAGAGGCTCATCCCTTGTTTCCTGTTTAGGATGTGGTTTCCGGTATTCTCTTTTCTAATCTTCTCACTTTGTTTGTTGTTTTTTTTTCTTTTAATTGGAATAGATAGATTAAACTATCGCCCGGTTCACACTCCAGCCACATCTATTGAACAGGTGAAGAGGCTCATCCCTTGTTTCCTGTTTAGGATGCGGTTTCCGGTTTTCTCTTTTCTAATCTTCTCACTGTCATGTATGGAGCCCCCTGCACATCAGTGGCGTTACCGCCTTGCTTTGGGTGATATGATTAAAAAAATAAAAGCTTCAAATCTAAAAGAAAAAAAGATCCTAAAATATTAAAATAAAGTGTAGATTATGACAGAAAAATATTTCGAATAGAATTATTTGTAGCTGGAGACAGAAAAATGCCATGTACACTTTAGGGAGTTATTGATCATTTTAGTGGGAAAATTAGTTTCACTTGTTCAAAGCTGAAATCCGCCATATGAAAGTTTCCTCTTTTTTTCCACTTTGAGGCGCGCATCTTTTTCTCTACAATTGCCTTCGTAATCCGAACCTTTCTTCACTACGACATTAAAACGCATTAATGCCGTCAATACTTCATCAATCGTCTGGTCCATTTATCTATTCGCTGTACGAGTAAGCAGTCGTTTGATCAAACCCCGTCCTTTAGAGTCGACAGAAGCGGATCCACTAAGATTAATGAAGTCAATATGACTTACTATGTCCGCAGGAAATAAAGTAAATCCATACGTTAAAGTTAACGTCTGTCTTGATGTAAAGAAAGAAGAAGAAAGAAGAAACATGGATGGGGGGGGGAATGAGAAATCATGGGTTGAAGTCGGGGCTGGGGGTCAATTAATTGCGGAATCAAGGCAGAAGGGGACCGGCGTGTCTTTAGTTGGATTATCTTCCTGGTCTCATTTGACTTGAATGACGATCGTCTTTTGCAGAGATCAGTTGTTAAATTTTTGCTTTCATTTTTTCGTCAAGGCCGACTTCTATAGAAATATAAAGAATATTACTGCCTAGCCTTCATGAGAATACGTCACTTGATAATCGCCATTTCTTTTTCAGTTCCTATTGGCAATCATCGATTCTAATTTATCAGCCTCATCCTTGAAATTCTTTTAAAATTATCTTTATTTAAAATTACAAACATCAAAATGGGTCTAGACAAAACAGGTCTTTTTATTTATTTTTTAATAAAAATCTAAGGATATATATCACAGATAAATTTCACAACGAGAAGTATGAGTAGACATCTGTGTGTTTTGAACAGTGAAAATTAATGTCTACCGGCCACAAGAAATCGTGCCCTGCAACCGGAATCGAGCGTTTGTTTCCTTTTTAATAAGAAATGGTTAGGCTAAAAAAAAAAAACAGGTTATTTCTTTTGAAATACTTGTAACCTTTATTAACTTTCCACCCACGTCTATTGAACAGGTGAAGAGGCTCATCCCTTGTTTCCTGTTTAGGATGCGGTTTCCGGTTTTCTCTTTTCCAATATTTCACTCCTATGTAGCCCCCTGCACATCAGTGGCGTTACCGCCTTGCTCGGGGTGATATGATTAAAAAAAAAAAAAAATATAACCTCGATTCATATATACAAAGCACACGTTATATATATATATATATATATATATATATATATATATATATATATACCATATATCATGTAAAAATTTGATAAATCAGTAATCTACTCATTGTAATATATTACCTTAAACGGCAAGTTTATTGACAGATACATCCGGCCGTGTGTATGGTTAACAAAAGACAAGTGTGACTGACAGATATATCCGGTTGTAGATTATGTCAAAGTGCAATAAAAACGTGACAACCGGCTTGACTGCCGCGGGTGATCGACATATACGTCCGATTGAATATAAATCAACAAAACGACAATCCAGAAAAGCGAAAATGCGTGGGAGTTTTAAGACTATATAGCGCCTAGGAGTTTTTGGCTGAAGACAGAGAATTCCCACTGAATTCCGACAGCCTTCTTGTGTGCGACTCTCTCCGGTTGCCCTCCTACTTCACACAAGCCTTACTGACGAAGAATAAAAAATATAAGATTATATTTATATATATATACGTGTTTCTCGTTATTTATCCATATCCAGCGGCCGTATTCACACACTGTCATGGTTGAAAATTTTGAGCCGAAGGGACAGAGACTGGCTTCCGACTCCCGACGGCCTCTTTGTGTGCGCGACTCTCTTCGGCTCCCCTTCTGCTCCTCAAAAACGTCACCGACGAAGAATGAAAAATATAAGATTATATTTTTCTATATACGTGTTCCTCTTTGTCCGGCTTCAGATGTAATATACAACATTCAAATCTTCCGATGACATTATAGAAACAGAATACTTATTATTTTATTTTTCGTTAATTTTAAATTTTATCTTGAACTTAGAAATTAAAAATTGAAGATAAATCGACTGATTTAAACACTGTTTAAATACCTTTGTTCACGAATAAAAGTTGATTCTAAAATTGGACTTTATTTTCCCGGCAATCTAGTAGATATACAATGTTATTGTATTCTTCAAGAGAAACTCACGCCCAGCTAATACCGATCGGCTCCCAGTCTGGCAATTTTGATTTTGTGCGAACTGTATTTTGTTGTTATGAGATTTGTAACAATAACTTCTGTTTGTTCTACGGTTCTTTTGAATAAAACGTTTGACAATATATCTTCATGAAATTGCACAAACAGAAGAGAAGATTATGGTGACTGCTGGTCCTCCACTGGCCTTATTAATGACAGCTTTCTGAAATCTAACCAGAACATCACTGCCGAAGATTAGTGCCGGCAACGTGATGACTTGTCTATTCTGGTAAGCAAAATGCGACCGTAACTGGTTAATCAACGAGGTTCAATTTTCAATTCTGCTTCATGACAATGATCAGTGACGTGTTACCAGGATGATACCGAAGTTCAATTTGGTGGGGTACGTCCATCTGCAATTGACAAACAACATCTGATAACACTAGTCGAACAATAACCACGTCAAAATGTGGGTGTCAACATTTGCACAATATCTGACAATCTCAAGAACATTTGTAAAGTGACGAAACTCGATAAAAGTTTTCCATATTGTTGGGGATCAGTCCTTTTTTATACAAGTATGTGTACATATAATCCTGCCTATACAGAGAACAGGGTTTGAGTTGAGTTGAGTCGTTGTACAGCCGCTTAGTTGGTCAGTAAGTTGGTGCATATTAAGTTGGAGTTGTTTTGGATATAAACTCATTACCCGGACATACTTCTTTACTACAAGACTGTATATATTGAGTCCTACTAACAGTATTCCTAGTATTCCTGAATTGCTCCAGTTTGTATATTTTATTCAAATGTCTATGTTTTCTCTCGCTTCTTTGTTAGGCAACATTCAGCAAATCAATATCACGTCTTACTCTTCTTAATAGACCAATGTCTAATGCGTTAGAAATCTTCAAATAGAGCTCGCCAGGCATGTCTTCTTATTTGCTGTCTTGGAGAAGGGACGACTTCATCCATAGAACAAATTCTTCGCGATCTTTTTATTTATTTCCGTACAACTTGGTGAGAAGGCAAACAGGAATTCCTTAATTCCGTTTTTTCTTTTTATTTGGGATTACCCCTTTTTTGGATACAAGAATGGACTCGTCTAATTTGTACATATAATTCTACATATACAGAGGGCAGCTGTTTTGAGTTGAGTTGTGTAGGTGTACAGCAGCTAATTGATCCAGACTCATAACCCGCAAATACTTCTTCACTACGAGATTGTATATATTGATTCCTACTAACAGTATTTCTAGTATTCCTGAATTGACTAACCCGTGTTTCAGTTTGTATATTTTCGTTCAATATAACGTATATTTTCTATCTCCGTATCCGTTTTGTTATTTATTTTTTTGTGTGGTTTCTCAACAAGAATCCACAACACATATAAACTCAGAAAGTCAAAGTGTGATAGATGCTGCATCTTTGAATTTTTTATCGAATCTGTGACTTTTAATGGGAAATGAATCCTGAAAACAATTGCAAAACAAAGGCTAAAACATCATGAAAGACCCAAAGATTTTCAAAATCCGAGATTAGACAACCGGGTCATAGTGATTTCGGTCCGCCACTGGCCTTATCTGTCACAGCTTTCTGAAATCTAACCAGAAAATCACTCCGTAGCTTAGTGTTAGCAACTAGATGGTATGCCTATCATGTTGAGCAAAATGCGACCTGCACTGGTTAATCAACGTGGTCCAATTCTGAAGGATGACATTGCAGAATCTCGCCGACCTGCAATACGAGACTTTGCCGCATATAACACATTCTCCTGATCTCTCATCCGTTGACTACAATTTTTTCAACCATTAATGATGTTAAAAAATCAAGATGGTTAAAAAAATTTGTAGTCAAGACCAAAAAGATATTCTGTTGTAAATATGATGCAAAAACAGCCTTTAAACATTTCTTGGCTTTTAAGCATTTCGATTTTCATCGTAAAGACAAACATAAGCTTATAATTCGATGGCAAAGATGTACGGGTATTCAGGATTTCTATTGAGTTTGATTAAAACACTGTTTAAATACTGAATAAAAGTTAATTATTAAATTTTTCATTATTTTTCGAACAACTTAATAGCTCTCGCTTAATAATAAGGGAGAATTGAAGATAAACGAATGATTGATTGATTTGTTTTTCTACGGCTTATTAACCCTTAAGGAATAACAAGAAAATACAAAACAAAAGATTTTTAATTCAGTTGCGAAAACCTAAACATGTCATGAATTTTGACAGTATCAGTAAACAACTGTTTGACATTGAAGAAGTTTGTCAAATAATGGTGTTTGTCATATATACTATATTGACACTTGTATTATAAATTCAAGTTTATATAGATATCGAAGCTTGAAGCGGCAGAAAGAATTGTATTTATGTCTTTTTAGAAGTTGCAAGTTGACTAATTCGGGGACCGAAATTTGAACTTTGTTTGCCTTTCATTTTTTTTATCCTCATTTCTAGATCGCATACCCGTGCATTTTTTTTTTTTAAGCGTTTCACCCCGAGCAAGGCATGTCACTGCCACTACTGTGCAGGGGGCTACGTAGAGTGGAGAAAGGCTGATTAAATATAGGAAATAACAGAGGGTGGGTGATAGGCGGGTGAGGATACCGAGAATGAGGGTTGGGTAGATGAGAGTGTTGTGAGAATAGTTGGGAGTTAGTGTGATAGGAGGTGTCTATTGACCCTACATTTAAACACCTGGAGATTGTAACTGTCGGGAAAGCAGACTTGTGGAAGGGAGTTCCACAGGCGGGAAGCGCGAGAAAAGAAGCTGTTGGAGTAGAATTTACGGTTACATCTTATTTGTTTAACTGTAAAAGGGTGGGACCTAGTTGCTAATCTAGTATCTCGTGTAAATTCGTGCTTAGGCGGCACCAGTGATCTAAGCTCATCGGAGCAGAAGCCATGAAAGTACTTGTAGAAGAGGCACAGGGAAGCTACATCAGGCCGGTGTGAGAGCGGCTGCAGCCGGTCTGCCAAGTCAGTATCAACCACGTTACAGATCCTCCTTTGTATTTTGTCAAGAAGCCCAAGGAGAGCAGCAGGGGGCACCCGACCAGATATGGCAGCAATATTCAATACACGGGCGGATGGTAGATTTGTATATGTGCAGAATAGTTTCAGGTGGGAAAAATTTCCGGGCCCTGCACAGGGAGCCCACTTTCATAGCAGCAGATTTGGCAATGGATTCAATATAGTCATTCCATTTGAGGTCCGCCGAGAGTGTAAGGCCAAGGAGGCGTAGTATTTTACTCTCTGGGAGGCTAGCCTGTCCCATGCTAATGGGAGGTAGATGCGATTGTCTATGGTGGTTAGTTGATAACAGCTTTGTTTTGGAGGCATTGAAATTTACCAACCATTTCATACCCCAGGTCACTACGGATTGGAGGTCCCTTTCAAGTGCGGCAGCGAGGTTCACTTTGTCGTCCAGACCTGGTTTCTGATCGATGCGGGAGTAGATTGTTGTGTCGTCGGCATACATGCCAACTTGGGATCTAATGGTGTCGGGGAGATCATTAATGTAGATCAGAAAGAGCGTGGAACCTAGGATAGAACCTTGAGGGACGCCCGCGTTCGTCTGGTAGTTTTGGGAGGCATGCCCATTTAATACCACCTTTAATGTGCGGTTAGAGAGGAAGGACTGGATGAGGTCAAACAGATGTCCAGTTATCCCATAGCTCCGCAGTTTGCACAAGAGGCCAGCATGCCAGACCCTGTCGAATGCTTTGGAGATATCCAAGGCAACGGTTCGGGCTTCACCATTCTTGTCGAGTGCCTGGTATATGTACTCGGTAATGGTCGTTAGCATATCAGCAGTAGACCTGGTGAAGCGAAGCCCATACTGTTTGTCAGAGAGAAGCCCGTTGGTCATAAGGTGCTGAATCACCTCGGCGTTGCTAATGGCTTCGAAAACTTTGCCAAAGATTGGAAGGAGACTAATAGGACGGTAATTGGCGGGGTTTGAGGGTTCGCCAGAATTCTTAAATATAGGTACTACGCAGGAGGACTTCCAACAGGCAGGAAAGCAGGAAGCAGATAGGCAGAGGTTATAGAGTTTAGAGAGGACAGAGGAGAGTTCTGGGGCACATTTCTTCAGGACTATGACTGGGATTCCGTCACCGCCGCTCGCTTTGTGTGGGTCAAGTTGCGCTATTATCTTGGCGACCAGCGAGGGTGAAATGTGGACGTTATTTAGTTGAGCCTTAGTTCTGGGTGGGAAGTCTGGTGTAGGTATTCCTAACGAGTCCAGTGTCGAATTGGTTGAGAATCTACGGGCAAAGCATTCAGCCTTGTCGGCTGGGGAGGTGAGAACTTCAAATTCATTGATTAGTGGGGGTATTGAAGTCTTGTTCCTGCTGAGCACGCTTTTGCAGAGACGCCAGTAATCTTTGGAGCCAAACAGAAGCAATGTTGAATAATCTATCTAAACTTATTTATAAATGGAACTTTGTGTGTGTGTGTGTGTGTGTGTGTGTGTGTGTGTGTGTGTGTGTGTGTGTGTGTGTGTGTATCCGTGACCTATAGTCTCCGAAAGGGCTGAACCGATTTTCTTGAAACTTTACACAGTTGTACTATAAGCATCTGCGAGTGTTCTTAGCTAGGTTTTGTGTCGAGGTACCCCCGATAAATATCGAAGATTGATAATCGAAAAAATCGGGTTATAGAAGGAGTGGTCCGATTTTAATCAAATTTGATACACTCATAGCTCATAGACAAAGACATAATAAACGATATTCAGAAGTTTCAAGGTTGCAGTTCTTACAATAGTGCAATCAATCGATCATATATATATATATATATATATATATATATATATAAAAGGCAAGATGTTTGTGTGTGTATCTGTTTATCTGTCTGTATGTCCTTTATACAAATTCACAATTTTTATCCGATTCTCACCAAACTTCACACAAATATTCTTTAGGCTGAGTCTAAGCTCCAGGACAATGGATTTGTTTTAAAGCTTTCATTACACCCGAGCAACGCCGGGCTATACTGCTAGTATATAATGAGTGTAAAACTTATCCTCAGAGCGCCGAGGTACTACACTCTTGCTAAGTAAAAGTCAGGAATTGTTAGTTCTAGTCTCAGTGAACAGATACGATGGTCCTATTCAGAAGTGCTGGTCTATACTTACACGGGTAATGTGCTAGTCTTAATACACTGCTCAAAAAATTTGAGGAACACTTCGAAAACACATCAGATCTAAACAGAGGAAAATGATCTTGAATATCTTTCCTAATAATAAGTAGGTGATGTATTAGTAATAAAATGATGCCACATAATTTGATAGAAATGAAAATGATCACCCTATAGAGGAGGAAATCAAAGTCACTCCAAAAATAAAAGTGAAAAAATGATGCAGCAGACTGATCCATTTTTCTAAAATGTCATTTAGAAACTCAAAATGATTCTCAGTAGTCTGCGTGACCTCCATGTGCTTGTACGCATGCCTGACAACATCGGGTCATGCTCCTAATGAGACGACGGATGGTGTCCTGGGGCATCTCCTCCCAGATCTGAACCAGGACATCACTGAGCTCCTGGACAATCTGAGGGGCAACCTGGCGGCACCGGATGGACCTAAACACAATGTTCCAGAGGTGTTCTATTGAGATTAGATCAGGTGAACGTGGGGGCTAGTCAATGGTATCAATTCCTTCATTCTCCAGGAACTGCCTGCATACTCTAGCCACATGAGGTCGGGCATTGTCGTAGACTATGAGAAACCCAGGTCCCACTGCATCAGCGTAGGTTCTGACAATTGGTCCAAAGATTTACTCCCGATACCTAAACGCAGTCAGTGTGCCATTATCTAACCTGTAGAGGTTTGTGCGCCCATCTAGGGATAGGCCTCCCCAGATCATCACTGATACACCACCAAACCGGTCATGCTGAATGATGTTGCAGGCAGCATAAGGTTCTCCACTTCATCTTCAGACCCTTTCACTCGCATGTGCTCAGATTGAATCTGCTCTCATCGTTGAAGAGTACAGGGCGCCAGTGGCGTAGTTACCAATTCTGGCGATCTATGTCAAATGCCAACTGAGCTATACAGTGCTGGGTAGTGAGCACTGGGCCCCCTACAGGACGTCGGGCTCTCATGCCACCATCATGGAGCCTGTTTCTGATTGTTTGGTCAGAAACATTAATACCAGTGGCCTGCTGGAGTTCATTTTGTAGGGATCTGGCTGTACTCATCCTGTTTCTTCTTGCACAAAGGCGCCGATACCGATCCTGCTGCGGAATTAAGGATCTTCTACAGCCCTGTCCAGCTCTCCTGGAATTACTACCTGTCTCCTGGAATCTCCTCCATACTTATGAGACTGTGCAGGGAGCCACAGCAAACCCTGCAACCGCACGTATTGATGTGCCATCCTCGATGAGTTGCACTACGTGTGCAACCTTTGTAGCGTTCAGGTGCTGCTCTATACTATCAACAGAGATGTTGTTCCAAGACAAATGACAAACTATAGCAGAAGAAAGTCAGTCAGTAAAAATCAGCCAAAAAAGATGAGAAGGGAGAATAAGTATCAGTGGCCTCAACCATTCCTGTTTTTGGGGGTGTCTTATTATTGCCCCTCGAAAGTACCTGTTGCTGCTTTCATTAAGCAGCTGAAATTGATGAACGACCCCTCTCCTACTTAACTGACTAGATCAATATCCCAAAAGTTTGACTGATAGGCTGCTATACTCTGATTAAAAAGTGATCCTCTAATTTTTTTTTGAGCTGTGTATATTTAATCATTGAATGTGCGTTGTGGTACAGTGGATTTCGGCTCGGAACGATAAACCGGGGAGCCGAGTTCGAATTCCAGTTGAATCCATTGTATTCACTTACGCGCAAATACCCTTCGTCTCTTCCTTCCAGTTATGGGTTAAATAGCAGGACAGATTGGGTTCTATAGCCTTGGTCGGCAACCGGTCTACCGCAGAAAGCAATGGCAACCTACTGCGGGATAATCTTCTGCCCAGTCAGTCATGTCTCTTTCGAGACATGATCGCCCAAGCGTGTATCACGTATGGCACTTAACTGACTGACTGATATTTAATCATTACATCTTCAGATTTGAACAAGTTTATACAGATTTTAATTTTTTTTTAACAGATTTTAAACCGAAACATAAATTTTAAGAATAAAGAATAATTCTTCTTTTTTTTTTAGAGCGAATTTTTCATTAGCCATTTTGGGAATACAATATTTTTTTCAGATAAAATCATAATATATAGCCCATAGTTGGTTGGGAAACAAAAGATTAATTTATAACTTTTCGGAGGATATTATGAATACAACGAATTCGATCGCAGATCGAACAGCTCATTTCTTATTTCGAATACCATCACACACACACACACACACACACACACACACACACACACACACACACACACACACACATATATAAATATATGTATATATATATACTACCGGCCATAATTATTAGGCCACCCAGTTTAAAAAAAGAACTATATCTTTCATACTATTTTTAGTATTTATTGCCAAGTGGAGAATTCAGAATTAATACTGCACAATAACATGTACATCAAATTAACTGTTCTGGTGTGCAGATTTTGTGCTCTCTTCCCTATGCTAGTCTCTTCTTCTTATTGCCTGGCCAAAGCAAAGGCTTCTTGGCTCCCTTGTAAAAATTTGCAAAGTAATAATAACAAAAGAACCATTCTATTTTCATTTAGAATTATCCACTTGCCAATAAATACTAAAAATAGTATGAAATACATCAGTTTTTAAAAACTGGGGTGGCCTAATAATTATGGCCGGTATATATATATATATATATATATATATATATATATATATATATATATATATATATATATGTACACTTTTTACTGACGAGCCTAATTTTAATCAGAAAAACAGTTTATAAACATGGCGTGTTTATAAACATGGCGTGTTTATAAACATGGCGTGTTTATAAACATGGCGTATTTATAAACATATAGTTACGTGAATTCATAAATATGTATATGAGGGTACTCACATGTATAATATTGTTATTCAGGTGTCAATAAAACTGGGGTAAATGTAGTATTTTTATATATTAATATACATACTGACCTTGCCAAAAGCGTGGAAATTTGTATGACTATTGCAAGAGCGTGAAGCCCAGGGTCACAAACTCATACCTATATATATATATATATATATATATATATATATATATATATATATATATATATATATGTATGTATATGTATATATATATATATGGTTAGGTCTTGAAGGCTGTCACGATGTGTTTAGTAAAATAAAGGAAGGTAAATAAGTTGTTGGGTATTACCTATTTATTATACATTAATATTTCGAAATCAAAATCTCACACGAACGGACACACGCTTTTCTGCCATTCTGAAGATGAGATTTTGATCTCGAAATATTAATGTATAATAAATAGGTAATACCCAACAACTTATTTACCTTTCTTTATTTTACTAAACGCATTGTAACAGTCAGCAAGACCTAACCATACACCTAATACACCTAATACACACACTACTTCAAGCAAATTACAAAACTTTACTATATATATATATATATACTTTTTGGTGAGTGTGTGTATATTATGGTATTTGAACAAC
>JBBBDQ010002040.1:1765000-1965000 GCA_037127315.1 Ascarosepion bandense
TTCAAGACATAACACATACAACTATTTTACGCAATGCTTCAAGCAAATTACGAAACTTTACTATATATATATATATATATATATATATATATATATATATATATATATATATATATAGACATCCGCAGACAGAGCTATTTCGCTGTATCACAGCTCGTCAGTATGGTTAAAAATCCGATTGCTTTTAGCCAGGGTTGCGAATTGTCATCAGTCGGCGAATCTATGTCTGAGTTATGGGCGCTCGGTAGAAGGGGGCAAACTTTTTAGCGTGTGATATACCATGTAAACATAAGCATATACAGAGATATATATGTGAAGTCTCTTCATAGAAGACACTTTCCGTATTTCATTAACTAGTTGTACGAAGTTGTAACTTAGCAACCAAGCCAAGGGAACTTTGATGAGCACGCGTGAACACATGCTCACCTCTATGCTGGTGTTACTTAGTCACAATTGAGACGACACAATATTAGCTTCTCTATGATCGTCGCAATTTTGTGCGAGCTTCAAAGCAAAAACTTTCACAGTTAGATCAACCAAATGCAGACGACTTCTATTCCCGCACTTCCCGCCTGTGGAACTCGCTTCCTGATTCTTGCTTTCCTGACGGCTATAACCACCAGGAATTTAAATGCAAGGTCAATACTCATCTACTTGACCCTACTTCTTTCCACACTGTCCTGTAGATCCTTTCCTTTCTCTCATCTTCGCATCTGTTATCACACCTGTATTCCCATCCTTTTCTTGCTCCTTTCTAACTGGTTCGTCCTTCTCCTTACTCTCCTCTAATCCTTTTACTCTTATGTAGACCCCTGCACATCAGTGGCATTACCGCCTTGCTCGGGGTGATATGATTAAAAAAAAAATACATCGTTTAACCAGTGTCTACAATGTTTCAACATCTAAAAGCTGTCACTGCTATGTTTCCCATGATGTAAACTTCGCATAGAAGTCAACCAAATATGTCATTTCTTTCAAAAGAAATCCATTGTCCCTCTGCCACAATGCGGTGACGATCGTGTTCATCTCGAACCAATGTTCGATCCTCAGTGACTGTATTAATAAATTTAAACAAAAAGGAAACGTTATTTCGTACAGTGATAATTTAAATCTTCGACCTCGCTATTTTCTCTGTGAATTTATCTATGAAGCAAAATTGTTTTTAAATAAAAATCTCATCTTAGCAAAATATTAAAGAGATTTTCTCTGTCAAGATTCGATTGGCTCAAATTTATAAATAACGACAATTTGGTGGTTTATAATCAGTATTTTACCAGCAAATATTGAAACGTTTAAGAATCTATTTCGCAGCTAGTTGGGTACCTCGGCGTGGTGTAATGGTTAGCAAGTTTGTCTTGCTAGAACCTATTACAGCTGAGTAGTGAGTTTGATCCTCACTGGGTACCCCAAACTTTTGGTCTAGTGCCACATCTATTTCGCATCTATTTCCATCTTCGAAGAAATCTACACAGGTTGTTTTCAAATTTTGAGGCGATTATAGCACATGAACTGTTTTTCGTTCTTCATTTAAAATATATTTTCACGTAAAACAAAGCAAAAGCCAAACTGAAAGAGGTTGCTGAAGGTGAAAAAATAGGAAACCATATTAAGGAGAGAGAATAATAAAAGAACAGGAATTTAGACGACAGTAGATCACGATTGAGACGGTAATTTTTGAAAATCAAATCAGATCGGAAAGCTAAAGGTCGGAGAGTTCCACAAAGGAGAAGTGCGAGAGAAGAAACTGCTAGGATAGAAATTACGGTGAGCAACGTAAACTGTACAATGATGAGATCTGGTTGCCAGTCTAGTCAGTCAGTTAAGTGCCATACGAGATACACGCTTGGGTGATCATGTCTCGAAAGTGACATGACTGACTGAGTAGAAGGTTTTGCATTAACTTTCTGCGGTAGACTGGTTGACAACCAAAGTTACAGAACCCAATATGTCCTGGTATTTGACTCATAGCTAGAGGCGGAATAGATGTATTATATTATTTAGTATTAATTAATGGAGGGATCGGTTTATTACTTCATAACAATAAAAAACTGATCCCCCACTTTCTGACCAGTTGAAACCATAATTATGTTTTAAACTATTATATTCAGTCAGTCAGTTAAGTTCCATACGTGATACACGCTTGGGCGATCATGTCTCGAATGTGACATGACTGACTGAGTAGAAGGTTTTGCATTCACTTTCTGAGGTAGACAGGTTGATAACCAAGGTTACAGAACCCAATATGTCCTAGTATTTAACACATAGCTGGAAGAAAGAGACAAATTAATGTCTTTCCCTAGGGTATTTGTGCGTAAGTGAATGCAAGGAATTCAACTGAAATTCGAACTCGGCTCCCTCGATATCCACTACACACACACACACACACACACACACACACACACACACACACATATATATATATATATATATATATATATATAAGTAAGTAAGAGGCTAACCTAGAGCCAACGGACCTACCTAGGTTTCACTTAATGGATCATCAGTGCAAGTTGTATCATCAGGGCAACTTACCCTGATAATTCATTAGGTGAAACCGTTGGCTCTGCTATTGTATTGAACGCTTTACGTGTTAGGTTTCTCGTCTCGGGGATTTTTTTTCTTTCGACTAAGCACTTGAACATTAGTCAATGTTCAATTGCTCAGTTTGTTTCTTTTTTTGTTTACATTTTTCCCCTCCGCGTTTATACTCGGTGGGTTTTTCGAGACGTGTTTAAAGATAAATTTACAGTTATATATATATATATATATATATATATATATATATATATATATTATAACCGTTTGAGTAGGCGTTTGAGTAGATATCTCAATTAATATCCAGTAGCATAGAATATCAAAATTCTTATTCCAGAAAATGTAAAGCCTGATTGGGTTCGAACTTGCAGTAGATTGCCATTAGTTTCTTTAGTAGACTGGTTGCCAACTAAGACCACAAAACCCAACTTGTCCTGTTATTTGACCCATACCTGGAGGGAGAAGATACAGATTAATACATTCCTGTTATGGATCGTTGTCGCCAATTTGTTGTCGAGTTGTAAGTGAAGCTTCGCTGCAAACTTGTAGTGACCGGTTTGTGCCGGAAGTAAGACACGGAACAAGAAGGTAGATTCAAAACAGTCTATTTTCATTTCAATTGATGACAAAACAAAAGAAACAGGATATTCAAAGAAGTGTTAAAAAAGTGTTAGAAATAAGTAAGTTCGAAGGTATTATTACGCTACTTATTGCCTGACTAATAGTTAGCTGCCGTACTAGCTACTCTTTAACTGCTCCCCGAAAGTCACGCACGTAATCATAAATAACAAGAGGAAGAGTCCATTCCTATAACACTTTCTCAAAGGTATTTGCACGTAAGTAAATGCAACGAATTCAAATGAAATTACAGTCTAGTATTTAGCTAAAATTCGTAAATCTATATAGCAAACAGGAATGCTCCCCAGAACAATCACCATAAAAATATTTATAGATAAAGCACAGGTAAGAAAGTTTTTGGCAGTAGGAAAGTGATTGAAAATAAGACCAGGAGCAAATAACATTACAGATTTTTCTTTGTATTTTATCATGAATCTCTAAAGACATAAATAGAAGCAGACAACCAGATGTGATATGAATATATGAATGTGACATAAATGTGACATGAATGACATGAATGTGACATGAATGTATGAACGTTTAAATTTAATTTGTATTTTATTGTTAAAAATTATTTTTATTCTAATATGTTGATGACATACTTATTTTTCTGTTTTCTAATTGCAGAAGGCTCCTGGAGTCTTTATGTTAATGGAACTAAGAAGCTATTTGGAACTGGTGCCACTGAAAACCGTTCAGTCCCGTCAGGAGGGGAGCTAGTCCTTGGACAATCTTCCCGCCCAAACGCCTACTTTGATACAAAGTATGCCTTTGTAGGGGATCTGAGTCATTTCAATATCTGGGACAGTGTGATGAGTGGAAAGGCCATAGGGAACATGTACAAATCGTGCGTGTTCATGCACTGCGGAAATGTTGTCCAGTGGGCAGAATTCCGTAGTGGGACTCGCGGCGCAATGCGTTTGCGATGGCCATCCGGACTCGTCAGTAAGTAAAATGATCGATCTTAATCACTCAATTATTGATTTATCAATTTCTCTCAGTCCAACGGTATCAATTTATGTATCCCAATCTTTTCTAATGTCGCTACCTGCCTATCTCAATATTTTCTAATGTATTTATCTAAATCTTCTCTATCTCGGTGTGTTCACTCTCAATATTTATTTCAATATTTATTTCAATATTCTTTAATCTATTTAACTATCTCAGTCTTTCCTAAACTATCATTTATAATCTATTTATCTAAAACTTATCTCAGTCTGTTCATATCCATCTATCTATGTTCATATCTATCCATCCGTTTATCCATGTTAATATCTATCTATCTATCTATCTATCTTTTTATCTATCTATCTATCTATCTATCTATCTATCTATCTATCTATCTATCTATCTATCTATTTTTGCTAATATCTATCTATCTATCTATCTATCTATCTATCTATCTATCTATCTATCTATCTATCTCAGTCTGTTCATTATCTCTCTATCTATCTATCTATCTTTCTATCTATCTATCTCAGTCTTTTCGTTATCTATCTATCTATCTATCTATCTATCTATCTATCTATCTATCTATCTATCTATCTCAGTCTGTTCATTATCTATCTATCTATGTTTATATCTATCCATCCGTCTATCCATGTTAATATCTATCTATCTATCTATCTATCTATCTATCTATCTATCTATCTATCTATCTATCTATCTATCTATCTATTTTTGCTAATATCTATCTATCTATCTATCTATCTATCTATCTATCTATCTATCTATCTATCTCAGTCTGTTCATTATCTCTCTATCTATCTATCTATCTATCTTTCTATCTATCTATCTCAGT
Source organism: Ascarosepion bandense (assembly GCA_037127315.1). Classification (NCBI taxonomy): domain Eukaryota; kingdom Metazoa; phylum Mollusca; class Cephalopoda; order Sepiida; family Sepiidae; genus Ascarosepion; species Ascarosepion bandense. The sequence continues at coordinate 1,769,955 of JBBBDQ010002040.1, forward strand.
CTTTTCGTTATCTATCTATCTATCTATCTATCTATCTATCTATCTATCTATCTATCTATCTATCTCAGTCTGTTCATTATCTATCTATCTATGTTTATATCTATCCATCCGTCTATCCATGTTAATATCTATCTATCTATCTATCTATCTATCTATCTATCTATCTATCTATCTATCTATCTATCTATTTTTGCTAATATCTATCTATTTTTGCTAATATCTATCTATCTATCTATCTATCTATCTATCTATCTATCTATCTATCTCAGTCTGTTCATTATCTATCTATCTATGTTTATATCTATCCATCCGTCTATTCATGTTAATATCTATCTATCTATCTATCTATCTATCTATCTATCTATCTATCTATCTATCTATCTATTTTTGCTAATATCTATCTATCTATCTATCTATCTATCTATCTATCTATCTATCTATCTATCTCAGTCTGTTCATTATCTCTCTATCTATCTATCTATCTTTCTATCTATCTATCTCAGTCTTTTCGTTATCTATCTATCTATCTATCTATCTATCTATCTATCTATCTATCTATCTATCTATCGATCTATCTCAGTCTGTTCATTATCTATCTATCTATGTTTATATCTATCCATCCGTCTATCCATGTTAATCTCTATCTATCTATCTATCTATCTATCTATCTATCTATCTATCTATTTTTGCTAATATCTATCTATCTATCTATCTATCTATCTATCTATCTATCTATCTATCTATCTACACTCCTGATCAAAAATATAAGACCACTTAAAAATCTTTAAAAAGAATTGTTTTTTTTTACAGATAGATTTTAAACTCCTCCCAATTAAGGTTACCAATACTACAATCTAAAAGGTTATGGAAACAAAAAGCTACATTCCAAACATTTTATTTAGAAATTTACATTTTTAGAAAATGAGGCGATTTACGCATGACCAAAATTATAAAACCAGGGGTATAAATTGTTAGATCTATGGTAATTTCAATGTTTTTAGTTCAGTTAGAGATTAGCAATCACTGCGTAAAGGTGTTACCATGCCTAAAGCAAGCAAACTTACCAAAGTTGAGCGTTCTCGAATTCTAGAATTCCATAAGCAAGGTTTGTCACAGTGGGCGATCGCAGCTAAGGTAAATCGCAGTAAAACTGTGATTTGCAACTTTCTAAAGAACAGTGAGAATTATGGAAAAGCAAAATCCTCTGGTAGGCCCCCCAAAATTTCTCCTGCACAAGACGGGTTGTTATGAACGAGGGGGGACTTTCTTTTAGTCAAATTAAGGCAGTCACAGATGCTGATTGCAGTCCCGTAACCATCAGACGACACTTACGACAAAAAGGCATGGAATTAGTAAATAATAAGCGTAAACAAATTCCTCGGCTGCTTCCACGTCATAAAGTGGACCGCTTAAAGTTTGGTTGTGAATACCAAACATGGGACGTTGAAAAGTGGAAGAAAGTCCTGTTTTCTGATGAGAAAAAAATCAATCTAGATGGTCCTGATGGCTTCCAACGATATTGGCATAACAAAAACATGCCTCCTGAAATTTTCTCCACACGTCATAGTGGTAGAGAGTCCCTAATGGCATGGGGTGCCTTTTCTTACAGAGGGACGATGGAGCTCCAGGTGGTGCAGGATTGTCAAACAGCGGCTGGTTTTGTTAGCATGCTATAAAAGCATCACTGATGACGGAGGGCCATCGTTTGTATGTGGATGAATGGTTATTCCTACAGAATAATGCTGCAATCCACGCTGCAAGACGGACCTTGACCTTTCTACAAAAAAATGGGGTCCATCTCTTGGGACATCCTGCATGCTCACCAGATTTGAACCCAATTGAAAATGTTTGAGGATGGATGACAAGAGATGTTTATCGAAATGGCAAACAATATTCAACAAAAAATGAACTTCGTGAACCCATCTTCAGAAGCTGGAGCAACATCCCCCGCACCTTAATGGAAACGCTTATTTCTAGCATGCCTGACAGAATTTCTGAAGTCATCAAAAGCAGTGGAGGTAGAACTCATTATTAAATTTGGTTGGTGAATGTTTTCATACACTTTTCATACACTTTTTGTCCAATTTCGTAGAATTTTTGTCTCTGGTATTATAATTTTGATCATGCGTAAATCGCCTCATTTTATAAAAATGTAAATTTCTAAATAAAATGTTTGGAATATATCTTTTTTTTTCCCATAACCTTTTAGATTGTAGTATTGGTAACCTTAAGTGGGAGGAGTTTAAAAATCTATCCGTAAAAAAAATATTTCTTTTTAAAGATTTTTAAGTGGTCTTAAAATTTTCATCAGGAGTGTAGCTATCTATTTTTGTTAATATCTATCTATCTATCTATCTATCTATCTATCTATCTATCTATCTATCTATCTATCTATCTATCTATTTTTGTTAATATCTATCTATTTTTGTTAATATCTATCTATCTATCTATTTTTTTAATATCTATCTATCTATCTATCTATCTATCTATCTATCTATCTATCTTATTCTGCTCCTTGAAATTTATATAATTCGTCTCGTTGTGTAACTATACATTTCAAGCATTCTCGATTCAGTATCCTTTTGCTTAATAGCATTTTCATCCCACCTCCCAAAGGAAGATCAATAAGTCTGTAGCCGTACTCGAATGTATTATCTGACTTTTGATTTAAAATGTTCACTGTATCATGACCGGTCTATGTCACTACCGAATTAAGTGTATTTAAAAAAGTGGTAATTATTTCAAAAATAAATTTTGGGTGTAAAATAAATTCTTTTTACATCATTAGGTTGGGTATTTATTAATTAATGTACATGCAGATATATATATATATATATATATATATATATATATATATATATAAATGCCAGTATCTATAAATTCTAACGTCGCTGCCAGATTGACATCGATTAAATTGGCTTTTGAAATTCATTTTGCAGCTCGACCGTGCTTTGATGAATTTGAGGCTGCTGCAACATGTGATAAACATTGCAGTGACGTTATTGGTAAGTTTCTCTTCAATATGATTCCTTTTATGATCGATATCTTATCGATATTTTCTATCCGACCTACGGATATTGGGTAAAAACTTAGTCAGGGTCAAATAAACTAACATGATATATTTTAAAATCTGCGTGATTTTGATGGCTTCAAAAATTACATATGCGCAAATCCGCCCGTGCATTGACTATTGCTGCCATATCAGGTCCGGTGCTCCTTCTATCTACTTAATTGTTCTCGACCGAATCCAACGGAGAATCTGGAATGTGATCGATCCCGATTTGGCAGCTAAGATAAAGTCGCTTTCTCAGTGTGGCTTCCCTGTGTCTCTTTTACAAATACTTTCACGGCTTCAGCTCCGATGAACTTAGCTCACTGGTACCCCCTATATACGAATTTCCTCGAGTCACAAGATTAGCAACTAGGTCCCACCCTTTTACTGTGAAACCAATAAATTGTAAACGCAAATTCTATTCCAGTACCTTTCTTTCTCGCACTTCCCGGTTGTGGAATTCTTTTCCGCATACTTTCTTTCCTAACAGTTACAATCTCCAAGAATTTAAATGTAAATCAATAGTCATCTCCTGTCTCACTAACTTACATTCTCTCTCTCATGCTTTTCTACATCCATCCCAATCTCATCAGTACTTTCTTTCCTCTTCTACTCTCTTCCTGACACCTCCTGCAACCTCTCACTCCTCATAACATTCCTCCTATGTAACCCCCTGCACAACAGTGGCAGTAAAATGCCTTGCTTAGGGTAACACGATCTAAAAAGAAAATTGTATTTTCATGAAGAGTAAGTAAACCATGAGGATGCAAGGTAGTTTGATCTGAACTGCTGATTGTTTTCGAACAGGTGTAATTGAGAAATTTATAGAGAAACTAAATGGATTCAAGAATGGACTCGCCTGATTTTTTTTTTTAATCATTTCGCCCCAAGCAAGACATTCCACTGCCACTATTGCGCAAGGGGTTATATAGGGGAAGGTAAAGAGAAAGAGTGGTTAGATATAGGAAATGTCAGAAGGAGGGTGATAGTCAGGTAAGGATACCGAAGATGAGAATTGGGTAGATGGGAAGAGTGTTTGAGAGAATGGATGCGAGTTAGTGTGTTAGGAGGTGCCTATTGACCTTACATTTAAACCCCTGGAGATTGTAGCTGTCGGGGAAGCAAGTATGTGGAAGGGAATTCTACAGGCGGGAAGTGCGAGAAAAGAAGCTGTTGGAGTAGAAATTGCAGTTACATTTTATCGGTTTCACTGTAAAAGGGTGGGACCTAGTTGCTAATCTAGTTCCTCGTGCAAATTCGTACCTAGGGGGCACCAGTGAGCTAAGTTCATTGGAGCAGAAGCCGTGAAAGTATTTATAGAAGAGATACAGGGAAGCCACGTCGCGCCGGTGAGAGAGTGACTGCAGCCGGTCTGCCAAGTTGGTATCGATCACATTACAGACTCTCCGTTGTATTTTGTCAAGAACCCCGAGGAGAATAGCAGGGGCACCCGACCAGATGTGGCAGTAGTACTCAATGCACGGGCGGATGGTAGATTTATACATGTGCAGGATAGATTCAGACGGAAAAAAACTTCCGGGCCCTGCACAGGGAACCGACTATCATAGCAGTAGATTTAGCAATGGATTCGATATAGTTATTCCACTTGAGGTCCGCTTAAAGTGTGAGACCAAGGAGGCGTTGTGTTTTACTCTCTGGCAGCTAAGCCTGGTCCATGTTAATAGGAGGTAGGTGCGATTGTCTATGATGGTTAATTGATAGCAGCTTCGTTTTAGAAGCATTAAAATTTACGAGAGTACATATCCTGCCTATACAGAGAACAGTAGTTGTAGAGTTGTACAGTCCCTTAGTTAGTCAGTAAGTTGGTGCATAGTGAGTTGGAGTTGTTTGGATATAGAATCATTACTTTTCCACTACAAGACTGTATATATTAATTTTACTAATAGTATTCCTGGTATTCCTGAATTGACTAACTCGTGTTCCAGTTTGTATATTTTTTTTTCAATATAACTTACCTTTTTCTGTCTCCATATCTGCTTTTGTTATTTTTATTTTGTGTGGTTTCTCAACCAGAATCCACAACAGTAACTTAAGTCACTGTAGATAAAGTGCGATACAAAGATCTGAAAAAATATTAATATGGCTAAAGAAGCATTCCAGAAGCTGAGTAGAGTATTAAGAGACGGAAAATTTCGCTAGAAACAAAGAAGAGAGTACTAGATTGTTATGTGATGTCTGTCCTTAAATATGACATTGAATACTGGACAATCTTCTCAAAGATGAAGGAAAGACGTGAGGCAAACGAAATATGTTTCAACAGAAGGATACTGAGGATATAATGGGCAGACCATGTGAGCAACAAAGACGTTTTGGAGAGGATGGACACAAAAAGTATACTTAGCATCATGAAAAGGTATCTGAAGTTTGGGGACATGTAATGAGGAAGGAGGGATTAGAGAACTCGATGCCCATAGGACGGATAGAGGGTGTTATGGTGAAACACACCTATTCCTCAGATAATTTTCAGTTGGAGTAGATAGACTAAACTATCGCCCTGTTCCCACTCCAGCCACGTCTATTGAACAGGTGAAGAAGCTCATCCCTTGTTCCCTGTTTAGGATATGGTTTCCGGCTTTCTCTTTTCCAATCTTCTCACTTTGTTTCTTTTTTTCTTTCAATTGGAGTAGATAGATCTATCTATCGCCCGGTTCACACTCCACCCATGTCTATTGAACAGGTTAAGAGGCTCATCCCTTGTTCCCTGTTTAGGATATGGTTTCCGGCTTTCTCTTTTCCAATCTTCTCACTTTGTTTCTTTTTTCTTTCAATTGGAGTAGATAGATCTATCTATCGCCCGGTTCACACTCCACCCATGTCTATTGAACAGGTGAAGAGGCTCATCACTTGTTCCCTGTTTAGGATGTAGTTTCCGGCTTTCTCTTTCCTAATCTTTTTACCCTTACGTAGCCCCCTGCGCATCAGTGGCGTTACCGCCTTGCTCGGGGTGATATGATTAAAAAAAAAAAAGGACTCTCCCTCTTATATTAATAAGAGTTAACAGGAAGTTCTTGGGAAGTTCATAGAAACTCTTTAGAGTTTTATTGAAGTTCAGTAGAACAACAAAGCAGTTGATATTAGTCGGCAGTTAGACGAATACTAAGGAGTCAGCTTTCAGTAGAAGATTACCAAGTTCCTAACATTTTGGGTACGTTAAGTCGATTAGCAACCGACATAGCACGATTATAACTTTCAGTGTGAAAACTACTCCACAACAGAGGGGAAGGGAGAAAAGGGAAAACAAGGCATGACATACTTGATGGACTTGAGCAGAGCAATTGTAGAGCGGGGGGTTGAATGAAATAACAAGAGAAGAGACATTAAGATTAATGTATAGGGAGTTGTGGAGGGCCATGATCGCGTACGTCCTGAAGGAACACGGCATATAGAAGATTTCCGTTATATTGACCACAAGAGAGAAAAGATCTGATGGAAACAGCGAAGTGGGAGAAATTTTAAATTTTGTTCGGAAATTGCAGACAAATATTGACATCGGTTACAATGCTTCAGCTCAAATATTTTGGCATTAAAAAAAACTGATTAAATCAAATACCCCTCCAAAAGAATTATTCATAAAACGTAAAATAAAGAATATTTAAAAAACCCAACAGGAAGATATACATTAATTTCACCTAATATAATAAATTAGAAAAAAAAATTAAAATTGAATAAAAAATAATAAAAATTAAATTAAAATAAATTAATAAACATAAAATAAATAAAAGATAATAAACTAGTAAAATAATAATAAATATGAAAATATTTAACATAAGAAAAAAATGCTAATTTTTTCGTAACCTTGTCCTCCTTTGTGACGTTCAATGATTCTGCCTCGCATATCTCTGGATAATTCTTTAGTTTTTGCCATTTTTAATCCCTGAATTGCAAAGAGTCACATGATTAGTAGCACTATTTTGTAAGCAATTGTGTGCTTCTCTGATTGGTCAGCGGTAATATTCCAATACTTTCTAAAATTTGAATATATAAAGTCTTTTAAAACACAAAGTTTCGATTGGAAATTTGAAAAAAGTGTCATGTATCCAATACTTTTGCATAGTTTAATTTTGAACTTTGATTAAAAAAATGGATTCAACCATGAGTTTTTAATTTTCCTTCCACATACAACTAAAAAACTTTACGAGATATGACTTACCAAATATCAAGCAAAATGGCGAACATAAACTAGAGTTATAACAGAAAATAACATGTATCCAATACTTATGCGTGTCACAGTATATACGTACATATATATATATATATATATATATATATATATATATATATATATATATATATGAATTTTTACATACACGCTCTTTAGCTGTTATTGAGCTTTTCATGCTCAATAACAGCTAGTGAGCGTATGGAACTATAAAAATATCAAAAGCGACATTGAAATCAGCGCATGGGGGCGACAATTTGTTTCATCTTTTAAATTGTTCCTTCTTTCATAAGCTCTCTGATCAATCCTGAAAATGTAGTTATTTCATAATTTGTTAAAATATATCACTTATAAATTTGGCCATAAATATCTATCTTTTTTCACAATGACAATAAAAATCGAATAGCATCAATTGATACTTACATCTGTACATTTATCGATTTACACAAAAATAACAATATATTTACGTTTATGAATAAAATAACATATCAATGAGTAATATTTGGTTATCGAAAGGGAAATATAGAAGCAATTATGGTTTGAAACATTATATATTAACTTCTCGTTTACGTCTCCTTTCTTCTCGTACTCTAGCATTACGAGCACCTTTTCGCCATTCTCGTCTTTTCTCTCGATACGTTTTCGTCTTCTTTATCAACTTCCCCACTGACAAGTGGTGACCCATTTCTTATCTCTGGAAACTATATTTTTTTTTTTTATTAATTATCATGATTGCTTTCGAGTCAAATCTTCCGACGAACAATCGGAAGTGGGTTCAGGAAGAAGCGTAAAAGGTCATTAGAGTTGACTGATTCCTTTCTATGTCTTCGTCAAGTGAATGACACGCATTGAGCATGCGTGAGTTCTTTTGAGTTTCAATCTGCTGCATTTTGGTCAGTAGAAGAAAAAAAAGAACTCAATAAAGAAAAAAGATTATTAAAATATTCTTTTTTATTTTCATTCATTCATTAATATCTATCTATCTATCTATCTATCTATCTATCTATCTATCTTATTCTATTAATATCTATCTATCTATCTACCTATCTATCTATTCTGTTAATATCTATCTATCTATCTATCTATCTATTCTGTTAATATCTATCTATCTATCTATCTATCTATCTATCTATCTATCTATCTATCTATCTTATTCTGTTAATTATCTATCTATCTATCTATCTATCTATCTATCTATCTTATTCTGTTAATATCTATCTATCTATCTATCTATCTATTCTGTTAATATCTATCTATCTATTCTGTTAATAATCTATCTATCTATCTATCTATCTATCTATCTATCTATCTATCTATCTATCTATCCTAGTCTATAGAACCCAATCTGTCCTGTTATTTGACTCATAGAAGAGATGTATTATATTATTAAGTAGTAATTAATGGGGGATCAGTTTATTCATAACAATATAAAACTGATCCCTCAATTCATGCCCAGTAGAAGCCTTAATCATATTTTCAACTATTATATTCATTCAGTCAGTTAAGTGCCATACGTGATACAGGCTTTGGACAATCATGTCTCTTTCGAGACATGACTGACTGGGCAGAAGATTATCCTGCAGAAGGTTGAGATTACTTTCTGCGGTAGACTGGTTGCCAGCCAAGGCTATAAAACCCAATCTGTATTATTATTTAACCCATAACTGTAAAGAATAAACGGATTAATGCCTTTCTCAAGGGTATTTGTGCGTAAGTGAATGCAAGGAATTCAAATTGTTTTCTCTTTTTCCGGATTAAAGGGTCATATCCGCTCAAATCACAGATTAAATCAGTCTCCAAATATCTTCTGATGGTCATACTCGCGAACTATCTGATTGAAAGTGTAGTTCAAGCTGAGTAAAAATCCAGAAACGTAAAAAAAAAGAAGAGAAAATGCACTCATGTCTCAAAGAGAAAAGAAAACTATATTCTTTATTTCTTCCGTACGATGACGACAAGGGAGAAAGATTCCGATGACTACTTGTAAAGAATTTGAAGGTCAGTCGGCCGCCCCACCCATTCAACAGCTAAATTTCGCGTTATTTCTAATGTACGAAAGCCCCAGAAATTCTTTCTCTTACCGAACAGGAGACAGTCTCATCCGTCGAGGAATATGACTGTCTTTGAGGTGGTTCTTTTTATGGATTTCTTCATTTCCTTATGGGAACATCACCGGATTTATTTATTTTGCTTGTCACACACACACACACACACACACACACACACACACACACACACACACACACACACACACACACACACAAGAAACGCAAGAATATATATTTACAGTTATCAATTTGTATATATGAAGCATGCAGTGTGGGTATAGAAGAATCCAAAAGAGTATCCTGTACATACAGTGGTAGGATAACTTTCTACGAGAGCTCTAAATATATATTTATATAAATACATATAGAGCAAGAATTAAGGTAGGCACGTCATTTCATGGTAAATCGGAAGTGTAGGCCTATTTGAGGCGAACCATCATCAGCTTCCATCTTTATTGTACAAAAGAAAAATTAAGGCAGAGACGTTATTTCATGGTAAATCGAAAGTAGATTCGTGCATAATCTTTTGTAAAATAAAGACGGAAGCTGATGACGGTTTGCCTGAAATAGGCCTATACCAAGAAATAACGTGTCTGCCCTTAGTTTTCTTATATATATATATATTTATCCGAGTATAGGGTACGTATGGATTTTCAATTTGAAATAAACCACATCACATGACAAGACACAAGAAGTGTCGAAACAAAATAGCTACTTTTGTAGTGATATTATAACATACCCATGTTATAATTTCTAAATATATATATATATATATATATATATATATATATATATTATGTAATCTGAATATATCTATCTTAATATATGTATTTATATACATCTATATGTAATGCACACTAAGTAGAAGTTTCCATATATATATATATATATGAGTAAGAGTAAAACCAGAATAAAAAATCCACAGTTCGTAGTATTTAATTTTTAAACTTGCTCAATATATAGTTGAGCAATATATTATTGCAACATAAAGAAGAAGACTTTTAGATTACGTCTGCATTAAAGAATCAAAAATCAAAATTTAACCGTGTCACAGCAATAGAAGATGTGGGGGGAAAAGTACAAAGAAAGGGCAAATGGGGGGTCGACGTGGGGAAAGTTAACGAAGAAACAAGACAGGGAAAAAATATTCAGTATCCGAGATGACAGGGCTTCAGATGGGGAAAAGAAAGCAAAAGTTATACGTGCAAAAAAAAAGAAAAGAAAAGAAAAGGAAACAGGAGAAAGGAATAGAGACAAAATATATATAGAGAGACAAAATATATATGTAAACTTATCGCTATACTCGTTTCGAAAAACCCTCCGAGTACGCGGAAGGAAAAAATGGTAATAAAAAAAAACAAAGCTAAGGACTTTAACATCAGTCAAAGTACGTAGCCCAAAGAAAAGGAAAACTCGAGACAAGTAACCTAAACAAAAAAACGCTCAATACGCAAGTAGATCAAAGTAAATAGCTAACCTAAAGAGCCAACGAACCTACCAAGGTTTCACTTAAACGGATCTTCAGGGAAGGTTGGCTTCCCTGAAGATCCGTTTAAGTGAAACCTTGGTAGGTTCGTTGGCTCTTTAGGTTAGCTATTTACTATATATATATATATATATATATATATATATATATATATATCTGTTAAAATATTTAACCAAAAAATTTGGTTTAAAATAATAATATTAATATTAATAATATGGTTAGGCTATTGTAGTGGGTTTAAAATCTACTAATAGAAGTAAAAGAAAACTTGGGATAATATTATAATTATAATTTAATGCAATTTTTTGTACCATATTTGAATTAATAATTTGTTATTTTTGATCATTGCTGATGAAGCGAGAATTTTCTCGCTGAAATAGCTATTCAACGGAATATAAATTTCGGAATTAATTGATATATACATATATATATATATATATATATATATATATATATATATATATATATATATATGACGGGCAAGGCAAATTTTATTATTTTTTTAATTTATTTTTTTCATACGATTTTACATTTTCCTTTTTGTAAAATCGCAAGAAAAAAATAAATTAAAAAAATAATAAAATTTGCCTTCCCCGTCATATATATATATATATATATATATATATATATATATATATATTATATCAATTAATTCCGAAATTTATATTCCGTTGAATAGCTATTTCAGCGAGAAAATTCTCGCTTCATCAACAATGATCAAAGACAACAAATTATTAATTCAAATATGGTACAAAAACTGTCTGAAATTGTTCCGGTCACTTTGGACCACTTCTCTAGCCAGTTTTAAAGGGGGATTTTTCTGTAGTTAGTTTATTTTCATATTTTCACTCTTTAAATATATTATTTTTTAATTATAGTAGCAGCTATTCTGAGCCGTGTGTTGGGCATGGCTGTAATCCGAGTGGACAAATTTTAAAGAAAAATCTCACAGATTCACTGAAAAAGTGAACAAACTAATTACAGCAAAAAAACGCTGAAATCGGAAATTTAAAAATCAATAAGATTGTTGGTGATAACCAACCCGGATATCTGTACGACAAGGTTAAAACCCATAAACCTGTTTTTTTCCATCCCATCTGTCATACCCCAAATTCCCACACCACCGTATCAAAAACCTTAAGTAACATAATTTCCCTATACACACCCGACAACTACAGCATCGCATCAACAAACGAATTCCTTCATATCTTAAAAGCAATAAATCCTAAAGGTAGCTTCAATAAATCCTACACTATCTTGACTCGATGTTATAAATATTTGTAGTAACGTCCCATTTGGAAAAACAATAGACATAATTATCGACTGCATCTACAAACACCCGTCAATCCCTCTTCCCCAAATTTGACATACAACTGTTCAGTAACTACTCCTCGTCTTTCCCACGAAACCCTATTCTATGATCATAATGAAAACACATAGACCCAAACTAATAGTACAGTATGGGAAACCTATCAAGTCCTGCTTTCTCTAACCTTTAACTATGCCATATTAAAAACACATTGTTTACTACAACTGATAAACAAGAAATATACACACGTTATGTTTACATTTTTGTTCTGAGAAAAATTAAGGACAAAATTATAACTTTAAAATCAATTTTTGAAAAACTCAGCACTAAAACTTACATTTGAACTCATGGTTGATAACAAAATCCCATTACTTGCTACCTACCTGTATAAAAACAAACATTCCCACCTAACTTCTAAACTGGGGTAGCCAATTCCCGAAAGATGAACTAGCAGTGCTAAAAACAACTTTCTAAATAGAGTTAAATTCCTCTTCCCAAAAGAATATTTATGAGGGAGCTAAATCATAAAACAAATATTAGTCAACAATAATTTTCCCAACAACATCATTGATGCCCAATTAAAATTATTCTTACAAAAATACATAACACCAGTAATAAAAATACAAACAAACATAAACATATTTTACAGTAACCAGATGCAAAATAATTATAAACGGGACGAATTTACTTGTTTTGAAATAAGAACTAAACACACACACACACACACACACACACACACACACACACACACACACACACACACACATCATATTCAATTCAAATAGTATCCCCAAAACAACAAAAATAACTAGCTGGCCATTAAAGTAGAATTGAATCAAAATTGCTGAAAGAAATTTCGAAGTATAAAGATGAAATCACATTTCGCAAGTCAGTGAAAAAAATTTATAGCCAACGAAGGTGACGGGAGAAATTTAACGTGCGAGTGTAAAGAAAAAACCAACACGCACGCACGCATATGAACTTTTTGACTTGTCCACCACTTGAATTATCCATTTATACACGGTACCTTGTTCATCAGAAAAACAAACGGATCTCGATATGTGAAGTCACAAGTTTATTCTCCTGAAGAGAGTCAACTCTAGACTCGAAACACGTCTAGTGACACCAATGACATTATGGGCACATAATATAGCATAAAAAAACCAAGCAATATCAATAATAATAGCAACAATAAATCTACACTTGAAACAAAACGTACAAGGCTTCTCGAACTTTTTCTTCTATATATATTTAATTACTTGGTTTTTGGTCATAAATTAGAGTATCCAGTTGTATTAAAAAGTGTTCAATGCAATTATATTGTAGAACTTTGAATAGTTTCCATTTGCAAACGACTCATATTTCTACTATCTGGTGTCTTCAGGCAATTTACAATAACAGTTATCGTAAATCGCATGAAGACACCAGACGGTAGAAACCTGGGCTGCGTTATATAACTCGTTTACAAATTAATATAAATATATATAAATATTAATCTGTTCATACTTTTGCAAATTAATGCAAAAATCGAGTATATAACAAACTCACACATCAAGTGGCTAACAGATTCAAACATGTATTGGTTAAAAGATTCAAGCCTCTAGTGGTTAAAAGATTCAAGCTTTTGAGTGGTTAAAAGATTCAAACCTTAGAGTGGTTAAAAGATTCAAGCCTCGAGTGGTTAAAAGATTCAAACCTTAGAGTGGTTAAAAGATTCAAGCCTCGAGTGGTTAAAAGATTCAACCCTCTGGTGGTTAAAAGATTCAACCTTCGAGTGGTTAAAAGATTCAAACCTTAGAGTGGTTAAAAGATTCAAGCCTCGAGTGGTTAAAAGATTCAAGCCTCTGGTGGTTAAAAGATTCAAGCCTCGAGTGGTTAAAAGATTCAACCTTCGAGTGGTTAAAAGATTAAAACCTTAGAGTGGTTAAAAGATTCAAGCCTCGAGTGGTTAAAAGATTCAAACCTTAGAGTGGTTAAAAGATTCAAGCCTCGAGTGGTTAAAAGATTCAACCCTCTGGTGGTTAAAAGATTCAACCTTCGAGTGGTTAAAAGATTCAAACCTTAGAGTGGTTAAATGATTCAAGCCTCGAGTGGTTAAAAGATTCAAGCCTCTGGTGGTTAAAAGATTCAAGCCTCGAGTGGTTAAAAGATTCAACCTTCGAGTGGTTAAAAGATTCAAGCCTCGAGTGGTTAAAAGATTCAAACCTTAGAGTGGTTAAAAGATTCAAGCCTCGAGTGGTTAAAAGATTCAAGCCTTTGAGTGGGTAAAAGATTCAAGCCTCGAGTGGTTAAAAGATTCAAGCCTCGAGTGGTTAAAAGATTCAACCCTCTGGTGGTTAAAAGATTCAACCTCGAGTGGTTAAAAGATTCAAACCTTAGAGTGGTTAAAAGATTCCAGCCTCGAGTGGTTAAAAGATTCAAACCTTAGAGTGGTTAAAAGATTCAAGCCTCGAGTGGTTAAAAGATTCAAGCCTCGAGTGGTTAAAAGATTCAAGCCTCTAGTGGTTAAAAGATTCAAGCCTTTGAGTGGTTAAAAGATTCAAGCCTCGAGTGGTTAAAAGATTCAAGCCTCGAGTGGTTAAAAGATTCAACCCTCTAGTGGTTAAAAGATTCAAGCCTTTGAGTGGTTAAAAGATTCAAGCCTCGAGTGGTTAAAAGATTCAACCCTCTGGTGGTTAAAAGATTCAAGCCTCAAGTGGTTAAAAGATTCAAACCTTTGAGTGGTTAAAAGATTCAAGCCTCGAGTGGCTAATATATTTTAAAGCTAGAGAGAATAACAGATTCCAATCTCTATTAGGTAATAAATTAAAAACTGTAATAGCTAATAAATTCAAATGTCGATTGTCTAACAGAACCAAACCTTAAGTGGCAAATAGATTCTAAACATCGCACGGTAACCGATACCAACCTCAAGCATCTAACAGATTCGAACCTCGAGTGGTTAACATATTCAAACCTCAAATGAATAAAATATTTTAAGGCACGAATATTAAGAAATGCAAACTTAAATTCTTTAGTGGCTAACTGACTCAAACCTTGAGTGGCAAAAGGATTTAAAACTAAAATGACCAACAAGTTCAAACGTTGATTGTAAAAACAGACTCAAGCCTACAGTAGCCAACAAATTCAAACAATGGCTAACAGAATCTCGACATCGAATCGTAACATACAAATCTCAAGTCTCTAAGTTAAGCCACGAGTGACTAACAGATTCAAATCTAGAGTATTAAAGATAGAGTAACTAATAGATTCAACCTTGTATGGTAACCTAGAGAGACCTAATCGCTTCAAACCTTGTATAACTAAGAGATTGAAACCTACAGGTACTGAGTCAACTCAAGTGGTTAACAAATTTAAATCTCGAATGACTAATAGATTCTAAGGCTTGCATATTATATTAACTGATCAGTCAGTTAAGTTTCAGACGTGATACATGCTTGGGCGATCATGTCTCGAAAGAGACATGACTGACTGGGCAGAAGATTATCCCGCAGTAAATTGCCATTGATTTCTGCGGTAGACTGGTTGCAAGCCAAGGCTATAGAACCCAATCTGTCCTGTTATTTAACCCATAACTGGAAGGAAGAGCCGGATTAATACCTTTCCCAAGGGTATTTGTGCTTAAGTGAATGCAATGAATTCAACTGAAATTCGAACTCGGCTCCCCGATTTGTCGTTCCGAGTTGATATCCAATACACCACAACGCACATCTATATTAACTGATACAAACCTCAATTCTCGAGTGGCTAAATTATTCAAACTTAGAGTGGCTAAAAAAATTATAAACCTAGAGTTTCTGATTCAAAATTCAAGAATATAATAGATTGAAAACTTCGTGACTTTAACAGATCCAACACCACGAATGTTTAACAAACTCGTCCCTTGAGTGCCTAAAAGATTCAAACTTTGACTGACTAATTATTGTGAATCCGGGCGAGGAACCATACAAAATAATGAACAACAAAATAGATATTTGAGATAGAAAAAAAGGTTATATTGAACGTAAAGATACAACTGGAACGCAGGTTAGTAATCCAGGAATAAGATTAGTAAGGAATATATATATATATATATATATATATATATATACAAGTCTTTGAAGTGAAGCCGTGTTGAAACAGTATATCCGTGTAATATTTTTCTGGCTTAGTGGAGCTCAGAGCTACTATGACTACTGACGCGGTATTCTTTGTGTAACTTCGGTATCGTTCGGTAACATACGGATCAGTCCCGGTGTCTTTAACGAATTTATTTGGTTTTGACGTATCTCACTATGGCAGGAGTATATGGATACTTAAGTCGAGTCCATTATCATAGAAAAAGGAGAGGTCCCACAGCACTAATAGATTAAACCCCAACGTGACTGACATTCAAACGTCGAGATGTTAACAGGTTCCAACCTAGTGTATATATGGAACAAAATCTCTGTGGCGGTGGATTCAAATGCAACTCTGAGTTGAAAGAAAATGCTAACGCAACCAGAACATTCAACTTTTTATGCATATAATGTTTCACGTATTAAAGCATAACATTTTAATACATTAGTCCTTATAATTCTTCAGAGTGACAGAGACACACATCACACAGATTAAAAGTGAACTTTTTTATGTTATTTCTTAACTTGGATTATATATACAGTGTAGTGCAAAAGTAGATGGACAGTAGGTGGAAGGAATAGATTTGCGTATCAGTTGTATTTTCAACAATTTGGAGCCCTGCCACATTATTCAAGTGTAGTTCTTGAGTATTTATTTACTCTACTCCCCCACTGGAGCGAGATGTGACACAAGGTCGGTTTTAATGTGGGGAGCCCGAACACGTACAAGCGGGCAAAGGTTCAACAATAACCCAGTCCCCGCAACCACCGGTCGCGCTGGCCTCGGTGACGAGCACCTGTCCACCCCTCTGGTGCAATGAGGTATCGCGGTCTCCGAACACTGTTCCCCGGGACTGGGCATCTCACAGTATAATTTTTCTCAGTTGCATATCTGTCCTCGGCAGCTACAACTGAGAGATGATTTCGGGTCCCCAACCTGTGCCAGGTGAGTATCTTGAAACATTTTCCGAGAGATGGATTGATTGAAGAGAACATACTTGCCAATCAAATTGATTGGCAGGTATGTTCACCAGACTTGACACTAATCAATTTGCTTTAGTGACTACTCAAGGACAAAGTTTACAGTTGAAAACAATCATGTTACTGATTTGAAAAAATTACATAAACGTTGCATTTATATTTTTGCACAAGTCTCTTTGTGTATTATTTTCTTGATCAATACACAAAAATATTTGTCGAAGTGTGAGGGCTAAACTTCAAAGTTGTTCAGATTGTGATGGTAACACTTTTAGCATTTGATAAACTTAAAAATTAAATTTAAACACTTTTGTATTATTGTAGAAAATAAAATTTAACCGTCAGTATATTGTATTATTAAATATAATAGTATATGTAATCTCAAAATAAATGTTATCATTTAATATCCACCTATTTTAGACCACTCTCGGGCAAAATTATTAAGCAACCCCAGTGTTTTAAAAAATGATATATGTCATACTATTTTTTAGTATTTATTTCCAAGTGAATAATTGTAAATGATAATAGAATGGTTCTTTTGTTAATACTGCACAATAACATGTGCATCAAATGAATTTATAAATATTTAATTGCAGTTTCATCTATGAAAGAATGATGAAAATTTAGGGTGATTCGGACGAGTTCATTTTTACTTCCTTGCCTTGTCAAATTTTGTAAAGTAATAATAACAAAAGAACCATTCTATTTTCATTTGGCAATAAATACTAAAAATAGTATGAAATATATCATTTTTTTTTAAAAACTGGAGTGGCCTAATAATTATGGCCGGTAGTGTGTACTCATACATATATGTTTTAAGGTATGAAATATTTATGGGTTAAAATACTCAATATTGGGGGTAAATCATATGCAAATATAAAAGTAGACATTGAAGTCAACACCCAACGGTAACAATCTGTTTCATGCTTAAGGCCTAACGATTGCCTATAAGCATGAAACAGACCGTCTTTATTGGGTGTTGACTTCAATGTTCATTTTTATATACGTGTGTGTGTGTTTATCACTGCAAATCTTCTATTTCTACTACTGACCATGAATGTAGCAAATTGTAAACGGTATAACTATTACATATAGTTCATAAATATGATTTCCTAATGCGATGATTGTCAGTTATATTATATAAACGAGATCATCGAGGGCTTTTGCTAAATTCAACACCGGACACCCGTTTTCCGGTTAACCCAAATCAGGACTGATCAACCCTGATTGACCTTCCGATCACTGGACACCATTTTATGAATATTTACTTATATGACACATATGCGGACAACTTAAGCGATGGATTTGCTGTTGCTAACCCCAGCCTACATCTTCATCCCAGCCGCTCACTCCACTCAGATTTGCCCTCAAAGATCGTCAAAATGTCACCCCAGACTAGAATACTTATTGAATTAATTCCGCATTGTCCATGATATACGAAACATTTAGCTTTGTCGATTTGAAATATGTACAGTAGTTAGCGGATGTGCGTTGTGGTGTAGTAGATATCGGCTCGGAACGAGAAATCGGGGAGCCGAGTTCGAATTCCAGTTGAATTCATTGCATTCACTTACGCGCAAATAACCTTGGGAAAGGTATTAATCCGGGTATTCCTTCCAGTTATGGGTTAAAAAACAGGACAGATTGGGTTTTATAGCCTTGGCTTGCAACCAGTCTACCGCAGAAAGCAATGGCAACCTACTACGGGAAAATCTTCTGCCCAGGCAGTCATGTCTCTTTCGAGAGATGATTGCCCAAGCGTGTATCACGTATGGCACTTAACTGACTGACCGTAGTTTATACAAAAATCCCAAATCCATGACATTTGCTTTTTATTCTTCTTTGCTCTGTACACCTTGACTAGATGAAAGATCACGACTCTCCACAATTTCATATTCATTGTAGCTCTTAGTAAGGCTTGTATTTTCGCAATCTCTTCCAATCGTTGTCCTACCAATCATTTATACAAACTCATTTATTTGATTATTCCCAATATTTCTGTCTCTCGTGCCTTAAATATGTTCTGTGAGTGTCATTTTTTCCAAGCCTTGTTTTCTCATTATAGACACAGAAATTTCAACTGTCTATTTTCATTGAAACTTCCTTATTGATCACATGTTCAGTCCATGGAAACATTTAACATCTTTCTGAGGAATCCTATTTCTGTTACTAAAAGTCCTTTCTTCACCTGTAAACAGGATGTTCTGCATTGACTGCCATACAAGAAGGCTAATATTATATAATTCAGCATCATTTTCCTACTTGACATTAAATCTTTTACATTTAACCTCGGGAAAGGTACGATTCCACCTCTTCTCTCGTAGCTGTGGGTTAAACATCAAGATTTGTATGTGATAAAATCACTGTTACAGCTCCGAGTTCTGTTCACCTCTTCCAAAATGCCAGCATGCAAGAAAAAGTTTCACCAAACCACATAATGCTAAATGAAATCTGGGAAGATCCGAGTTAAATAAATGCACATTCTGCTGATAGGGTTCGGGAAATAATAAGAATAAATGAACTTGTGAGTGGTGAGTAATTAGCAGGCCCGTTATCGGAAATTACATGGGGGCTCCCCCGCCTGGGGATTTAAAACTTCTTCTTCTATGTGCCCTGTTCCGTCAGAACGTAGGCGATCATGGTTCTCCACATCTCACTATCCCTTGTAGCTCTTAGTATGTTTGCTCCTGTTACACATCGCAACCCCCGTTCCATCATCCACCTGATCACGCCCTGCAAATATGTTATCCGTTGCTTTCCTCTGACTATTTTTCCTTCTATCTGGTCAGTCAGTATCAGGTTCTCTAAGCTCTCCTTCCCTATTGCATGTCCTAGGAACTTCAGTTGTCTCTTCCTGATGCTCAGTATTAATTTCCTTTTGCATCGTTGCTTGCATGCTGAGTTCACGATATCCGCAGCATCTTTCTGTAGAACCACATTTCCGCTGCTTCAAGTTTTGTCCTCATTTTCGATGATATTGTCCAGCATTCACTGCTGTATTGAAGAACTGACATCACATAACAATCCAGCACTCTTTTCTTTGTTTCTAGTGAAATTTTCCTGTGTGTTAGTACTTTACTCAGCTTCTGAAATGCGTCCTTTAGTGTTCAAATTCCTGCTGGCACCCGCCTGACTTAAAATCCAAACGGCTCCCCACTCTGGCAACAGACCAGAAAAGTAATATAAAAAAAAATTGAAACAAAGTGAGAAATACTCATTGTATTATGCGCAGTTGCAACTGCGCCAAAGAACACTGGAATTGTGATTTGCAGAAAATTAATTAAGAAAAATTAAGGAATAATAATTGAAAAAGGAAAAAATAATTAAGAATTAAGAAGCAATTAATTAAAATATAATTAAGAAAAGAATAATTGGAAAAATTAAAGAATACAAAACGAAACAATTAAAATTGAATGACGAAAATATTAATAAAAGAATACAATTAATTAAAAAACTAATTAGGCAAAATAGGAAAAATTATTAAAATTAAAATTTGGTTATTTAGTCCAGGATATAGAAAAGATATTTTCAGTGCCTACATACAGCATTATATATATATATATATATATATATATATATATATACACACACACACACACACACACACACACACACACACATATATATATATATATATATATATATATATATATGTATAAACTGCATAAACTGCGTCTAGAGATTATATGCACGTTATGAATTGGTATAAAGAGTTTCGTCTTTAATGTTAAAAGTCCTATTATGATGTTGTTTAGATTCTACTCAATATTATTAATTTAGATGTATAGTGATAGAGAAAACTATTGTTTTGGGTTATAAAAAATTTTACTTAGTTAACAAAACTGACTAATGTAACTGTCAGTAGTTTATTTGCAACTATTTATTTTGATACTTTTACATTATTATACCTTGTAAAACTAATGTAAAAAATAATATGAAAAGATTTTAGAACAAATTCATCAATTTCTTAAAGGAAAAAACATAAAAAAATCATTTTAAAAATAAAAGATATATCAACAAAAATTAAGAACTTCCTAAAATATATTGCACAAATGCTT
The DNA here is from genome assembly GCA_037127315.1 of Ascarosepion bandense. Lineage (NCBI taxonomy): Eukaryota > Metazoa > Mollusca > Cephalopoda > Sepiida > Sepiidae > Ascarosepion > Ascarosepion bandense. The sequence goes on from JBBBDQ010002040.1 coordinate 1,791,163, forward strand.
ATTTCTTTTCAATATCTCTTAACAGCTTATTGTCAACATCTGATGTTAGATTTGCAATTTTAGCGGCTGGTAAGTTGTTTGCAGCAAATTTAACTGCCTCCCAGAGGTCACACTTGCTGCTGATTTGCCTTCCATTAAAATAAATATCTCTCTTGAGGATGCTCCACAGGTTCTCAATGGAATTCAAGTCACAGCTATTTGAAGGCCAGTCCATAAGAGAATCTTCAACAAATCCCATTTCTTTCAACCAGGATTTAGTAAACTTTGATGCATGACTTGGTGCGTTGTTTTGCATAAAGATCATAAATCTACGCTTGGTTAAAGGCTGTATATCAAGCCATTCAAAGAAATATTGCTCTAGAAAATCATAGTAACGTCTGGAATTCATTTTAACCTCGTCTTTCACTTTAAATGGACCCAGGATCTCATTACTAATAATCCCAGCCCATATAATGATCCCACTGCCGCCTTGTTGGCGTTTAAAAACTGTTCCTGAGTCATGTTGCTTTGAAACCTATCCTCGAGCCCATCCATCGGGCCCGTCGAGGGTGATCCTTGATTCGTCTGTAAAAAGCACTTTACTGAAATTAGTTTTCATGTATTTTTTTGCCCACTGCAATCTTCTTTCCTTGTATGTTTTTTGTTAAAATGGGTTTCTTTATTTGATTTTTTACATCAGCAAACTTCCTTAATGATTTACACCTTGTTTCCCTTGACACCATATGAGCTCCAATGGCTTCAAATATGAACGCACTTGACGCATTTGGGTTTCTTATTAATTCTCTTCGGATATGTGATAGATCTCGCTTTGTTAAATTCCTGAATTCAGCCCGAGACTTTTTTTTCCTTGGTTGAATTCCCATTTGACATATTTTCTTGAGTGTTCGATGATCCTTTTTCAAATCCTTAGAAATTTGATGTGAAAACTTTCCTTTACTAATTTCTTTGATTATATAGTTCTTTTCATTCATTGTTATTTCTTTCTTACGAGCCATAATACTAAATCTAGTTTTTGCAAATAATCTCTTGACACTACAAATTGCTATAATTACTGAAAAAATACTAAGTATCAATCTGAAATTTAAAATTGGGACTTAATTGCTTTCATGCTTACTCGCTATACATAATAGTACACATTATTTCATTGGATAACACATATCTATGAATTTTACATAAAGTATTTGACGATACCTCTTTTGCATATAATCTCTTGAAGCAGGTTATATATATAGGAAAAAATCACAAACCCGTAAAAATGAAGAGAATAATCCAAAAATCTAACATTGTTTAGAGCAATATGAAATATAGAGAAAAAGACTCAAAAGAAATGGATGTATTTTTTTATTAATCGGACAGATTTTATTATTAAACGTTATTTTTCAGTAGATACTTGTATCTGAGTAGATTCTCTGTTAATTTAATAAACGGTATATTTCTCTTTTTTTTTTTTATCAGTAATGCTTTCATTACAGTGTGCTTACCGTGTTCGGAACTTAACATACTCAAGACTCTATATGCATAAACTTTCCACATGTTTATTTATAAGTAAAACAAAATTAATTCTTAATAATTGCTAAAAGTATAGCCGAAAGCGCTCGAAAGTACAAAAGCTTTGAACAATTCTTATATAACTTGAGTTCCGAAGAAAAAATATTATACGAACACTTGAAAAACTATATAAAAAAAACTTAATGATAATACCTTGTCTGTCTTTTTTAAAGAAACCTGCATAAAAGAGATTGCCCACACACACACACACACACACACACACACACACACACACACACACACACACACACACACACACAATATATATATATATATATATATATATAAGAGACAATGAATGTCTATTATGTTTAATCATGAGCCGTTATATACATCGTTTTTGGCTTTAATTTTAGGTGAAAACAAAGACAAAAATTCTCCATTTGGATATTTTTTATTAATTTGGTTCTAAGCTTTCGGCTCACATGAGCCATCTTCAGAGAGATGAGTAACATAATAAAATCATATCTAAATGTTGGAGAATTTTTGTCTTTATTTTCACCTGAAATTAAAACCAAAATATGATGTTTAGAACAGATCATCATTAAACATAATAGACATTCATTGTCTCTTATATTTAACAGTATATGTTTAGAAAATATATATGGTAGAGCCGTTGGGGTTTGTTGACTTAAGTTAGCACTTACAAAACAGAATTACCACTTCTCATTCAGAACCTGAACCACAACATAAAAAATAAAATAAAATCTCTTATTCCCGAGAACCCCAAAACAGCAACATTCTACACTACCCCAAAACTACATAAACTCCCCAAAGTCATTTCAGAAAAACACCCTAACACCTCTTCATCCAACCCGCATCAAACTAAACACTCAAATAATGAAGAGATCTATAAAATTTCAAAAACCCTTAAAATCACACCACCTGGCAGAACCATAATATCAGGCATTGGTACCCTCACAGAACTTATATCTGGGTACATAGACAATATCCTAAAACCTTTATTGACTGACATACCTAGTTATATTAGAGACACTACTGACTTTCTCAACAAATTACAAAACATTAACTTAGTCCACGATGATAATATCCTAGTAACAATGGATGCTACGTCTCTGTACGCGAACATTCCACATGTTGAAGGAGTATCAGCCTGCCATGAGTTCCTTAGTAAAAGCAAATTACTTAACAACCAAATTACATTAATAATTTACATTAATAAATTTCATTTTAACACATAATAATTTTAAAATCAACAACAAACACTATTTACAGATTAGTAGCACAGCAATGAGCACGAAAATGGCACCTAGTAATGCCAATATCTTTATGCACATTCTAGAAAGGAAGATACTAGACAATTCAGAATATAAACCATCATATTACTTTAGATATATTGATGACATTTTCTTATTATGGACTCATGGATTAGAAAAATTAAAAAAAAAACTTTTTTACTTTCTGCAACAACTTCCACAATACAATTAAATTTACCATGGAGTACTCATACACATCCGTCCCTTTCTTAGACGTCATGATAAAATTAAACAAACATACACTTTCCACCAGTCTATACAACAAACCCACAAACCAACATATAATTCTACACTTTAACAGATGTCATCCCCTTAAATTAAAAAAAATCTATCGTATACAGCTCATTTCTAAGAATCAAACGCATTTGCTCAGACCATCTAGATTTTCTAACCTAACAAAGTAATTTCTAAAATGTAAATACCCAATAAAAATAATAAAAGAAACACTAAATAAAACCATCCACATAAATCGTAACACACTTCTCACATACAAGAAAAGAAAAAGCAACAACCGAATTCCCGTGGTTTTTAACCACAATCAATATTCCCACACACTTATTCCAAATTTAAAAAATGATTACAAGAACCTCCAATCAAACAAAAAAATCAAAGACATTTTCGATAAACCACCTATAAATGCAATGACACAAACACCCAACCTATCAGCTATCCTCACTTCTACCAAATATCTAAAAAATACAAACCTATCAGGGAATTTGATATGTGGGAAATCCCGTTGTTTAGTTGTCAAACATTTAGTAAACGATGCAGTATTTTCTCTACCCAACACCAACATCAAATTACACCCACCACGCCTCACCTGTGACAGCCAAAATATAATATATTTTCTCTTCTGTTCAATATGTCCAAATAGTGGATATATTGGTGAATCTGGAAACAGTTTCAGATTCCGTTTCAATAATCATAAACTAAGCACACTCCAAAACAACCCTTATTCACCCATAGCAGAACACTTCAATCAACCGGGAACACATTAGAAAACTGCAAATGTTTACTGATAGATTCCGATTTTAGTTCGACATACTCACGCAGAAAGAAAGAAAAATACTGGATTTTAAAATTAAATACATACAGGCTAGGGTTAAATAGGGACTTAGGTATTTTGAGTCTTTATAAATATTTCAATAGTTAAACATTTTTTAGATACACTTAAAAGATTTTTCTTTAAAACAACATTTATAAGTATGATTAAAGATAGCTTTACGCTTACAAATATTAAAAAATCTGTCGCTTTCTGCGTCACGTGATGTAAACAATATCTCGGACGAACGCTACTCGCGTAAACGTTTCTAATTTAAATTTTAAAATCATTTGTTTCTGATGAAAGGCCTGAAATATCAAATATGATAATAGAAATAAACAAATACTGTCAAAACATACATTTTTAAACTTACAACTTTTTAGTAGTTTTTCCTATACATATTAAGACAGTAGACGTGGATCATCACTATGTTATATATATATATAGTACGATGGACAAATTGTTTCATATATTGCGATAGAATATAATTTTTTCGTTTACTCTACAATATAACCTGCATGTTTTTACATTAAAAAAAAATTTAAGCCGAAATAATAGCAAAATTAATCTTACTTAAATTTCGTCCCCATCGAAGATATTGATTATAATAAGTTTGTCTAAATAAAAGCTTATTTCTTTTCTGTGCGCCTCCCACACACGCATACACACCTACTCTAGAAGACACAGTCATTTACTACATACAGGCATATCACCATGCACAGAGGCATACGTATGCCAGCCAATAGGATAAAGACACATTGACACACACACACACACACACACACACACACACATATATATATATATATACACAGATAATAAACGAAAGAGAGAGAGAGAGAGAGAGACATACAGACAGACAGACAGACAGACAGACAGACAGATAAACAAAACTATGTGTTTTAGGCTCGTATTTATTTGAAATACATTGTATAAAGACCAAATACCGTTTAAAATTGTGTACGACGTTTTCATTGATTATTTTGCCAGACGAAAAATAGAAGAAAAAAAAAAGAAAAAAGCAAAGGCGAAAACGAAATAGAAAAAAGAGAAACGTTTATTGTTTTCCGGTGAAATTTCCGTTAAACAAACTAACATTGCCTTAAAAGGGTGCCAATAATCGAGCTTCTAGAAGAAGGGTGCCGAGTATCAGGCTTCTAAAAACAGGGTGCCGAGAATCGAGGTTCTAAAAAAAGGGTGCCGAATATCATGTTTCTAATAGATAGATAGATAGATAGATAGATAGATAGATAGATAGATAGATAATGAACAGACTGAGATAGATAGATAGATAGATAGATAGATAGATAGATAGATAGATAGATATAGCACGTCTACAGGGTACGATGGATAAATTGTCGTTATTTGCCTTGTAAAATTATGCAAAGTAATTATAACAAAAGAACCATTCTATTTTCATGTAGAATTATCCACTTGGCAATAAATACTAAAAATAGAATGAAATACATCATATCTTAAAAAAAAAACTGGGGTGGCCTAATAATTTTGGCCGGTAGTGTATGATACTCACAGAACAGTTTGAAAACAAGAGAGACAGGAAAATAGCGCCTGACATACTTATTGAGCTTGAGTAAATGCATGGCGGAACAGAGTTTTGGAGACATAAAATAAAAAATATTTTAAGGGCTACAGATGACAGGAAATTGCTGAGAGAAATAATCGCCTAGCTCTGAGGGGACAAATCAAATTAATTCTACTTCTATCTTAAATGGTTTCCACCTGAGATTAATTGATTTTTTAAAGGGTGCTTACATGTGGTACAAGGCCGTGTGTATGGGGCACCCAATCAGGATCTAACTCACTATTCAGTTGTAATAGGTTCTAGCAAGACTTCTTCTATGTGCACTGTCCCTTCGGGGTGTAGGCGATCATGGCTTTCTACTTCTCCCTATTCCTGGTGGCTCTTAGTATGTTTTCTACTGTTACACCTCGCAAGCACCGTCCTGTCATCCCCCTGCTCAAGCCATTCAAATATGTTATCCGCTGCCTTCCTCTGTCTCTTTTCCTTTCTATCTGGCCTGTTAGTATCAGGTTCTTCAAGCCCTCCTTCCTTATTGCATGTCCCAGGAACTCCAGCTGTCTCTTCCTGATGCTCAATATTAATTTCCTTTTCGTTTCCATCCTTTCCAACACCTCGTCATTGCTCACATGCTCGATCCATGATATTCTCAGCATCCTTCTGTAGAACCACATTTCCGCTGCTTCAAGTTTTTTCCTTATCTTCGATTCACTGCCGTATTGAAAAACTGACATCACATAGCAATCTAGCCCTCTCTTTTTTGTTTCTAGTAAAATTTTCCTGTGTCTTAGCACTTTAATCAACTTCTGGAACCCGTCCTTCGCCATGCTAATTCGCCTTTGGATCTCTGTGTCGCACTTTCCGTCTTCTGTTATAACACTTCCCAGGTATTTAAAATTTTGTACGAGCTTGATTCTAGCATCCCCCACCCGTATTTGGCATTTTGGGTTGCTTTTTTTGCTGATGACCATGCATTCAGTTTTCTTGCAGTTTATATGTAGTCCTTTCTTGTCATTCTCCTCAGCTACATTCTGTTGGATGCCTTGTAGTTTTCTTTCCGTGTCTGCAATCAGCACTATATCATCTGCATACCTTATGTTGTTCAAACCACAACGAGGTGCCCACCTGAGTTTAGATAGAAATTCTGGGTATCTGACAAAAAGTGTGAATCATAGGCATTCATAGATATGATCCGACTAGTAAAGAAATAATGACAGGCAAACCTCTATTTAAATCAAATTTGACAGACGAGTATTTGTGTTCAACTCAACCAAAAGCAAACTTTTTATACCAGTTGATCCTCGCCGATTGATTTGAGTCACTATCAATGGTTTCGAAGGTCAGCTTGTTAATAATTAAGAGTCAGAGAAGCCAGGAAAACAATGTAAAAAGATTTAGAAAGTCGACTTAAAGATCGATGGGGTGGTGTTAAAATGTCAATATTAAAAAAAATTGTTACGTTTTTTTACGATTATATAAAAACACACTTTCTATATATATAAGTCGACATTAATGTCAACACCCAGTGGCGAGAGTGTCTCATGCTTACCTAATAATAATACTAATAATATCACTCATGTATATATATATATATATATATATATATATATGTAAAAATTAAGACAGACACGTTATTCCATGGTTAAGAGGCAGTATAGGCCTATTTTAGGCGAATCTTCATCTATAATTATTACGTTAGAACAAGTGAAACTAGAAACTACTACAAAACTGTACATTTTGTTTCGACATTGAAAGAAAGTCTCATCAATGAGATACTTAATAAATATAAATACTTAATAAATATTCATTGCTCTCTCCATTTCTCTCTCACTCTTTCTTTCTCTCTCACTCTCGTTTTCTCTCGCATTCTCTCTTTCTCTCATAGAGAGAGAGAGAGAGAGAGTTTTGATGCTGTGAAGTAGCTTCGCTTGATAACCTCATTATTGTTCACTGTTAGGTTTTATTCGTAAGTGTGTCTTTCGGTATTTCGGTATATATATATATATATATATATATATATATATATATATATATATATATATATTTATAAATACAGGCCATAAAATAACTATACAGTTACTTGTAATAAAAAAAGAGAAGCAGAAGATTGTCTGTAATCAGTTATCGCATTTTATTGTTTTTAACCAGAAATTAACAGATCCATTTTAATAATAAATTTCTGAACTGTTGATTCATAGCTTTCTTTTAATTGTTATTGTACGTAACTGCATGCTGACTTTATTGCCACCCTGTATATATCCTGGTCGACTGACGATCACAGTAACATGAAACTTAAATAGCGTTCTGTATATTGTCGCTTTTCGAGTTTTGATAACCTCGTTATTGTTCACTGTTAGGTTTTATTCGTAAGTGTGTTTTTAGGTATTTTTATTCGTAAGTGTGTTTTTAGGTATTTTGTCTTAATCTAAATTTCATTTTCCTGTTATGTTTTGTTGTTTTGTTTTCTGTATGTGTGGGGGGGGTGTTATTCGTTGTTTTTATTTATATCTATGAAGCTTTCATTTGGTTGCCTGATAGGATTTTCTTAAGTTTCATGCTCCAGGTAAACTTCAGACGATAGAGATCAAAGAAGGACTGATTAAACTCGATTCAAACTCACACCACGTGGAAAGAGAAGAAAATAACGTGAAAATAAACGTCCACACGGGGCAAAAAGAAAATGAAAAAAATTGTGGACGAGCCTTACAAGTCCAGGAGGAACGACTAATCAAAGTGGCTGGTGGGGAAGGCCGAACGATATTAATATGGTGGCAGATGACCTAATAGGTGTTTGACCTGTCCACACCTACTTACCACAGCTGAACTCTTCAACGTCTGTCTATATTTCCGAAATATTGAAACTATTTACATCTTTCATACCGTTCTCCTCTTTAATGCCACATTCACGAGGTTTCGGGCGTTGTACACTCCGGCATTCTTTAGATGGCATATGTTGGAATTTCGAACCGAACGCTTTGTAATCCTAAAAGTGACTTGACTCAAAGAGTTGGGAGTTCAATGCTTGGACACAAAGGAAACAAAAATTTTGAGAGTTAAGATAGTGAAGGGAATTAACTAAAACGGAGATACCCAAAAAAGGCATGGCATATAGAATTAGAATAATATACCCCCGTAGGCTAAATGGTTCAGTTCAAAATTACGACTGTAAGGATACAAAAGGTGCTTATTTCACTTTAGTCGAGATAAAGTCACGTGGTTACATGACAACCGCTTGTGACGTCACTCCTGATAGTGACTCAAACGCTAGCCCATTTTTTCAGCTAACAGCAACCGAGGAAGAAGGTTGTTTCTCTTCTGTCCGGGCATTTGGGCCTAGGCATAATCTGCCTATCACCATGTTCCGCTGAGACATAAAACTTCTACCGTACCGTGGGGGCATAGATGAAGCCTGCTATATCCCTTTGGAACACAGATGAATTCGGCCCATCCAAATCTGGAGTCATGACAATGGCCGAACAGAGGTATCTTCAATTTAAATGTATGACCTTTTCTTTTTGTTCCTTCTGATACTTTGCTTTGCGTTGGGCATAATGGATGTGTATTTCTTCACATGGGGGAATATGTGTGTATATATGTATTAATGTGTGTGTTATAATATAAAAGTCTCTTTGAAAACAAGCGTTCATTTATTCATTTCTCCGTTACGCCTTATCGTTGCAGGGTGACCCGTCTTATTATTTATTTACTAACCAATGTGGGAATAGGAATAACATATATTTCTTTCACCAAGGAATGTTCAGACATATCTAATGACTGGTATCATTATACAACGAAATATTAGTGAAGGTTGCAGCGTACAACGACTGAAATTTGAATATGGTAATAGAAGTGAAGACAGCCGCTTGAACAATGTAAATTATGATCTTTTATTTAATAAACATGTCTATCTACTCAGCTCCGGATGTGCTAATTACTTTTACAAACACATCTTATACTTACCCAAATTACTTTTACAGGGTTTACTTTTCAGAACTTTCTAGTTTGTTTTGAATGATATGCGTTATTCCTTTTTGATCTTTCAATAATGAACTGGCAGCGTCAAAACATTCTCATATTTCCCACGATTTAAGCTCACCTTATGTTTATAATATCTTTTTTCCATTCATGCTCAGCAGCTGTTTCTCTTCAACTATTTATTACTCGTATTTTAGAAGAGTCTTTGAGGAATGAAGAATTATCGGTAGAAATAAAAACAAACTTGAAAGAAGTAATATACTTGGATGTAAGTCTAAACTAACAAAAAACAAACAGGTAATTATAAACCGTGTAGATAAATGAACACTGTTCTGATCCCTCCTTATTTATATCTATAGCGGTAGGGTGTCCACCAATTTCCTGAATATTAATATATCTAACATGACTGACAAAGGTGTATCAGATCGCTTTGGAAAGAGAGTGGCGATAGGTTTGAACTTGTGTTTAATAAATCATTAGAAAAGAAGACAAAAATACTAAGGGGAAAGGAACTGAAGTTAAGTGCGTTGACAAAATTTCTATCGTCAGTAAGTCAACCAAAAAAAAAAAAAAGAAGATCATTTTGCCACACTAGCAAAAAATGAGTAACCTATTTAATAAAAATCTTAAAATCAGTTATTGTAATAGAATTATGCAAATGAGAATCAATGACCAGAAGAAAAAAGTTCCCAGCAAAATGAATGCGGAAAACCAATGAACCTCGGTGTAATAAAAGAATTAAAAGTTCTTATCCATTGAGAGGATAATAGCCTGGTTAGGAATTAGTTCCTCTTCTGTGTACTGTGTCCATTCAGAACGTTGGCGATCATTACAATTTCTTTCCCTTAATAAATTTTGTATTTTGGTGATCTCTCCTGATCCCTGCTCTGATATCCATTTACTGAAGTTCGTTTGGTATGTTATGGAACATTTTCCACTGTTTTGCTTGACTTCAATCTGTCCTCGTGAGGATCAATTTTTCCAGGCCATATTTTTCCTTTTGTGTTCAACTCTCTTCCTCGAAAAAGTCAAGCTAAAGAAATGCTTTGAATTAAAAAATGTTTAGAATTGTATTTTCATTGGAAGTGACTTGTTACTGATAGGTTCGAGGATTGGCAAAAAACACGATTTTTTAAATTTCCTAATTTCAATTTCTGATTATTAGATACGAATCATTTTGGCTATGATCACATACAGAATTAAAAAAATGCACTTTCACTATTAACTCAAGAAGAAGCTACTATGAATTAAAAACAATATCTTGTAGACCTTTAATAAATATATATATATAGTCATCCACATACAAGCCTGTTTCGCTGTGTGACCAGACACCCACTTGCTTCTGGCCGTGATCGAAACTCGACCGATAGGGTGTCAGTCGGAGTCGCTAACCCCTAAGCCATACGCTTATGGAACCTGAGAAAGGGAAATTTTAGCGGGTTGTATTTAAGCGGGATATACACACCGAAAGAACGCAATTCATTACTGAAGAGTAACGCATAGATTGCGGAAGTAGTAACTGTTTTTATTTAATTTTCCTCTCTAAAGAGCTCAATCGTAACGAGAGCATATATATATATATATATATATATATATATATATATATATATATATATATATATATATTAATGCAGGTTTCATTGAATAATATAGACAAGTTTTGTCTATTAATTTTGTGTAGGATCCGTTCGTACCGTCTGATATACTTGATGGTGATATCGTTGAAAGACAACAAAAAATCACAGTAATTGTTGATTTTTTTGTCGGGTCTAAGCTTTCAGCTCACATAAGCCATTATCAAAGAATAAATATTAACACACAGTAAACATAGAACATTTAAGTTATTAACAATAAAGAGAATTAAATTGAAAATATAAGTCCATCCCTACCGTGGCGGATGGCTGAAGACAGTGACAAAATAGTGGCGTTGTGGTCCCTGATCTGATTACAGGCATTTGAGTACGTTATTGGAAATATCAAAATTGATTGGATTCAAACCAGGTTTAAATTGTTTAATGTAGATTGCTTCGAGGATTTTTAGTTTCTGTTTATTATTTTCTTGTTTAAGTATGTACGTGTTATCAACGAGCGTTTTTCTCAGAAGTGTGTGTGTGTGTGTGTGTGTGTGTGTGTGTGTGTGTGTGTGTGTTATATTTATAGCAGGAATCGGAGTTTCATGCACTATGCATACATCAAGTGCATATTATGAACTGACCGTTTCTAGATTTGAATTTTGAGTTTCGTTTCTCGAATTGTTAAGGTCGTTATAAATTATAAATCTGTCATTTTTAATTCATTAAATGTATAATTTATTTTCGTTTATACCAAAACCGAAATATTAAATTGAAAAGTAAAATCGTGGAAGGTTAAAAAAATAGGGTTAGATTTTAGACGTATATTTTAAGGGAATTAGGGTGTTTACTTGTTATGGACGAAGGCATTATAAAATAGAGTAACTATATATATAATCTCGTCATCAGCCAGTTTTGAATGTTGGTTGTAAAAACAATAACTATATATATATATATATATATATATATATAGGAAAAATTACTAAAAAGTTGTAAGTTTAAAAATGTATTTTTTTGACAGTATTTATTTATTTCTATTATAATATTTGATATTTCAGACCGTCCTCGGCTTTTCATCAGAAACAAATGATTTTAAAATTTAAATTAGAAACGTTTTCGCGAGTGGGCGTTCGTCCGAGATATTGTTTACATCACGTGACGCAGAAAGCGACAGATTTTTTTAATATTTGTAAACGTAACCCTATCTTTAATAATAATAATAATAATAATAATAATAATAATAATAATATATATATATATATATATGAAATATTAGAAAATAATAAATAGTAAATAATGGATAGATACGATGTGAAAAGGTGTGTACAAATATTTGTATTTATTGATATCAATACCTATATATGTGCGTTTGTGATGTGTATGACATTGTTGGATGTGTGCAGGCTAAACCGGTACCCCCACTCCAATTTCTTGCGAGTGAAGGTAGTGATTATCAGGAGTTTAAAAAAGACCTATCTAAAGGGCTGAAAAACCCTTGACCATTCAATAGTCAGCTAACTAGAGGTGTTGATCCAATGCCTTACTGGAGAAAGACTCTACTATTAATCCCAAGAAAGCTCATGACTTTTAATTATCAAATTATAAAACCTTACATAATTCATCTTCATATAATTCTTCTTACATAATTCATAACTATCAAATTATAAAACCTTACATAATTCAGGCTCCAAAGGAGAATCAGTAATGTGATAGGTACTGACTTGGCAGCACGACTACAGCCACTTCCCCACCGACGAAATGTGGCCTTCTTTTGTTTGTTCTATAAATACTTTCATGGCTTCTGCTCGAACGAACTTAAGTCACTGGTGCCTCCTCAACAGGTGTTTACTCGTGCAATCAGATTGGCAACTGGGTCCCACCCATTCACAGTTAGGTTAGCCAAATTTTACTCCTGCAGCTTCTTCTCTCGCACTTCCCGCCTGTGGAACTCGCTTTCATATTCTTGCTTTCCTGACGGCTACACCCTCCAGGAATTTAAATGCAATGTCAATACTCATCTATTAACCACTTGACTCTGGTTCTTTCCCCACCCCGTATATATCCTTTCCTTTCTCTCCACCTTTGCAACTGTCATCACACCTGTATTCCCATCCTTCTATTGCTCCTTTCTAACTGGTTCGTCTTACTCTTCACTCTCTTCTAATTAATCTTTTTACACTTATGTAGCCCCCTGCACATCAGTGGCATTACCGCCTTGCTCGGAAGTTAAAACGGAAGTAGTGACTAATAGTGTAAAAGAAATTTCCTTGTAGCAGCTGCTGATAATGAATGAGAAAAAATTTTTTAAAAATATGAAACAAATTTAAATCGCAGGAAAATATGTGAATGTGTCAGTTTTTTATTGGAAGTTCAAAGATGGTGTACATCTCCCAGAATAAGCTGACAGATTGTAAAAAGAAAATGTAAACCCTGTAAAATAGTGCGGTAAGTTGTATTTGGATGAAAAAGTGTCAATTTTACGGCTCAGTTGAGAGAAAAAATTATTAAATAAAAGACGAGAAGTACTGAATGATTGTAGACGCGCCGATAAACATTTATTGTGTCATTTGCCACCAAAGTGAGGTTTTTTTATTTTATTTTATTTTTTTTGTCCTCCATGTTTTTGGTTTGAGTAAAAGTGCCCGTAATTGGTTAGTCCTTCCGTGTATTTGGTTTGAATTGTCGCCAGTTTTTTCTTTCTTTTTGCGTTTATTTATGTGAACATGAAAGGGCGACTAGCGGCGGCTCTGGAAAAAAGAGGGTTCGTTTGTGTCTGGCGTGCAGGGCAGTAATCTGTTCCAAAGAAAGAAAATAATAATAATACTCACCGCTGTCTTAATAATCCACCTTCAGCTCATTCTAAAGGAAAAAAGAGAGGAGGCCCTCGAGTGGAATTTTTATAGACTGAGGAAATGGATTATGGGTAGAGAAATGGATTATGGATAGATAAAACCGACCGACCAAGTTCACCGAGAGAGTTAGTGGCGTCAATTTCTTGGCGAGAAGCTGACGCAGAGAGACGCAGTGAAAAGGTGGAAGGAGGAAAGTGGAGGAGGAAGAGGAAGAGGCGTAGCAAGAAGCCAGCTGGGAGAGCGTTGAATTGAAATCCAACGGTCTGTGGTTCGATCCCTGGCTCTGCACTCACTAGAAGAAAGTGTGCAACAAGCTATTTCGGCGTAATGGGGGACAGGTTCGACCTGAAATTGATTCCAAAGTTCAGTGGCTCGACCCCAGTACTTGACTGGGTGGAAAAAGTGGAACTGCATTGTCTCTTGTCTGGTGTCAAAAACATTGAACATGTGATTCCTCTGCGTTTGTCCGGTGGGGCTTTCGCTGTGTATCAACAGCTCAGTGCTGAGGAAAAACAGAATTATGAGAGGATCAAGGCAGCCCTATACAAAGCGTTTGCTATCGACCCCGCCACTGCCTGGGAGCAATTTGAGGCAAGACAATTACATCCTGGCGAAACTGTGGACGTATATTTGGCCGAGCTGACGAAGTTGACTGTGTTGTTCGGTGGGCTGCCCGAGCGGGCCTTGGCATATAAATTTCTAGCGGGGCTCCCAACCGGAGCAAAACAGCTCCTGCGGGCGAGCTCAAACATAACCTCGTTGTCCCTTAATGACCTGGTGGACCGAGCCAGAACCGTGATGAAGGATAATTCCGAGCTGAGAGATCCGGTAATCGCCGCTGCACAATCCACACCGAGTGATGATAAACCGTCTCAGGGGCTTAGCCCGCGTGGTGGGGTCGTGTGTTATAGGTGCGATGGCCAGGGCCACATTGCAAGGAACTGCAGACGGCGACCGACAGCTGTTCGCTGCTACCGGTGTAATGAAACCGGACATATGGCCCGGGATTGTGCGGGAAACGGGGCCGGGGACAAGGTGCCGGCGTCGACCTTTCCCCAAAGCAGAAATTAGAGGCGCTTCCGATCATTCAGGTCTATGTCAACGAGACATTGTGCTCAGCACTCCTCGATTCCGGGTGCTCCCGCACCATAGTGTTCGTAGACCTCTGCCACACTTGGAAGGAGAAGGGTGTCAGGGTAACCACCATCAGTGGAGAATCGCGGACATGTTGCGGGGTGGGTGCGATAAACATCCGTACAAGAACAGGAAATTCGGCCAACGTCGAGGCGCTAGTAGCGCTCAAAAAACCACTGAACTTTGACCTGCTTCTAGGCTATGATGCCATCAGAGCCCTAGGTGGCGTTCACATAACGCAGACGGGAGAAGTGCAGTTTCAAGAGAGGACCCCAGTGTGCGCAGCGCTGAGGATCGACCAGCCAGACTTTAGTGTCGAATTTGACCAGCACCAGAAGGCTTGGACCGCCTCATGGAAGTGGTCGGGAAATCAGGAGCCAGCAAAATTGCGGAACGAAGTAGCCGAGTACCATGTGCCCGACCAAATAAGGCCTGCATACGAAGAGGAGCTTCGTGAATGGATCAAGGATGGCTGGTTAATTCCTTACCCATATGAGAAACTTGGACCTCCCAAAGGTTTGATCCCGCTGATGGCGGTTACTCAGCACAACAAAGCAAAAGTGAGGCCAGTGATGGACTACCGCGAACTAAATGCGCATGTTGATGCATTTACGGCAGATGCTGATGTTTGCGCCAGCAAGCTACGAGAATGGCGCCAGCAGGGTTCCAATGTGTCCCTGCTGGATCTAAGAAAAGCGTATCTGCAGGTCCGGGTCAGCGAAACGATGTGGCCGTTTCAGACGGTGGTGTTTGCCGGCAGAAGGTACTGCCTTACCAGACTGGGCTTCGGGCTGAACGTGGCACCCCAAATAATGAAGACCATAGTCAACGCTGTGTTGTCACAGCAAGAAACAATGAAAGAGGGGACATCGACGTACCTTGATGACATATACGTGAACGAAGACGTTGTATCATCATCACGCGTAAGGACCAAACTGGCCGAGTTTGGCCTGATTTGCAAGGACCCGGAACATTTGGAGGATGGCGCCCGTGTCTTGGGCCTGAAAGTTCGAAAGGAGCGGGGGACCTTGAAGTGGGGGCGCGGAACTGCAGTTCCTGAAGTACCCGAAGTCTTCACGAGACGAGTGGTCTTCTCCCTGTGTGGAAAACTTGTGGGGCACCTACCAGTGTGTGGATGGACTCGTGTAGCAACAGGCACCATAAAAAGGAGGGCAAGCGCAGTCACCAAAGACTGGGATGATGAAACGACGGACGATCTGTTGGTTCGCATGGTGAAAGAGACCATCGCAAGGGTAAAGCAGGATGACCCCGCAAAGGGAGACTGGTGTGTGCAGGGAGACGAATTGAGCGTGTGGGTGGATGCGAGCTCTGTGGCGATTGGTGTGCTGCTTGAGGAGAACGGAGCTGCGATTGAGGACGCCTGCTGGCTGCGACCGACGAATGACGCTGCTCACATCAACCTGGCAGAGCTCGATGCGGTGACGAAAGGCATTAACCTGGCACTCCAGTGGAAAGTCAAGAAATTACACATACACACAGATTCGCTGTGCGTGTACCACTGGATATCGAACACACTGACAGGTAAGGCCAGGGTGCGCACCAAGGCGGCCAGCGAGATGCTGATCAGACGGAGGTTGGAGACCATAAGAAAGCTAGTAACAGAGTACAATCTGTCTGTGGATGTGGTACTTGTCACCTCAAACTGCAACCTCGCTGATAGGCTCACTCGGGTGCCTCAGAGATGGATTGATGCCGTGAAGAAAGAAGCTGGGCCAGTACCGTTACTATGTGCTGCCTCTGTGGAGGCGGCAGACAAAATCAGGGAAATACACCACATCAGTGGGCACCCCGGAGTGAGACGGACATGCTATTTTGTACAATTGACCAATCCGTCAGTGTCAAAAAGTGCAGTGAGAGCGGTGGTCAAGGAATGCCAAACATGCCAGTCAATCGACCCCGCTCCAGCGAGATGGCGGAGGGGTCGGCTGGGAACAGACATGACTTGGAGCCGACTGGGTATGGACATATCCCATTATGGCAGCCAGCACTTCCTCACACTGATAGATTGCGGACCGACGAGGTTTGCGATCTGGCGCCCGTTGGCACGCCAGGACTCCTCCAGTGTCATCCGTGAATTGGAATCCATATTTTACGAAAGGGGGCCGCCTGAAGAGATCCTCACGGACAACGATACTGCCTTCTGCAGCGTAGAATTTAGGCGTTTTGTAGACGAGTGGGGGATCAGGCTCAGACACCGATGTGCATATGTGCCGAGTGGCAACGGCATAGCAGAGCGGTGCCACCGAAGCGTGAAGAGGACCGCGGCCAGGAAGGCGTGCACTATTGCAGAAGCGGTCTATAGATATAATGCAACACCGAGGGATGCTGTGACTGCTGTGAGCGCACCCGCCAATGCGATCCATCGCTACCGAGTGCGCATCAAGGGCATTGACGCGCGTCTGCCTGATCGGCGGGGAACAACAGGGCCGTATGAATTAGGGGACACCGTCTGGGTGAAGCCTCCCAATAGCCGGTGCACCACCAGTTTTCGAAGGGGACGAATCACCGGCATCGTCAGTGAGCAGGCCGTGCTGGTTGATGGTACTCCACGCCATGTGAGGGACATTCGGCCCGCCCTGAATACGAATTCGTTGACAAGTAGCGGCAGTGGTTAATCATCCAATGACGAACTGTGGATTCGACCTACGCCCCGCGAGTCTGATGGTCCGACTGCGAACCCCGACGCTGTTGCCGATAATTCCGATGCCACTTCTGAGAGCTCAGATGAAGAAATCCAGACAATCCCCCTTCGTAGGAGTGCCCGCAACAAGCGGCCACGTCCGCCTTGCCACATGTGTGGTCTTGAGACCAGGGGGGAGTGTGAACATGAAAGGGCGACTAGCGGCGGCTCTGGAAAAAAGAGGGTTCGTTTGTGTCTGGCGTGCAGGGCAGTAATCTGTTCCAAAGAAAGAAAATAATAATAATACTCACCGCTGTCTTAATAATCCACCTTCAGCTCATTCTAAAGGAAAAAAGAGAGGAGGCCCTCGAGTGGAATTTTTATAGACTGAGGAAATGGATTATGGGTAGAGAAATGGATTATGGATAGATAAAACCGACCGACCAAGTTCACCGAATGAGTTAGTGGCGTCAATTTCTTGGCGAGAAGCTGACGCAGAGAGACGCAGTGAAAAGGTGGAAGGAGGAAAGTGGAGGAAGAGGAAGAGGAAGAGGCGTAGCAAGAAGCCAGCTGGGAGAGCGTTGAATTGAAATCCAACGGTCTGTGGTTCGATCCCTGGCTCTGCACTCACTAGAAGAAAGTGTGCAACAATTTAAGGATAGTTTAGACTGATTAAAATCATCATCGTCTGAAAGTGGGCTTAACGCGTAACTCAAAATCACGATTTCAGATTCAGTCATTCAGTGGTTTTAGTGTGTGTTGTCCTTAGAGCTCTGTTTTCGTTTGATTTCCTGAGGCATTGAGCACTTTTTTGGCCTTTCTTTTATTCTTTGACAAACTTGGTTGACGCCGTTGCTCTCTGGTTGCCCTTTGCTAATTACTGGCTTTATTCCTAGAGCACTTTAGCTATTGGACGTGTTTATACGCGCTAAAAAGTTTGCCTTCTTCTACCGGACGCTCGTGGTCTAGGTGTAGAATCGCCGACTGACGCCGCGTCGGTCGGGTTTCAGTCCTGGGTTAGGAAGCGATCAGAGTCTAACCGTACTGATGAGCTGTGATACAGCGAAACAGATCTGACTATAATATATATTGTGTGTATTTTGGCAGCATTTTTTTATTAATACAGGTTTCATTGAATAATATAGACAAGTTCTCTCTATTTATTTTGTGTAAGATCCGTTCGTATGATCTGATTAGCTTGATAGTGTTGTCATGGAAAGACGACAAGAAATCGCAATAATTGTTGATTTTTTAACTTAAATGTTCTATGTTCACTGAACATTAAATGTTCATCCTTTGATAATGGCTTATGTAAGCCGAAAGCTCAGACTTGATAAAAAAATCAACAATTATTGCGATTTCTTGTCGTCTTTCCATGACAACACTATCAAGCTAATCAGATCATACGAACGGATCTTACACAAAATAAATAGACAGAACTCGTCTATATTATTCAATGAAACCTGTATTAATATATATATATATATATATATATATATATATATATATATATATATATATAAGAAACGTTACGGAAAGACCATAGAGTAATAAAAAACCTGAACTGACAGCAAACTGCCTGCATTCGGACAAGAAACGAGTTCAGCAGATAGACAATAATAGAAAGGGGCGTAAGACAAAGAGGTTGTAGCGGAACTCTAGATCCTGATTGGTCATCAAATCGCAAAATTAAACTAAAGAAAAAATCCCTTGCAGGAGCCACCCCACGTGACTGGGTCAATACTTAAGGATGGTCTCTAACCGGTTACGGTGGTCAGTCAGGGGAGGCGCTTTTGCTGACACACATCTAAAATATAACGGCAACTTCAAATCAACCCGAAGATAAGGTCAGGTCTCACCTTGTTCTCTTTCTCCTTATCTCTCTCAACAACTACTACTAGAACACTTTGTACGAACTCTTGATACCTTAACTCTCTCAGTGGACATTAATTTCTACAATTCTTGTGATTCCTTCTTTTAATAAATTTCCATTTTAAAATTCAAACTGTATACTTTATTATTCCACTCTTCTACATGAATCCGCACATCCAAACTGACAACCAACCTTCTGATGATGAAAACTTTCTAATAATAATTCTGATCATGAATAATTCAATATAAAACTTGAGAGCTGTGGGGAGTTCGTTTAAGTCTCAAACAAGGCCGAACAAAAAAAAAAGACATTAATCAGCTCCCTACACTTTAATGTCTTCTCACCAGATCTATTCAGTCTATACAGCGAGACAATTCTGAGAGTTCCAGAAGTCCTGCCAGGATTCATCATCGGTGATAGCAATCTGAATCATATAAGATACGAAGATGATATAGTGCTGGTAGCAGAAACAGGAAAGAAACTACAAGATCTCCTACAGGAAGTAGTTTAAGAAAACGGAAAGAAAGAACGACATATCGACTACAAGAAAACAGAATGCATGGTAATCATTAAAAATAGGAAACCAAAATGCGAATTACAATTAACGGGGATATTAAAATCAAAAATTTAAATACCTGAAAGAAGACGGAAATGGCGATACAGAAATCTGAAGGCTTATTGGCATGGCCAGCGATGCATCCCAGGAACTGGGTAGAGTATTAAGAGACAGGAAAATTTAGCTGGAAACAAAGAAGAGAGTACTGAATCGTTATGTGATGTTTGCCCTTCAATATGGCAGCGAATACGAGGCAATTTCATCAAAGATTAAAGAAACACTTGAAACTAAGACTTACCATCAGGAAAGGAAGTTTTTGGAACATGTAATGAGGAAGGATGTGCGTTGTAGTACAGTGGACATCGACTTGGAACGACAAATCGGGGAGCCGAGTTCGAATTCCAGCTGAATATATAGCATTCACTTACACGCAAATACCTTTGGGAAAGGTATTAATCCGTCTCTTCCCTCCAGTTATTGGTAAATAATAGGACAGATTGGGTTCTATATCCATGGCTGGCAACCAGTCTACCGCAGAAAGCAATGGCAACCTACTGCGGAATAATCTTCTGCCCAGTCAGTCATGTCTCTTTCAAGGCAAGATCACCCAAAACGTGTATCTCGTATGGTACTTAACCGAGTGACTGAATATAATAGTTGAAAACATGATTAAGGCTTCTGCTGGGCATAAAGTAAGGGATCAGTTTTATATTGTTATGAAGTAATAGACTGATCCTCCACTAATTACTACTTAATAATATAATACATCTTTCCCCCCTCTAACTTTGAGTTCAAATAACATGACAGATTGGGTTCTATAGCCTTGGCGGGAAACCAGTCTACCACAGAAAGCAATGGCAACCTACTGCGGGATAATCTTCTGCCTGGTCAGTCATGTCTTTTTAGAAATATGATCGCCCAAAGCGTGTATCATGTATGGCACTTAACTGACTGAATGAGAAAGGAGGGCTTGAAGAACCTGATGCTCAATCCTGCTCCATCATCTATCTGCTCAAGTTTATCAAGTATGTCAAGCTTTGCTTCAACTTGTCTCTCTTCCCTTCTATGTGAGGGATAACTGGAGAAGGGCTATTAAGATCGACAAGGAGTAGGGAAATCTAGAAGATCATGATAATCTATGTCCCGAAAGGACATGGCACATAGAAGAAAAAGAAGAATCCCTAAATACAGACCCGAAAACAAATTTCTTACATGCTATATAAAACTCAGGAGTTAAATACTTCCTCATTCCAATTAGCAGTTATCTATCAAACTTTATTACCAATAACCAAATTTACATGCATTCAACAGCAAGGCCTCTGATTGGGAGGTTGTAAGGAGCATGGAACCCCCTCTGAATTGCTGTTGTTCCCAGGTCCACTCTGACGCAGCGTGGTAGCACCTGTTAGGGCCCAAACTATGGGCAAATAGTTTGACCTCAAACTAAGGTCAAAACTCTATGAAAGTATAAAAATAGATTTTTATAGAAAAATATACGTTTTTGAATTAAAAATATTTTATTTTTAATTCAGTATTTTTTAATCTATTTTAATAAATATATTAATGTATTGTTGGTAATATTTTATCAACAACACATTTTTGTATTGTTGGTAAAATGTATTGTTAGTAATATTTTACCAACAATACATTTTTAAAGGAAGAAGATTGTTACCATAAAACATTTTTGAATAAAAAGAAAAAATAATAAAAACATTTTTCAACAAAATCTGACAACCTTCTCACAATAACTGAACATTAAAAAATGTCTTAAAACCCTACATTTTTGTCATTAGATAACCCACAGAGGTGTTGATATGCCGTTAAACAAAACTCAAACTTTACTGATCAAAGTTAATACGCCATAAAAATCCAAACAATCAATCTACTGTTGAATAGTACTACATGTGGAAGTGAAAAATAATTATATCAGTTGGCTATGCAAATGAATTAATTACTTATATTAAATAAACTCATGTCAGATAAAAACATTTGAAACCATTTACTCGAGTAAGAGTAAACGAGCTGTGGTTTAAGGACCTTATCTTAAAATTATGTTTACAAATTATATATATATATATATATATATATTTTAATTCAGATACTTCAATCCAAAGGAAAAAAGCAGGAAGGTAAATTCCAAAAAACCCGATCCTAATTAATATTAAAAATTTATTTTAATATTAAAAAATGATACAGGAAGAGAGCTCCATGTAATAAAATATTACAGAGCAAATATATATATTAAAAAAGGATTAATTCAAAGATGTTGAATGGCCATTTCGATATGACGATCCCCACGGGGAGCGACACATCACCTCAGCAACAGAAAAAAACCTTTCAGAAACTGGAGAAAAATTAGTCTACTTTTCCTTTTTAAATAGATTCCAAAGAAATTAAAAAATAAATAATAATAAAATAAAATAAAATAAAATAAAATAAAAATAAAAATAAAGGGAAAGAAAAAGAAAAGGAAAAAGAAAAAGAAAAGGATAGAATAAAATCAAATAAATAAGAAAAGAAAAAAAATTGACATCGTCTGGGTTTGCAAAAAAAAAGGGGAGAATGTAACTAAAAATTAACAGACCCCGTGTTGAATCATTTAAAGCAACACGGAAAAAAGTTGGTAAGAGAGATAAAAGAAGGAAGGGAGGGAAAAAGAAAGAAACTAAAGAAAAAAATTTTTTTTAAATATTACAGACGCTGGACAAATTCAAAAATCTAATTTCCCCAAAACGTTGAAGTATTAAAAAAAGCCTTTACTTAAAAAGGCATAAATTATTGATAAAAGGGAATAAAAAGATATAGGATTTGAAATAAAATTATTTTTTTTAAAAAAATTAGGTCATTTGAAATTAAACTAAATAAAGACAATACTAGGTAAAAAAATTACAATTATTATATATACATATCAATAGAAGTACACACACACACATATATATATATATAGGTTCTGGGAAATGCAGACGGCACTGTCACGTAGGTTCTGGGAAATGAAGGAGGAGGGGCAGGACCCCATAATCAGCTGGAAATTAATAGGCTCAGCTTGTACTCCTAAAAGTTTTCGTGATAGGTGTCGTCTGTGTTTATTGGAGAAGATTCTGATTTTGAAGTATCCTCATCAGGACTTACTTTTGAACTTTAGAAGGGAATTTATAAACAAGTGCCGCCATAGGGCGGATTTTAAAATTTAACTTCTAATTTTTAATTTTTAAATTCTATATTTTTCTATAATTTTTTTATTATTTTAAAAAAATTTTTTAATTTTAATTTTAATTTTTTTTTTTTTTTTTTTTTTTTTTATGTGTATGTTTGTGTGTGGATGTGCATATTTGTATATATGTATTTATGTATGTGGGCTATATGTTATTTTGGAAAAAAATTTTTTTAGCTATGTAAATGCTCCTTTTCATAATATTCATTAATATGTATGTGTGAGTGCATAAAGAATATATATATATATATATATATATATATATATATATGTGTGTGTGTGCGTGTGTGTGTATATGTGTGCATGTATGTGTACACATGTATATTATGTCTATGTGTGTGCGTGTGTGTGTATATGTGTGCATGTATGTGTACACATGTATATTATGTCTATATGAATTTTTTGTATATAGGTGTGTACACACACATATATATATATATGTGTGTATGCGCATGTATATGTATATTAGTGTGTAATAAATTGAATGTATGTGTGTGTATGTGTATGTATATATGTATTCTTATTCGTTAAATGGTGTGTGTGTGTATATATATATATATATATATATATATGTGTGTGTGTGTACTTCTATTGATATGTATATATAATAATTGTAATTTTTTTTACCTAGTATTGTCTTTATTTAGTTTAATTTCAAATGACCTAATTTTTTTAAAAAAAATAATTTTATTTCAAATCCTATATCTTTTTATTCCCTTTTATCAATAATTTATGCCTTTTTAAGTAAAGGCTTTTTTTAATACTTCAACGTTTTGGGGAAATTAGATTTTTGAATTTGTCCAGCGTCTGTAATATTTAAAAAAAATTTTTTTCTTTAGTTTCTTTCTTTTTCCCTCCCTTCCTTCTTTTATCTCTCTTACCAACTTTTTTCCGTGTTGCTTTAAATGATTCAACACGGGGTCTGTTAATTTTTAGTTACATTCTCCCCTTTTTTTTTGCAAACCCAGACGATGTCAATTTTTTTTCTTTTCTTATTTATTTGATTTTATTCTATCCTTTTCTTTTTCTTTTTCCTTTTCTTTTTCTTTCCCTTTATTTTTATTTTTATTTTATTTTATTTTATTTTATTTTATTATTATTTATTTTTTAATTTCTTTGGAATCTATTTAAAAAGGAAAAGTAGACTAATTTTTCTCCAGTTTCTGAAAGGTTTTTTTCTGTTGCTGAGGTGATGTGTCGCTCCCCGTGGGGATCGTCATATCGAAATGGCCATTCAACATCTTTGAATTAATCCTTTTTTAATATATATATATATATATATATATACACTCCCGATCAAAAATTTAAGACCACTTAAAAATCTTTAAAAAAAATTTTTTTTACAGATAGATTTTAAACTCCTCTCACTTAAGGTTACCAATACTACAATCTAAAAGGTTATGGAAACAAAAAGCTACATTCCAAACATTTTATTTAGCAATTTACATTTTTCTAAATGTGATTTACACATAATCAAAATTATAAGACGAGAGACAAAAATTCCTCGAAATTGTACAAAGAGTGTATGAAAATAGTTAACAACCAAATTTAATAATGAAGTCTACCTCCACTGCTTTTGATGACTTCAAAAATTCTGTTGGGCATGCTAGAAATAAGCGTTTCCATTAAGGTGCGGGGGATGTTGCTCCAGCTTCTGAAGATGGCTTCACAAAGTTCATTTTTTGTTGAATATTGTTTGCCATTTCGATAAACATCTCTTATCATCCATCCCCAAACATTTTCAATGGGTTCAAGTTCGGTGAGTATGCAGGATGTCCCAAGAGATGGACCCCATTTTCTTGTAGAAAGGTCAAGGTCCGTCTTGCAGCGTAGATTGCAGCATTATCCTGTTGGAATAACCATCCATCCCCACACAAACGATGGCACTCCGTCATCAAAGATGCTTTTTGTAGCATGTTAACACAACCAGCCGCTCTCTGACGACCCTGCATCACCTGGAGTTCCATCGTCCCTCTGTAAGAAAAGGCACTCCATACCATTAGGGACCCTCCACTACTATGACGTGTGGAGAAAATTTCAGGAGGCATGTTTTTGTTATGCCAATATCGTTGGAAGCCATCAGGACCATCGAGATTGAATTTTTCTCATCAAAAAACAGGACTCTCTTCCACTTCTCAACATCCCATGTTTGGTATTCACGACTAAATTTTAAGCGGTCCAACTTGTGACGTGGAAGCAGCCGAGGAATTTGTTTACGCTTTTTATTTACCATGACTTTTTGTCTTAAGTGTCGTCTGATGGTTACGGGACTGCAATCAGCATCTGTGACTGCCTTAATTTGACTAGAAGAAAGTCCCCCGTCTTTCATAACAACCCGTCTTATTCTCCTACTCAATGCAGGAGAAATTTTTGGGGGCCTACCAGAGGATTTTGCTTTTCCATAATACTCACTGTTCTTTAGAAAGTTGCAAATCACAGTTTTACTGCGATTTACCTTAGCTGCCATCGCCCGCTGTGACAAATCTTGCTTATGGAATTCTAGAATTTGAGAACGCTTAACTTTGGTAAGTTTCCTTGCTTTAGGCATGGTAACACCTTTACGCAGTGATTGCTAATCTCTAACTGAACTAAAAACATTGGAATTTCCATAGATCTAACAATTTATACCCCTGGTCTTATAATTTTGATCATGTGTAAATCGCCTCATTTTATAAAAATATAAATTTCTAAATAAAATGTTTGGAATGTAGCTTTTTGTTTCCATAACCTTTTAGATTGTAGTATTGGTAACCTTAAGTGAGAGGAGTTTAAAATCTATCTGTAAAAAAAAAATTCTTTTTAAAGATTTTTAAGTGGTCTTAAATTTTTGATCGGGAGTGTATATTTAAAATATAAACTGGATTTAGTATTAAATATCCCATAGTTGTTGATATGCAATAAAACCCCAACAAACCAACCAAACCAAATTTACAAAGTAAATGAAATTATTATAAATACACTTTATATAAAATTCTCTGACTTCTGTTAGTCCATTTGCCCATCGGTCACACCTAGAATAGCAATGGATTGACAAATTATGCGGCGAGGGGCAAACAGTGAGGATGAAAGTAGAGTTGGTTGTACTAAGGTCCATAGCTTAGTACAAGCTTAGTACAATAAATGTTCATTATTTTTTTGAAAAATTAAATGTTTTAACATAAAATTCTTACACTATTTTAAAACAAATAAGCGCCTCCTCGGGTTAACTCTCACAAGAGACCTCAAGTGGAATGACTATATAGAATACATAGCTTATTCCGATGCTAAGAAAGTCGATTCTCTGTGTAGGACCAGGAAGTCTTTCCCGTCTGAAACAATCCTGCACATATATAAATCTACTATCCGCCCATGCATTGAATACTGCTGGCATATCTGGTCGGGTGCTCCTGCTATCCACTTAGGGGTCCTTGACAAAATCCAACGGAGAATATGTGATGTGATCGACACCGACTTGGCAGCTCAGGTACAGTCACTTTCTCACCGGCGCAATGTGGCTTCCCTGTGTCTCGTCTACAAATGCTTTCACGGCTTTTGCTCCGATGAACTTAGCTCACTGGTGACCCCTAGATTTTAATTTACAGGAGCTACAAGATTAGCAACTTTTTACTCTGAAACCAATAAAATGTAAACGCAAATTCTACTCCATCAGCTTCTTTTCTCATACTTCCCACCTGTGGAATTCCCTTCCATTTACATGCTTTCCTGACACCTACAATCTCCAAGAATTTACATGTAAAGTCAATATTCATCTCCTATCTCACTAACCTCCATCTTCTCTCTCATGCTCCTTTCTCTATCCACTCCACTCTCATCAGTATTCTCATCCTTCTCTTACCCACTTCCTGACACTTCCTATAACCTGTCACTCTTTCTCATAACTTTTCTCCTATGTAAGCCCCTGCACAACAGTGGCAGTAAAATGCCTTACTTGGGGTGATATGATTATAAAAAAAAAGACTCTATGCTATTATAATATAAAATATAAAGTGGGATATAAGATATAAAGTGGGAGATTAATTCTGCATAACAATCAATATATAAACTGACCCCTCACTTTATGTTCACAGTCATCCTTCTCTTACCCCCCCTTCCTGACACCTTCTATAACCTGTCACTCTTTCTCAACTTTCCTCCTATGTAGCCCCCTGCAAAACAGTGGCAGTAAAATGCCTTACTTGGGGCGATATGATTATATATATAAAAAAAAAAATTAATTTAATGATTAAAATAAATACTTATTTAATAAAAATGCAATATTGTTTCTGCATATCGTGTCTTTGTTTTTATAGACAACAATCTAATTTCCAGTTTGCCTAACGTTTTCGAAACCCATAAATCACAAGGCAAAATGCTTCAAAAAGTTAGTTTGCCTTCAGAAAGAATTATTTACACATCGCCAGTTACATGTTGCAAATCCTAAGAGTTTGTTCCTCGCTGTCAAGGACAAAAAAGATTTTCTTAAATCATTGCTTATTACAAAGTTCTATAAATGTAATTTAAATAAATTATTACACTACGAAGCAGGATTTTATCAAAGTATTTAAAAAACAAAATTAGCTTATTCTAATTTCATCGATTGGTTTGGGAGACCTAGTTCGTAAAGCTTGACAAAAATGTTAGCGATAATTTTAACAATATTAAATCCTATGAGGATTTCAACACTCAAAGCATGTCGCAAAAAAAAAAAATAGAAAATTCTAGTAAAATAAATTTTAAATAAACAATCAAAATGGCTGTCATGACGCTAAGGAAATTAAATATTATCTCTAAATAAAACTGAGTAGAACCCTTTCCCTCCTATCATCACTTCCGTTAATCACACAGTGCCCTATATATAGAACGCTCACCAGTGGAATATTCGCACACAATGTTAAGATTATTTGCGTATCTATGTTTAATTCAGAAGCTTAACTCTAGTCTGTTTGGCAATGGCACTTTGGGTGGCGAGCCCAATTGCTGAGTCTTTGAAAATCCCCCCGACAGTCCTAGTTTCCTTGTTATTGCAATGAAGGATAAGGTGTCTAACTGCATTTGGGGCGGAGATTAAGTACCGAGTGTCAGCAGGGAACCATGCGACTTCTGGTAATCGATGTTTTCCTGACACTAACTCTGTGGGTAGTTTTAACAGGTGATTAGAATACCGTCCTTGAGCTGGGATATACAGTACTGTGCAAAAGTATTAGCACAAGAACTATAATATTATCTTCTATGAGGCATATTGATAGAAAATAAACAATTTAATTAAAGTAATTTTATTTGATTTACTCAACAAATGCTTTAACAAGAAAAATACTTGTTACAAAATAAATTTAATATTTAGTATAATAGCCTTTTGCTTAGACCACAGCCTTTATTCTGTCAGGCATTGACATCACAAGCTTCTTCAATGTATTTAATGGTATCGCCTGCCAAGCAGCTTGTATTTGTTCCCAAAGTGTGTCTTGCTAAGTAACATTAGATTTATCAATTCGAGGGGGGGGGAAATAAGAAAAAAGTCAGTCATATCCAAGGATAATAGAATAATGAGTAGTTTCAAAATAACTTATTTAATAGAAAACAGGACAAATTAAATATAACTTCTTTTTAATACATTTCTTTTACACCTAGTTTTAAATAATCAATATTTATTAGCAATTTACTTGGCTTTTCACCCTGTATTTGAATTTCAGTGAAGTTTTTAGGAAAATCACTTCTGTCCTAATACTTTTGCACACTACCGGTTGTGTGCAAAAGTGTAAGAACAGGGTGTGATTTTAAACTTTATTTTGATGCCTCATAAAAGATGAAATAATTATTATGCTAATACGTTTGCACAATACTGTAGATCATCCCGAGTGTAGTTTATAATACGAAGCTGAAACCGTTTTGAGGCTTGAGATTATCGATAAGTTTAGACATTAGCCCGAGACGCGCATGTAGTATGTACTTGACTAGTTGAAGCAGCACGGATTTCGGTGTCTCTTTAGGTAAAGGCTAAAAGTTAACTTCATAAATCTACCTCGCATTTCATCTCAAAGAAAGCAACTGGCTCTTCCAACTTTGGGCCGCGACAGAAAATAATGGACAACTCTAGCTTAGTACAATGGTTTGACCCAAGATAGACGTCCTGAAAACGGCGCTGTGAACCTCTATGATTTCGAACTATGTGCCCATAGATGTATCACATACGACACTTAAGACGATAATACGACGATTAAAAGTCGAATTTATCAGCAATAATCAGCAAGAGTACTCTGGTTTACGGCTTTCATTCTGAGTATATATGCATCTACTTGTGGTAGATGTATATCTGTTGTCTGCTTTCAGTACAAGTCTTTTATATTTCTCATCCGCTGAAATGAGCACATTTTAGTAAGGTCGATTTTCATTGATCCTTTTCCGAGATCCCAGTTAAAAAACGAAACAAAAAAAGACCCCAAAAAACCAAAAAAACAAAAAAAAAAACAAAAAAACATACATTAAACTGAATGCAGAAACTCAGCAAAGGAGAAATTTCATTTTCAACTTCTCTCTTTCTATCTCTTTCACGCTTCCACACGGATGTACCACCCGTACACGCAGAAGGGCAAATATTCAATAAAACTAATATTTGTCTTGTATCTTCTTTCCAATCACAGCACGCTTCTTTCGTTTCGTAAGAGGCAACCAATTTATTTCTTCGCCAGTCAATCATACAAATCTCGTCTTTTCACGGGCATTGATCCCACGAGAACAATTACAAATGCAAAAATAAATAAAGTGTTGAGAGCAAGGGGAATTGCATTCTGTTATTGCCGTGGCTTTTACACGTGCTGATGTTTTGAGAGTGTGCATGCGTATTTTGTTCAGGAAGGTGTGTTGAAATAATTCGTTTGCTTTCGAGAAGAGGGTCACGTGTTAAAATGCTTTTTTTTTTTTTGTCCGGCTTGAGTCTTTTAAAGATTTGTCGTGCATTTCTACAATCGTTCTTTTCCTCCTTCTAAACGACCTCGATCAGTATTTTTGGTCTTTCGTTTTTTCTTTTTATTTGAAACTGTTTTCCTAATTTTTCTTTTTCATCCTTCAGATCGTTATTTTTCCTTTTCTTGACTTTTGCCGATTTTTCTATTTTGATGTTCTCTTTCTTTTTTGTCTTTTGTCTTTACTTGTCTGTGCAGTGGATATCGACTACGAACGACAAATCGGGGAGCTGAGTTCGAATTTCAGTTGAATTCCTTGCATTCACTTACGCACAAATACCCTCAGGAAAGGTATTAATCCGTCTCTTCCATCCAGTTAAATAATAAGACAGATTGGGTTCTATAGCCTTGGCTGGCAAACAAGTCTACTGCAGAAAGCAATGGCAACCTACTGCGGGATAATCCACTGCCCAGTCAGTCATGTCACTTTCGAGACATGATCGCCTAAAGCGTGTACCACGTATGGCACTTAACTGTCTTTACTTTCCTCCCCCTACTTCTTCGTCATCCCTTCTTCACGTCCACGTTATATTATTATTTTTTTATTTTATTTTTAGTTCTAATATAAGAGCATATCAATGGTATGCACTTCTGTGTCAAAAGATATTTTATTTAATTTTTGCTGCTTATTTTGCATAAAAACTTCTAGGCTTTTGAATTTTTCATTTCAATTTGTGCTGTTGAGTATTTTTGCTGTTACATTTCCATTATGTTATAATTTGATCGTTCATGCGTTGGTTGATGTGTGCATGGATTGCACTGAGTTTCGATAGGTGGCAGGTCAATCTGGGAAAATGTGTGGTGCATGAGTACCTGTTATATATATATATATATATATATATATATATATATATACACAACACACAATTGTGTGTTTTTGCTCTACTATTGTATCTTTTCTTTCGTACTTTGTATTGAGCACTTTTTCTTGTGTTTGGTTCCGTTTGTGGTTTTTTTCTTTACTGCGGAGTATTGAATGTTTTGTTCTTGTTCCGCGGGTTTCTTTTTTTTCTCCCCATTTATCCGACGCCTTAGTGCACCGGATTGTAACGGATTTAGGTTCTGTTTGTTAATGGTTTTTTCGGAGGTTTATTTTAGTATAAATTTACGGCCTACATACTTACAGAGTCTATGTAGTTATTATATATATATATATATATATATATATATATATATATAAAAGTGTATTATTACTGGCAGTATTAGGTCTACCAAAAACTGGCCTGCTTTAAGCGTGGGAATCAGCATAAATCTGAGTGCTTGCAAATCATAACCTTGTTGCTTTTCAATCGAAATTCCTTTATTTAAGAAAAACAAAATAAAGAACTCACGTCGAAGACGAACAGATGGAACAATGTGATTGGTGAAGCGAAAGCCTCTAATGCTGACAGATTCAGATAAGTCACATCTGTTTGTTCTTATTTAAGCAGATCAGTCTACAAAGGTGAGAACGGTTGCTCCTGCATACACGAATGAATTCACCCACCGATGTTAAACAACGTACAAACATTTTTCTTTATAAATGTCTACTCTCTGTTCTTCTTTCTCTCTCTCTCTTTCTCTAATCATGTTCCTTTCCCAAAAGTGCTATATATATATATATATATATATATAAGCACTGATTATTTAATTATCGTCGGAATAATATTATTATACATGATGTATACTCATATGTATAATTATAAATTGTTTCACACACACATACAAGCATATATATATATGTGTGTGTGTGTGTGTGTGTATGTGTGTGTTTGTGTGTTTGTGTGTGTGTGTGTGTGTGAAAGAATTAATAATAACCGTACTGATGAGCTGTGATACAGCGAAACAGATCTGTCTGCGGATGAGTATTTACACTCTCCCACCCTGATTGAACACACTAGAAGGATGGTGGACTATGAAAAACAGTAGCTACTCTAGCATCTACGCATCGTTCATTCCGCAATGACTGAGAACACTCTCAGCTATTGGGCGTGTATAATGATAATATACACGCTAAAAAGCTTACCTCCTTCTACCGAGCGTCCACGCCGACTGATGCCAATTCGGTCTGGTTTCAATCCTGGGTGAAAAGCAATCGGATGTCTAACTGTACTGATGAGCTGTGATACAGCAAAACATATCTGTCTGCAGATGACTATAATATATATATATATATATATATATATATATATATATATATATAAAATAAAATAAATTTCAAAGTTCAAAACCGTTGTATGATCATTTCTACATGAAATCCCTAAGAGAGATTTCACGTATCATCGGCAACTTATACTCAAAATAAAATGATATTATCGGCGGAAGTTCAAAAATTTCGAAAAATTTACGTCACAAAAAAAACCCCGGGTAGTTGGTATTAATATGTAGGTAGCAATCAATGTCTATTTTTTAGATTTTGGACAACATTACTTTTAGATTGAGTTGTAAGTGAAAACATTAAAAATTTAGCTATGTCTAGCTCTAAAAAGGGGGATGATGCGTGAAATCTCTCTTAGAGATTTCATGTAGAAATGATCATTCAACGGTTTTTTATAATTGGCTCTGGAATTTAAATATTAATTACATTGAGTCCTCCACCTGTATCATATTTTAATATTAAAATATTAATATTAATTAGGATTGGGTCTTTGGGATTTACCTTCCTGCTTTTCCTTTTGGATTAAAGTTTTTAATATATATATATATAATAGTGATAATAATAATGATAACAATAATAATGATACTATTAATAATTGTTATAATATATTTCAGTCGATCTCGAAAAACCCACCGAGAATAAACACGGAGGGGAAAATAGGAAAATAAAAAAAGAAACCAACGTAGTACTTGAACATACGTCAAAATACTCGTAGAAAAGAAAAGAAAAACCCCAAGATAAGAAACCTAACACTAAAGCGCTCAATACAATAGTAGAGCAACAAAGAAAGAATAAATCTAAGTAAGAGCCAACAGACCTACCGAGGTTTCACCTAACGAAAGTCGACTTATCCTGACGAGCCGTTAGGTCAAACCTAGGTAGGTCTGTTGGATCTAGGTTAGATTTATTCTTATATATATATATATATATATATATATAGAGAGAGAGAGAGAGAGAGAACTAATACAAGTAAAATGCATGTCACTTAGTTGATGTTAGTTTCAGCATTTCGGCTCTAGAATTTCGTAGACGGATCCTCTGAGAATCACTCCGTCTACTCGTCAGGAGTATCAACAATTGCCTGTTTATACTTCTCGAATTTTTTCGAATTCACTTTTCATTGGTAAAAGTTTTTTTCTCTATTTAGTGTTGGCGCCCATACCCTTACCTTCTCGTATGTGTAGAATGTCATGGTTATTTGTCCTTTTCGTCAATTGTTTTCACTTTACACTCACTCCTTATTTTTTTATTTTTTATTTGGGAAGCAACTTTACTTTTAAATTAGTTCTAACTTTGTAAAGCTAGTACCCCGTGTTCAAAGCCTGGTTGTCTATGGTGCATTACCAAGACTACTTCGAAATCAACAGATCAAACTTTGCAAAAAAACTGGAATATTGAAGTTGTAAAGTCTTTTCGTAAATACCTCAGATATCTGCTTCCCCACTACGAAGATTTTAAACAATGGGGTAAAAACGACAAAAGATGTTCTTTCTTTTCTATTAAATATCAATTATACAACAATTTTTATTAATTTTCTTTGCTGATTTTCATCGTGGAGTTTTTAGTCGAAACATTCTTCAGCCGTAGACAAAAACTCCAAAAAACTAAACCTAGTTTCAAAATAGATTATTAAGAATATTAAGAGACAGAAAAATTTCGTTGGAAACAGAGAGGAGAGTACTAAATTGTTATGTGATGTCTGTTCTTCAATATAGCAAAGAATGCTGGACAATATCATCAAAGAGGAAGCAAAGAACTGAAGCAACCAAAATGTAGTTATACAGAAGGATGCTGAGAATACTATGGACGGAACACGCGAGCAACGACGAAGTTTTGGAGAGGATAGATACTAGAAGGAAACTGATACGTAACATCAGGAAAAGACAGCTGAAGTTTTTGAGACATGTACTGAGGAAGGAGGGCTTAGAGAACATGATGCTCATAGGACAGATAGAGGGAAAGAGAGACAAGGGAAACAAAGAATGACATATTTGAGCAGATAGATGGTGGATCGGGGATTGAGGGGGATAACAGAAGAAGGGTTATTAAGAGCGGCAAGGGATAGGGAGATGTGGAGGGCCATGATTAACTACGTCCTGAACGGACACGGCGCGTAGAAGAAGAATATATTGCGTACCAAATAATATTAATCTAAACAGTTGAATATTTCTTAAACAACATCTGTAACAGCAACCAAACATCAAGAATGAAATGAATATAATAAAATTAATTTCTAATTCTTCTGGACATTAAGACATACAAATTCTAACAATAAATTCTGTTCGTAAATAAGAAAACATCTATAAAGGATGTAAACAAATATTACGACAGGGATTAGAAAAATAAATTGTAATCTTTTTCAACGTTGACACATTGAAAAAAATCGGTATTTCAAGGCTAAGATAGAAACATAGTAAACAGTAAATAGTCTTTTTCTTTCAAGCAAATTATTGGTGGATGGCAATTCCCTCAGACTAGATAAACCTGGACCTAATGGTCGATTCATAAGAGATCCACGTTTATCTATGTCTGCTGAGCTTCCGAAGATCCAGAGAGAGAGAGAGAGAGAGAGAGAGAGAGAGAGAGAGAAGAAAAACAGACGGTAGACATTTGTAAAGAAAAATGATTGTACGTTGTTTAACATCGGTGGGTGAATTCATTGGTGTGGGCAAGAGCAACCGTTCTCGCCTTTGTAGATTGATCTGCTTAAATAAGAACAAACAAATGTGACTTATCTGAATCTGTCAGCATTAGAGGCTTTCGCTTCACCAATCGCATTGTTCCATCTGTTCGTCTTCGACGTGAGTTCTTTATTTTGTTTTTCTTAAATAAAGGAATTGCGATCGAAAAGCAACAAGGTTATGATTTGTAAGAACTCAGATTTATACTGATTCCCGCGTATAAAGTAGGCCAGTTTTTGGTAGACCTAATACTGCCATTGATAATACACACACACACACACACACACACAAACACACACACACACACACACACACATACACACACATATATATATATATATATATATATATATATATATATATATATAACAGATACTCACGCACCACACTTTTTCCAGATTAAACTGTCACCTGTCGATACTCAGTGCAATCCATGCACACATCAACCAACACATGAACGATCAAAATATAACATAAGGGAAATATAACAG
Source organism: Ascarosepion bandense (assembly GCA_037127315.1). Lineage (NCBI taxonomy): Eukaryota > Metazoa > Mollusca > Cephalopoda > Sepiida > Sepiidae > Ascarosepion > Ascarosepion bandense. Next base: position 1,826,630 of record JBBBDQ010002040.1, read on the forward strand.
CAAAAATACTCAACAGCACAAATTGAAATGAAAAACTCAAAAGCCTAGACTTTTTTATGCAAAATAAGCAGCAAAAATTAAATAAAATATCATTTGACGCAGAAGATGTTATTTTGAAGTGCATGCGACTGTAAGAGAGATTATGCAACAAAACTAATAAACTAATAAAGGAAGGAACGAATTACTAAAATTGCGTGGTATTCACTGTTTTCAGTCATAGTTCTTTTAATGAAGACGGAAAAAAATGAACACTTTTGACTGGGATCAGTGAAATATGGGTTTAATTTCTCGGTCACATTAAATTGGACATTAAAGTGGAGGTTTACGGAATGTGACATTCACAAGAAATACTGAAATCTAGAATGTAAAATAAAAAAAGTTAACTAATATGTAAACGTAAAGCTCAGAAAAAAAAAAATCTCCAAACTCTACAACTACTGCCTTACTCCTTCTTACTTCCCTGCCTGCTGAAAGTCCTCCTCTGTGGTTACTTTATTTAAAAACGCTGGAGAACCCTCGGACCCCCTCTAATTATTGCCCTATCAGACTCCTACCAGTTTTTGGCAATGTACTCGAGGTTATTTTTAATGCTGAAGTGGTTTAGCATCTCACAGTCCACAGTCTCTTCTCCGATAAACACTATGGTTTCCGCTTCACCAGATATATGCTAACGACTACAACAGAGTATACATACCAGGCTCTCGATAAGAACGGCGAAGCTCGAGCTGTTGCACTTGATATCTCCAAAGCGTTTGACAGAGTCTGGCATGTTGGCCTTCTACGCAAGAAATTTGGCTATGGTATAGCTAGATGTGTCGCAAAACACACACACAAATATATATATATATATATATAGTGTATCGAGGCAGCAGATAATTTTCTAAACATATACTGTTAAATATAAGAGACAATGAATGTCTATTATGTTTAATCATGAGCCGTTCTAAACATCGTATTTTGGCTTTAATTTCAGGTGAAAATAAAGACAAAAATTCTCCAACCTTTGGATAACGTTATTGGAGTCCATCTACATTAAATCCAAACAACCCACACTTAATAAAATCACGTTTAAATCTGGTCATAACATATTACATTGCATTTAAAAATATGGTTCTGTTATCATTTCGAGCTCTCACGCGGTGTGACGTCATAGAAAGGCATTACAAATTTACGAACTGCGTTTACTATTTTTGGTAACTGTTATCATTGCCTAACAAAGTTTTATATCAACACAAGATAAAATCGTCGTTGATGGTGGATGTTTTTATGTTAACGTCCTTGTAACCTCTCTGAAGATGACTCATGTGAGTCGAAAGCTTAGAACAAACTTAATAAAAAAATTATCCAAATGTTAAAGAATTTTTGTCATTATTTTCACCTGAAATTAAAGCCAAAATACGATGTTTAGAACGGCTCATGATTAAACATAAGAGACATTCATTGTCTCTTATATTTAACAGTATATTTTTAGAAAATATCTTTTTATATACCCCAAAGTGCGCACATTCATATATAAACAAACAAAACACACATGTGTGGGTGTGTAGTAATAAATGGTCACCATGACGTATGTACATTTTCGTTTTCAAATAAACCAATTTAGTGACAGAAGGGGAAAACCAAATGAAATTTCGAATCCCATTTTCAACAATTTTAGAAATATCAAGCTTTAAATCCTTCCTCTGATCGTAAAATCGATCAACCAAAGATTCAGAACATTTTATGTATTAGTGAATGTTCGAAGAAATTCTTTGTTTTATTTCATTTATTCATCTCTTTTACATCTGCCGATGTTGGTTTGAAACGATTTAGCTTAGTTTTGCGTTTCACAGTGTTCTGATATTTTTATATACAACCTCTTCTCCACATTTCTATCTGCCAATCGTGTCTTTAATGCGCCAACAAGCAATAATGATTAGAACTAAAACTACATCAACGGACACATCCGAAAATAGAATTATTTGGATAAATCTAAAGAAACACACACAGAGAAGTGTTATGTTACGCAAATAACATTTGGCAAGAATACAAGATTCGATTTTTCATGCATAAAATAATTGTTCATTTCTAAACACCATCAAATTAACGTCGGTCGTCAAGGGTATGTGGTTTCAGGAACTTTATTTAAATATTCGTTTTCTTATTGCAAAAAAGTGGGTACTCTTCCCTTCCTTTTGTGGGTATTACACTTATATAACTTCGTGTGACATTTTGCTTATATATATATATATATATATATATATATATATATATATATAAGCAAACCTTCTTCCTTCACGAGCGCGTTAATAACGGCAAACGCGTTCAGGAAATTCCATTGCCGATACAAACTGCAAAGAGGAACGATCGTTTTATTTACTTCCTTATGAGAATATACAAAAGGGACAATCAACAAGTTTATCTTCATACCCTGCCTGGTGGCAAACGCTGCTAGTGGCGCCAGGGTTGGCGGTCCCACCACAGCCACCGAAATCGTGACATCACCCCTGGTCGGCGGCTGATGAAGACACTGTATCGCACGTGTTAACACATATTATATGTTACAATTACATATATATATATATATATATATATATATATATATATATATATTGTTTAATTACTTAGTTTATGGTCATAATAAAGTTATTTAAATATATATATATATATATATATATATATATATGTTTGTGCATTTAGGCAGAAATTTTTTTTAGACATGTCACATTAAATAAATTGAAAACATTGTGTCTGCTTCTTTTAAATAAAATCCGTTCATTCTCACAGATAATCTTTCGAGTATTATGATTGAAATTTGTCATAAATGAGCTGTCACATTGGCAGATGTGGCTACATTCATTTCTCAATATACCCAAGTACTTTCAATCTCCTTCCGAGATCATCTTCAGAGGTATGAGTTATGAATGCTAGTAACATCTGTCAACGTTATATATATATATTGATTATTGTATTACTTAGGTTTAGGTCATGATAAAATTAGACGAATACACAGTCGTATTAAAAAGTGTTCGATGCAATTGTATTAATTAAATTGCAGAACCTTTAAATATATTTCATTTGTAAACGAGTTATTGCGCGACTTTGCTTTCTACCTAACTCGTTTACAAATATGGAATATATACGCATCGCTCATTCAGTAATGAATTAGAGCACTCTGACTATTGGCGTATGATAGACAATACGCTAAAAGTCTGCCTCCTTCTACCGAGCGCCATAGCTCAGAGGTAGAATCGCCGACTGACGCCAAGTCGTTCGGTTTTCAATTCTGGGTAAAAGTAATCGGATGTCTAACCGTACTGATGAGCTGTAATTACATCGAAACAGATCTGTCTGCAGATGACTATATATATTTGGGAATTCTTATTTTTTAAACATTATTATTTTTTTAATAGATACTCGTATTTGAGTGGAATGTGGTTATCACTCTCTCTCTCTCTCTCTCTATATATATATATATATGTATACTGTTAAATATAAGAGACAATGAATGTCTATTATGTTTAATCATGAGCCGTTCTAAACATCGTATTTTGGCTTTAATTTCAGGTGAAAATAAAGACGAAATTTTCCAACATTCGAATAATTTGTTAAGTTGTTTCTAAGCTTTCGGCTCACATGAGCCATCTTCAGTGAGGTTACAAGAACGTTAACATAAAAACATCCACCACCAGCGACGATTTTATCTTGTATTGACATGAAACTCCGCTAGGCAACGGCAACAGTTACCAAAAATAGCAAACTCAGTTCGTAAATTTGTAATACGTTTCTATGATGTCACACCTGGTGAGAGCTCGAAATGTTAACAGAACCATATATTTAAATGCAATGTAATGTGTTATGACCAGATTTAAAGATGATTTTATTAAGTGTGGGTTGTTTGGATTTAATGTAGATGGCCTCCAGTATCTGAAGGTTCTTTTTACTGTGCGTATGAGTGAGGATTATTGTGTTGCTGACTAAAATCTGTCTGATATTACCTACATGGCTAATTTTTTTCTAAGAAATGTTGTTTAATTGTACTCTGATCAGAAAGGTGACATGTAAGTCTACGGGAGAGTGTGGTTGTAGTAAAGCCAATATATGTAGTGGGTTTATTGTTAGTATATTATAAACAGTACATTATAATTTTCAGTAACCTTAATGTTTTGGAAATATCTCTCTTCCGGCAGTAATCGAACCTGCATACTCCCAACACCGGGGAGATGCCGTCTTTATCTCAGACGCGTATTACTAACCGACCACGCGAGATTCCATGGCAGACAAGATTCTGTCTTACCTTTATATAGATACTCTCTTGATTCCTTTTATCGAACGATTAATATCTGTTCAGATTTTATTGAATGTAAACAAACTCAACCGAAGACAACATTACGGAATTATACTCAAATGTACGAAACTGGCATTAACCGACGTATTTTAATTTTCTTTTGTTTAACATTATTATTTTAATTATATATATATATATATATATATATATATATATATATATAAGAAACACACTTCAGAATGGAATCAGATATATCGACAGGATAAAGGCTTAGCAATGGGTTCGCCATTATCACCAGCAATGGGTAACATATACATGAAATGCTATGAACAAATGACATTTACTAAAACCAGTTTTATGACTGACATACATAGATGATACCTTCATAATCTGGTCCCAGCAGGAAGAGTTATCCAGATGCTACTGGACCATGTGATCTCAATAAAAACATCGATAAAGTTTAAAATAGAGAAAGCAAACAAACTATCCTTCCCGGATATAGTAATATCTCGAACAGAGAATGGGTTCAAGACATCCGTATACCGCAAGCGAATGTTCACCGGACAATATCTCAACTACAAATCCCACCAACCATACAGTTTAAAGAAAGGAATTGTCCGCTGCTTGCAACATCAAGCAAAAGTCATAAGTGGCGATCCAGAGATCTAACAAACAATACATGGTCATTATAATAACAATAAGCGTAACAACTACCCTGGGTACATGACAACAAATCTAACAAACATGGATGGAATAATGCATAAAACTGTCTGGGGTCTCCCTTCCCCATTTGAAGGGATTGTCGAAAAAATACAAAAGATCTGTGGACCATATAACATTAGTGGTTCAAAAGACCTTCAATAGAGGAGAACATGACTAAGGACTTTGTGTAAGCCGTTCCCTGAGTCTTACATATAAAGAAACTGGCCACCTCTTAAGGTAAGGCTGATAAGAACAAGGTAAGGCCATAACATGAGGGGAACTAGAAAACTCAGGGGTAGCTGACCACATATAGAGGGAGAAAGGGGATTACCGCTCCCTATGAGATGAAGTTGAAATAATAGAGAACACCACTCTAAACTACGAAAACTTAAAGAATCAAAGCATATGGTGGGTTAAAAATATCTAAGCCGGTCAAGCATAATTTGTCTGTGTGTGTATGTGTGTGTGTCTGTGTGTGTGTCCGCTACCTATAGACTCCGAAACGGCTGAACCGATTTTCTTGAAAATTTACACAGTTGAACTATACGCATCTGTGAGTGTTCTTAGGTTTTGTGTCGAGGGATCCCGGATAAATATCGAAAATCGATAATCGAAAAAATCGGGTTATAGAAGGAGTGGTCCGATTTTAAACAAATTTGATACACTCATAGACAAAGATATAACAAAAGATATTCAGAAGTTTCAAGGTTGCAGTTCTTACAATAGTGCAGAAAATCGATAATATATATATATAAAAGGCAAGATGTTTGTGTGTGTGTCTGTTTATCTGCCTGTATGTCTGTATTTTTTCAGCCCTTTTATTTTAGTTTTTGCTTCGAGTTTGGCTCTAAGTAGGTATAATTGTAGTTTTTAGTCTCAGCCATGATACCATTTACTCAGAGGACTTATTTAGCCTTCAAAATTCAGTTTACGACGAAAAAAACTTATTTGATATCGATACCAGGAAATCAAAATTTGAATTACATCCATTCATTTTCTTTCAGTCTAAAGTTTTGCTTTAACTGGAAACAACTATTGCTTTTTAATCTTTCGTGCTAACGTCCAAAGAGTCTGAGCTCCAGGACCATGGATTAGTTTTAAAACTTTCATTACACCCGAGCAACGCCGGGCTATACTGCTAGTATATATATTATAGATTTTCTGCACTGTTGTAAGAACTGCAACCTTGAAACTTCTGAATATCGTTTCTTATGTCTTTATCTATTAGTGTATCAAATTTGATTAAAATCGGACCACTCTTTCCATAACCCGATTTTTTCGATTATCGGGGGTATCTCAAATAATTATTATGGAAAATTCAAAAAGAAATTCATACACCGGAAGTTAAGTTAAAAACAAGGAAAAGGAAAGAAATAAGAAAGAAAAGTGGGTGAGCAAGTTAAAAAAAGTGAGAGCAGGTTATGTTAGAAGGGAGGCGTCCAGACGTTGTTACAGAGGGTAAGGAAGAGAGAGGGAAAATAGAGAGATGGTGAAATGGATTCAAATTCGATCTTTGAAAGGACATTCAAAGATTACATATGGAAATTTTTGTTTTAGGTAGCGACGGCTTTTCCCCCTTCAAATTTATTCAAAATAGCATTATTTCTGTGCAAATGTATATGTTGAACTCAAATCAACAATTAGTTATTGAAGAAACTTTTTTTGCTTTGAAAGTCCATAAAAAACGTAAGCAGAATTTTCTATCGAATTTTTGTCGTTTTTCTTCCTTTACTGAAACTTCCGGCGATGTACTTCCTGTTTTGAGAGTAATAAGCGTAGAAATACAATAGCGCATTACTTTAATTACCGGAAGTACAACGCCGGAAGTATCAGTAAATGAAGAAAAATCTCCCAAACTTTGATCACATGCGCAGTCTGTCATTCTGCAATTAATTACATGACTTCGTGAGAATTACGGGAGAGAAAAAGTGCAAGATATATTTCGTTTTTTTTATGGACATTTAGATAAAAAAGGTAAGTTTCTTCACTAACTAACACTTGATTTCAGTTCAGCATATACATTTGCACAGAGATAATGCTATTTTGGATAAATAAATTTGAAAGGGAAAAGCGACGGGACTTAAAACGAAAATTTACCATTACATATGTATAAAGAAATCAAAGTTTTTATATATATATATAACAGTTTTAAGGTATGCAATATTTATTGGTAAAAGTTCTTAATATCAGAGGATTGTCGATTCGTGTGTCCGACGACACATGTGTGTATCGTTTGTGCGTACTATTTGTGAGTCGGTCGAGATTGCCCAAGATGATTTGTTTCTTGTAAAGCACAGATCCATTTAATGTTACGTTTGATCCTTTTGACGCGATCAGTGAAAATTGTTAGTCACATTGAGCCTCATTGAATTGATCGAGAAATTACGAAGATACAAAGCCGGTTAAAACAAAAAGGAAAATAAGGGAATAAGCATAGCAAGAGAATGTAAAATGAATGAAAAAAGAATGTAAAATGAATGAAAAAAGAATGTAAAATGAATGAAAAAAGAATGTAAAATGAATGAAAAAGAATGTAAAATGAATGAAAAAAGAATGTAAAATGAATGAAAAAGAATGTAAAATGAATGAAAAAAGAATGGAAAATGAATGAAAAAAGAATGTAAAATGAATGAAAAAAGAATGTAAAATGAATGAAAAAAGAATGTAAAATGAATGAAAAAGAATGTAAAATGAATGAAAAAAGAATGTAAAATGAATGAAAAAGAATGTAAAATGAATGAAAAAAGAATGTAAAATGAATGAAAAAAGAATGTAAAATGAATGAAAAAGAATGTAAAATGAATGAAAAAAGAATGTAAAATGAATGAAAAAAGAATGTAAAATGAATGAAAAAAGAAAAAAAGAAAAAAAGGAATGGTTAAGAAAAGAAAGTTGAAAGCGAATACGTTATGGTTGTTTTTATTTTTAAAAAGATGCAAGGAAGAGAATATTAAGCAGAAAGGTCAAAAGTTGAGAGGAAAGAATGGTGAAAAACAGCGGGAAAACGCAAATGGAAAAAGCAAAGATAAATAGTTAAAGGGAACGAAAAGAAGCAAAGAATGTAAATGAAAGATAACTTTGGTAAAGAAGGAATAAATTAAGGGAAAATATAGAAACAAAAGTGAGATGAAAAAAAAAAGAAGTCAAATTATGAAAGAAAAGAAATACAACGAGAAGACTGCAAATGTGTCAGAAATAAATACTAAAAAAGATTATTAGTTTTTTAAGAAAAATAAAATAAAAAAAAAGAACGACGTCTTTGTAAATGGAAGGATAAAAGAAAGAACTAATTGACACAGAAAAAAGCGAACAAGTGAAATAAATGAAGAAAGACGGGTATACATAAACGGAATGAAAATTTATGAAAAAAAGGACGAATGAACAAGGAATAAACGAAAGAATAAAAAAATAATATATGAAAGGTTATTTTGAATGATCCATTAATTTTAGCTGGTTTATCAACCTTTTGCATGAAAAAGATTTTTAGATTGCAAGAATTTTCTTTTGGAGATAATAATAATTTAGTGATAAAAGTTTTACTAATTAACCCATAGCTGGAGGGTCAGAGGTAGATTCATACATTTCCCTGGGGTATAAAATGTCGGGGAAGAATGAGTCACGGAAGAACTGTTAGAACAAAAACGAAATGTTAGTAAAAGATGTTCAGCATAAAATGGCAGCAAAGACAGATTGTAGTTTTTAAAAGGATAAAGATAAAAAGATTTAATTCAAATACACTTTAAATAAAAAATCATGGAAAAAATACAAAATTGTAAAGGCTAAAAAAAAAAAAAAAAAGCGAAAACTTATGAAAGGAAATGTCCCTATATATATATATATATATATATATATATATATATATATATATATATAAACAAAAATTTGGAAATTTAATTCTGTTGGATGGCCATTTCAGCGAGGAAATTCTCACTTTATCAGGAACGGTGGAAAACAAATTTGTTTTCCACCGTTGCTAATGAGGCGAGAATTTCCTCGCTGAAATGGCCATCCAAAGGAATTAAATTTAAAAAACTTTTGTTTTATTTTTATATATTTGGCTCTGTAAATAGAACATACTAGTCACATCGAGCCCTTCACCTTGATCAATTTTAATATTAATAAAATTAATATTAATAGGATTGGGTTTTGGGGATTTACCTATTTGTTCATCCATTTGGATTTAAAATATATATATATATATATATATATATATATATGAGTGACTGTATCCAATATGTAGCAATTTAGTCTGCCTAAAAGTTAACAGACAAATTGACATCTCGATAAAGACTAAATTTTGAAATTTGTGTATGTATATATACATGGGTGTATTACTATGTATATGTTTTTTCTTACTAATGTTTGTGAATATTTCTCCATATGTGAATGTTTGTAAGTTTATTCATGTATGCGTTCTTTTTCTCTCCCCCGTCTAAAATATTAATAATTTTCTAAATCTACAAAATTGTTAAAATATATATATATATAGTTTTTTTTTTTTTAGCAACAAAAATATAGTAGATATAATAGTTAATTAATAATGCTGATCTTAATTTTATAAAATTTTAATACCAATGCCCACCAAGATTAATTTTATGTCTTCCCACATATTCTCCAAAGTAAAAGTTGCTTTACTCTGATTGGTCCACATTGTACATACAATAATGCCTCCCTGATGAAAGAGGTCTTGCTTGTTCTTAACCTTTTAAAGCCATTCATTTCGAAATAACAACATCACTTGAAAAGACACAAAAACTGTCGAAACAAAATAGCTACTTTTGTAGTGATATTATAACATATCAATGTTATAATTTATTAATAAATATTATTATTAATATATATATATATATATATATATATAAATATATATATATTTAAGAAAGTGAAAAAACAGGTAGATTAGATATATTTAAGTGAAAAAACAGGTAAATTATAAGATATATTTAAGTGAAAAACAGGTAGATTAGATATATATATATAAGAAAGTGAAAGAACTGTTAGATTAAAACCCACTGTTCAAGCAGATGCTGATTTGGGTACTTCAATATATTTTCTCTCTAAACATAGATTGCACCTATCGTGAAAATTTCTGGGGATGTCTTCTAAGATGAGACATACGTATCTGTATGCTTCCCTGTTTACTTCTTTAAATTCAAAAATTATTAATCCCAACTCTTTTTAATTTCCTGTGGATGGATGTTTTTTTGGGACTTCTACCGGTATAAAATCTTTTGTCATTTAAATAAAATTTTCGTTTCACCGTTGCTGAAGAAGCGAGGATTTCCTCGTAGAAATGGCTATTCAACGGATTTAAATATCGAAATTTTTTGTTTTATTTTTTATATTTGGCTCTGTACTTAGAAAATAATATTTGTATCGAGTCCTCCATCTTGATCTATTTTAATATTAATGAAATTAACATTAATTAGGATCGAGTTTTTGGAATTTACCTACCTGATTATCCTTTTGGATTATAATATATATATATATATATATATATATATATATATATATATATATATCTTTCTGCGGTAGACTGTTTGTCAGCCAAGGCTATAGAACCCAATCTGTCCTGTTATTTGACCCATAGCTGGAGGGAACAGACATTCCGCATATGCTGTAAGTTCCTTGGCAATACCAGTCTACGGGGCAATTACTTTCGGAGCACTTAGTATTTGAATAGTTTTTTTTTTTTTCATTATTTTATTTTTTGCAAGTGTTTATTTTTTTCGTTTCCAGCCTTTTTGTTTTTTATGATGTTCGGTCCTTCGTCTTGTTTTTCTCAAATTAATTTGCGTCTGTCAAGGATATTTAACGTTGTGAACGGCCAAACGAAGTTATGTTATCGGAAATTAACCAAAGCTATTTACGAGCTTACAGTTTCAAAGACAAATATAAGCATTTAAGGATTGCGCGCGCGCACACACACACACACACACACACACACACACACACACACACACACACACACACACACAGAGTGTTATACACATGGATATGTAATCTTTCTCTTTTACGGACGCGCGCACATTCACGCACAAGCGCGCAAATATTTAATTGAATTAAGTTAATCTAATTATTTGTATACTTATTAAAAGTTTCCCGTGTTTCACCGGACATTTCAATTATAAATCGAAATCACGCCACGTAAAAAACATTTTTTTAAAAATTAATTTTAACTTCATTTCAGAAGATCGTTTATCTCGTAAACCTACGGGCATGACTGTTTAACTGTAAGCAATCAAATATGAGCGTCTTCAGGATATCTTCTCTGGGAGTAATGGTTAACAAGCAGAGCAACGAGACTATTCAAACTGAAAAGAGATCGATTTTCATTGTGTGCCCTCACATGTAACCGTGGGCCATACTTTGTGCTGCTCCGTGGGACAATGTTTAGGAAGCTAAGTTCGCAGACTCTGATAACTGTAGTTTGATTTACGGCAAGCGCTTCGTGTTTGTGGTCTTGTGTCAAACTTGTCTAGTAATATTTCGGTTTTTTTTTATCGGTGCACCAAGTTTTACCTTTCTCTCAGACAACTCTTTGTCATGCTCAATATTTCCATGGAAAACAGTTTAATTTTCATGAAATGCTGCAAACATGTCACTTTTGACCAAGCGAAAGAGATCCTAGTAAACACGTGGGTACCTAACCGTGGAGCCAGGTTTATTAGATTTATTTTGCATTAGTAGTGAGAATAGCAACTGTTTATTGATAAAGGGACATTCGCCATTCGGTGAGCAAGTTACCTGTGCTAGTGTCAGGTGAAATTTACAAGATCATTAGAGACGAAGGCCCCGAAACGGTGCGCATGATCTCCTGATGACCCCAATTTAAATATAATTTCGAAAGGGACGCATTAAAAGAACTTCAATGACGTCATATGCCGTAGAGAATCTCGGTGGAAATGTTATTAACATGAGGAGAATTACATATTCAGTTCGCTTCAGGTTAGTTTCAATGACTTTCCAGTAATTTTCTTCTATGAAAAAACAATTTTCTTGGAAAATAAATTTTCAAGTCGAGTAGCTGTTATAGCTCTTTCCAATATTGATGGCTTTTTTTTCTTTCTAATCTTTTGTGTGAAGTATTGTGGAATGTCAACATCTTATGTCATCATTCCGTCTTTGAGTTACTTACGTGCACTTTCCGTTTAAATTCTTTTGTTGAAGTTCCTCAAATAATGTGTTTTTGCTGTTTGGTACAATTCTTTTATTTGTGGTCTTGTTGTGCCAGTCTACAAGATTAAAAATAGTATAGTTCTCGCTAAGACCTACCGATCAATATATGGATTACCGAGACATGTACGTTCCGTTAAATTATTCAAGGCTGACAATGAATGTAGCAGATGCAAGGTAACTATAGTAAAGTCTTTTATTTACCTTTTTCATTCCATTTTTGTCAGTTTTTTAAATCAATATTTGAGATGATGCATTATCTGGAAGGTAATATCGAAAATGAGAAAAAAGGACTATTTATCAACTGCAAGAAAACAATGTATGGTCGTTAGCAAAACGGAGACCACGAGGTGAAATCTAAAATCTAAGAAGGTAATAATTAAATTTAATTGTCTGGGAATTGTTATAACAGACGATTCTTCTTCTATGTGCTCTGTCCCTTCAGGGCGTAGGCAATCATGGCTTTCCAAGTTTCCCTATCCGTGGTGACTGAGCACGCCTTCTCCTGTTACACCATGCAACCCTCGTTCCGTCATCCACCTGATTAGGTCCTTCAAATATGTTATTCGTTGCTTTCCCCGTCTCTTTTCCCTCTATCTGGCCTGTTAGTATCAGGTTCTCCAAGCCCTCCTTCCTAATTACATGTCTCAGGAACTTCAACTGTCTCTTCTTGATGATCAGTATTAATTTCCTTTTTGTTTCCATCATTTCTAAGACCTCATCATTGCTCACAAACTCGATCCATGATATTCGCAGCATCCTTCTGTAGAACCACATTTCAGTTGCTTCAAGTTTTTCTTCATCTTTGATGATATTGTCCAGCATTCACTGCCATATGAAGAAATGACAACACATAGCAATCAATTACTCTCTTCTATGTTTCTAGAGAAATTCTCCTGTTTCTTAATACTCTTCTCAGCTACTGGAATGCATACTTGTGCTTTTGGATCTCAGGAATATAAATGTATAATAATTGCTCTGGCCACAAAGTGAGGGATCAGTAATCAGGGATTGTAATATGAAATTGATCCCCCACTTTATATCCAGCATCCTTCTGTAGAACCATATTGCAGTTGCTTCAAGTTTTTCCTTCATCTTTGATGATATTGTCCAGCATTCACTTCCATATTGAAGGACGGACAACACGTAGCAATCCAGTACTCTCTTCCTTGTTTCTAGCGAAATTGTCCTGTTTCTTAATACCTTACTCAAATTTTGGAATGCTTCCTTTGCCATGCCAATTCGCCTTCGGATCTCTGTGTCGCACTTTCCTTTAGTCGACAGAAAACATGACATCACACCCGAACATGCATTAGAAAAGCGAAAGATGGTTTACAGAAACTAAGCATAATTGTAGCAAACAGGAACATTTTTGTTGGGAAAATATATATGATATGTCAATAAAATTAATTTGTAGATTAATCGCTCCTACACCCATCCCCATAGCATCGATCAGGCTAGTCTCCCTGAAAGCAAAACACTGTGCCACCTCTATATAGAATCCATAGCTAAATCCGCTGCTAAGAAAGTCGGTTCTCTGTGTAGAGCCAGGAAGTTTTTCCCGTCTGAAACAATCCTGCACATATACAAATCTACCATCCGCCCGTGCATTGAATTTTGCTGCCATATCTGGTCAGGTGCTCCTGCTATTCACCTAGGAGTCCTTGACAAAATCCAACGGAGAATTTGTCATGTGATCGACCGCCACTTGGCAGGTCAGATACAGTTACTATCTCTTCTACAAAAGTTTTCACGGCTTCTGCTCAGATGAACTTAGCTCCTTGGTGCCCCCAATATATAAATTTACTCGAGCCACAAGATTAGCAACCAGGTCCCACCTTTTTACTGTGAAACCAATAAAATGTAAACGCAAATTCTACTCTACCAGCTTCTTTTCTCGCACTCCCTGCCTGTGGAATTCCATTCCATTTATTTGCTTCCCCGACGCCTACAATCTCCAAGAATTTAAATGTAAAGTCAATAGTCATCTCCTATCTCATTAACCTGCATCCTCTCTCACTTTGCTCCTTTTTCTTTCCACTCCACTCGAATCAGTATTCTCATCCTCTTCTTACCCACTTCCTGAAACCCCCTATAACCTGTCACTCTTTCTTTAAACGTTCCTCCTATGTAATCCCCTGCAAAACAGTGGCAGTAAAATGCCTTGCCTGGGGCGATATGATTATAAAAAATAAAACTTATTCTCTGACAAGCAGGATGAATAGAAAACTTGAGGCAGCAGATGTGTGGTTCTACAGAAGGCTAGTGAGAATACCAGGGACGTAACATGTGAACAATAAGAAAGTTTTAAGGAAAGTGGAAACAAAAAAAAAACAATTTTCGAGATCAGAAGAAGACAGTCGAAAATTCTGAGACAGATGAGGAAGAGAGCTTGGTGACTATGAATCACATAGGACATAAGTTGGGAGAAACAGAAACCAACGTCTAACATGCCAACGAGCTTGTTTAAAATGAAAGCAATATAGATACTGAAAGTGATAGTAAGGAGAAACATTGCTTTCTGTTGCGAAATCTAAGAAGTTGTGAAGTGTCATTATTGCTTACGCCTTGATGTGTGTTGTGGTACAGTGGATATCGGCTCGGAACGAGAAACCGGGGAGCCAAGTTCGAATTCCAGTTGAATCCATTGTATTCACTTACGCGCAAATACCCTTGGGAAAGGTATTAATCCGTCTCTTCCTTCCAGTTATGGGTTAAATAGCAGGACAGATTGGGTTCTATAGCCTTGGTCGGCAACCAGTCTACCGCAGAAAGCAATGGAAACCTACTGCGGGATAATCTCCTGCCCAGTCAGTCATGTCTCTTTCGAGACATGATCGCCCAAGCGTGTATCACGTATGGCACTTTAACTGACTGACTGACTTGATGAAACACATAGAAGTTTTAAAACATTTATTTTAGTTTCAAGTCTTCTTAACCTTTATGAAAGTACTTTATCGCAGTTTTATTTTTTAATAAAACTTGATCGACGTAAAGATTTGCAGACACTATACAAATTAAAAACTAGCAGTATTGCTCGGCTGTCATGAAAGTTTTAAAACTAATCCATGGTCCAGGAGCTCAGAGTCTTTTGACGTTGGTACGAAAGACTACAATGCAATAGTTGCTTTCAGTTAAAGCAAAACCGTAGACTGAAAGAAAAATGAATAGATGTAAATCAAATTTTGATTTCCTGGTGTCGATATCAAATAAGTTTTTTTCGTCGTAAACTGAATTTTGAAGGCTAAATAAGTCCTCTGAGTAAATGGTATCATGGCTGAGACTAAGAACTAGAATTATACCTACAAACCCAAAGCAAAAACTAAAATAAAAGGGCTGAAAAACTGATTTTGATCAGACCCGGTATGATATCGGGGTATCGATTTTCAATATCGGAGTCAAATAAGTCATCCAAGGATATATATATTATCGATTTTCTGCACTATTGTAAGAACTGCAACCTTCTGAACTTCTGAATATCGTTTCTGATGCCTTTGTCTATGAGTGTATCAAATTTCATTAAAATCGGACCACTCCTTCTATTACCCAATTTTTTCGATTATCAATTTATCGGGGGTACCTTGACACAAAACCTAGCTAAGAACACTCGCAGATGCTTATAGTACAACTCTGTAAGTTTTCAAGTAAATCGGTTCAGCCGTTTCGGAGTCTATAGGTAACGGACACACGCACACACACACACACAGAGACACAAACACACACAGAGATAAAGTTCCATTCATAAATAAGTTTAGATTTCGATAACAAATTTTAAGTAATTTAATGAAATGAAAATGTCTTCCCGTGTCTTTTATTAACGTTTGTATTTTACAAGAAATAAAAAAATCATTGGCAATTTAACTGACCTGAGAGCGAAATACAAATGAAAAGTTCTTGCAAGTGTCTTCTTCTTCTATGTGTCGTGTCTCTTCAGGGTTCATGGCCCTCCACATCTTCCTATCCCTAGTGGCTCTTCACATGCTTTCTTCTCTTGTTCCACCTAAATTCCGCTCTGTCATCCATTCTTTTCTCTCAAGCCTATCTAGTACGTTACGCGTTGTTTTCCCTTTTCTCTCTTTTCTCTCTATTTGACCTGTGAGTGTAGATTCTCCAAGCCTTCCTTTCTCATTACACGCCCACAAAAACTTCAGCTGTCTTTTCTTGGTGTTAAGTATGATTATTTTTTCATTGCTATCCTCTCCAACACCACGTTATTGTTCACATGTTCCGTCCATGGTATCCTCAGCATCCTACTGCAGAACCCCTCCTTCATCTTTGTGGAGATTGACTACCATTCACTCTCACATTAAAGAACCAATCTTCACAAACACCGTCTTCAGAAACTGATTGATTTGATTTTATGGTTTATTAACCTTGTAAGAATGACAATGACTTCACCAGACATCTTTTATTTAACCCATAGGTGAAGAGGTGATAGATGCATATCTTTCCCAATTGTATTTGTGCAAAAGTGAATATAACAAACACGACTGGGAATCAAACTCGTCTATCGGATTTTTCATTCCGAGCTCGTTAAACATCACACACACCCACACGTCCCTATTCTGATGCTGGCCATTGAAAAACTAATTTTATAAAACTTTTCAGCAGCACCTCGTCAGTACATTATAGTGTTTTATTTTTCATAAATGTCTACTAGTATTACGACATCAGAAAATTCTAAAAGATGGCCATTTCGTCCCTCTCTGTAGCGGAGACCTGTATGGCGTATTAAAATATTGCACATATATATATATATATATATATATATATATATATATATATATATATATATATTCTGTGTGTTTCTTATTTATTCACTTTCCAATTTTCCGCTTGCTTGCTTATTCCTTTTATCGAGAAAAAATGAGAAAAAGAAAGAACGTATTGAAAGTCGATGTAACGAAACAAACTACCTTCTAACGAAATTCTATTGAACTTCATTTTCAATATAAAAAGAATTACAACAACAAATGCAAATGCAATGCCCAATTCTGTGAATGACTGACTGAAACAAGATGGCGGCCACCACTTCCAATTATTCTACTCTCTTATTTCCTGTTCAGATCTCGCGAGAACAAGTTATTCGGGATCAATTTGTTTTTTATTTTTTTGTATTTTTTTTCATGCATTTTCCCCCTTTTTTTTTTTCTTTTTTTTCTTTTGTAAATCATGTATAGCATAGTTATGAGATCTTTTTTTTGCCGAGGCTAAAGGCATCTCCTTTCTAATTATCTGTAAAGACATTTTTTTACGGGGAACCGGGAGTGGCCATTTTAGCCATTTTTTTCATCAGCAGCATCGATGTTTAGCTGTTAGAACACTTTTTGCATTAAGCGACCAATCGTAAGTTCCATGTCGGTCATTTTCATCAAATGCTCTTTGACTTTTGATGGTCGCTTCACACACACACACACACACACTCTCTCTCTCTCTCTCTCTCTCTCACACACACACACACTCTCTCTCTCTCTCTCTCTCTCACACACACACACACACACAAAACACACATACACATACAAAATTCGGTTCTAAAAGACATTCATAAGTTTTTCATCTTTAATTTTTGGTTAGCTGTATAAGATAGTGAAAACTGAGACATCGGTATATTAGTGACACTTGGTGTGAAAGTCTTTAGTCATGTTGTATACCGATTTGACAAATTGTTATGTATAAGATACTTTTTGTGGTCATAGATAATTTTCACAATATACTGTAAAGAACAATTGTTTTATATATACATGCCTGTTTCAGAATTATTATTATGACGACACTTTTAGTTCGGATCCTATCCATAATAGTTTAAGATGTGGTTGTAATTATTTTGATATAAATTAATTTAGATAGTAAGTAATATTAAACGTTAGTTGGTAATAGGTTTTATTCAGTTTATTGTTGTTGTTAATGTTGTGACTATTTTTTGTAGTTGCATATATTGATGTGGCTTTCTCTTGGCGTTGTGGATGAGATAATGGGGATATTAGAGGTGTTAAAAGATGCTTTTATTTGTATATTTTTCTTCAATTAAATATTAGGGACCAGAATTTTAGTGCTCTTAGATAGAATCCCATAATTATTACAGATTTTATCCCGTTGCACTTGTGTGAGTTATTGCTCATGGGATTATTTTTGTTAGTAAATTTTCTTTGACCGTTTAATAGGGAATCATTATTGGTATCTAGGAAGGGTAAGGTGTTGATAATTCCAGATTCAAAAGTGAAGACTATTGAGGTCTTCAGTCAGTCAGTTAAGTGCCATGCGCAATACAAGCTTGGGCGATCATGTCTCGAAAGAGACATGACTGACTGGGCAGAAGATTATCCCGCAGTAGGTTTCCATTGCTTTCTGCGGTAGACTGGTTTAAAGCCGACCAAGGCTATAGAACCCAATCTGTCCTATTATTTAACCCATAACTGGAGGGAAGAGACGGATTAATACCTTTCCCAAGGGTATTTGCGGGTAAGTGAATGCAAGGAATTCAACTGGAATTCGAACTCGGTTCCCCGATTTCTCGTTCCGAGCCGATATCCACTGCGCCACAGGTCTTAACTTTATTAAGTTCATTTACAAATTTTACAATCGGCAAAATTGTCTCATGTACATATATTATTGGATTTTCATTTTTATTTCTAAAATAAGAAATTTGCTAAAATATTCTTGAAATGACTACGAAAACGGCGCTACGGAGAGAATTCTTCGATAAACCAAATTTTGATTTTTAAAAAAATTGATTATTGCTATTTTATAATTTTGAAAAATTAATGAAATTCTTAAATGGGTTTATAAATTGTTGCAAAATAAAATCCTTACATTTGCGTTAGTAGAGTTCATCTGAGGACGAAACGTATCGATGAATTGATTTGTTTTTTACGGCTTATCAACCTTTTGCAAGTTATTTAAAGCCTCAAAACATGTTTATATTATAAAAATATTTTGGAGATAATAATTTACACATACAAGTTCTATTAATGAGCCCATAGCTGGGGAGAAAAGAGGTGGATAAATATATTGACCAAAGAAATTTGCTAGTAAATGAATATGAAGAACTCAACTGGAATTAGAACTTGGCTCTCCATTTTCCACTTCTGGGCTATTATCCATTACACTAACCACATATTGAAGCCTACAGGGACTGGTATTATCAAGCGGTCGCCCATTTAGGTACTGACCAGAATCGACGTTGCTTAACTTGTGATTGTACAATAACTGTTATTTCAACGTGATACGTACGCTAGTTTCGCGTCGGTCAAGAAAAGTTTTTCGGCGGACCTGAAGGAGACTACCACCACCTTTTAAATTTGTTGTTTTCCATTTTTTTTAATTACTTTTTTCAGTGCAGTCTTATTGATTTTTACATAAAGTTTCCGATTATCAAAAAAATAAAAAAGAAAAAAAAAGAAAATGTAAAAAATTCAATATTTAAACAATTTTACGTGGGGGCTCAGTTTCTCATACAACCTTATAGTAAATCGATCCTCTATTTTGGATCCACTCGCGTTGGGGTCGCTTTGTTTTGTTTTGTTTCTTTTGGGACGAGTTGTTGCTCTTGTTTTTATCTTTTTCAAGTTTTCTTCAGTTCTTACGATGCCATCTTCCTCGGAAACTCCAAGAATGGCTTTATTCAAAAATTTCGCAAAGAATTCATTTGTTGAATATGCTCAAGCTAATTGCACAGTTATTGCACAGGATCGATAAGGTTGTATGAAAAACTGAGCTCCCCTCTAAAATTGTTTAAATTTTGGAAATTTTTATTTTTTTAATTTTTTTTAATTTTTTTTGTCGATCGGAAAGTTTAGGGTTTAATCGATTGCACTGAAAAAGAAAAAACAAACAAAATTGATAATCACCAAATTTACAGGTGTTGGGTTGCCGTAATGGTTAGCGGTTCCGAAATGGAGGAGACGATTTACTATAGCATTTATGAAAAACTGACCCCCCCCCCCCGTAAAAATGATTAAATACTGAATTTTTCTAATTTTCTTTTGTCAATCGGAAAGTTTAGGGTGTAATCGATAAGATAATTATGGTCGGTAGTGTACCTCTAGCAATTTCAACTGTATGAGACCTACCTGCCAATCAAGTACTGAACGTAAATACATAAAGTTGAGATGCAAAGAGGAAAGTTAATCAGATGAATTGCTGTAAAATATTTATAGAAAAGACACAGGTAAACTACGTGTCAGCGGCTGGAAACTAATTGAAGCCGAGATACCATACTCGGACCAATAAAATTGCGGTGAAGTCAGGCAGCTCGAGGTGGTATAATGGTTAGCAAGCTTGTCTCGCTAGAATCATTACAATTAGGTTCGATCTTCACTGGGTGTCCCTTACTTTCGGCCTTGTGCCACATCTAAGCTACGCTTAGTCAATCACCATTGTAGTGAAGTGACGCGCGCACGAGCACGATACATAGTGTTTACCTCGATTTGGCCCGATTTTGCGCACTTTCATATCATACAGCATTATGAAAGATAGCCTCTCATCTTCTATATAAATAAACTAACGAGTAGCTCAGTTCCATAAAAAATAAAGGCAAAATATTATATTGATGTGGTATCTAAAATAACGACAACATATATATATATATATATATATATATATATATATATATATATGTGTGTGTGTGTGTGTGTGTGTGTGTGTGTGTGTGTGTGTGTGTGTGTTGCCCTTATAAGAGGAAAGTTAATCAGATGAATTGGTGTAAAATATTTACAGAAAAGACATAGGTAAACTAGGTGACAGCGGCGGGAAACTAATATATATATATATATATATATATATATATATATATATATATATATACATATATATACAGTACTGTGCAAAAGTATTAGGACAAGAACTATTTTATCTTTTATGAAGCATATTGACAGAAAATTAAAAAAATTAACTAAAGTAATTTTATTTGATTTACTCAACAAATGTTTTAACAAGAAAAATACTTGTTAAAAAATAAATTTAATTTTTTGTATAATAGCCTTTTGCATTGATGACAGCCTTCATTCTGTCAGGCATTGACATCATAAGCTTCTTTAAAGTATCTAATGTTATCTCCTGCCAAGCAGCTTGTATTTGTTCCCAAAGTGTGTCTTGCTAAGTAACATTAGATTTATCAATGCAAGAGGGGGGAATAAGAAAAAGTCAGTCATATTCAAGGATAATAGAATAATGAGTAATTTCAAAATGACTTGTTTAATAGAAAATAGGAAAAATTAAATATAACTTCTTTTTAATACATTTCTTTTACACCGAGTTTTAAATAATCAATATTTATTAGCAATTTGCTTATAATATATATAATTATATAATATATAATTAAACATAATATAATTAAACATAATAGACATTCATTATTTCTTATATTTAACAGTATATGTTTAGAAAATTATTTGCTGCCTCGATACACTATATATATATATATATATATATATATATATATATATATATATATTATGGTCATATCACGTTGAATACACCGGTTTCCACTTGATCACCGAAGTTGAGACTGGTAAGTACTTAGATGGGAGACCGCTTGAGAATACCAGGTGCTGTAAGCGTTTATGGACGGATGTGCGTTGTGGTGATGTGGATGTCGGCTTGGAAAGGGAAATCGGTGAGCCGAGTTCCAATTTTAGTAGAACACTCTGCATTCACTTTCGCACTGGTACCCTTGGGAAAAGTATTAATATGAGTAAGTTAGTAAGTAAGTAGCTAACCTAGAGCCAACGTACCTACCAAGATTTCACCAAATGGATCGTCAGGGCAAGCTGACGCTCCATTTGATGAAACCTAGGTAGGTCCGTTGACTCTAGATTAGCTACTTACTTATTAATTTGCTCTGCTATTGTAATGAGCGCTTTACGTGTTAGGTTACTCGTCTCGGGTTTTTTTTTTCTGTCGACTGGTACTTTGACTAATGTTCAAGTGCTTAGTTCATTTCTTTTTTTTTTTCTATTTTTTTCCCCTCCGCGTTTATACTCGGTGGGTTTTTCGAGACGTGTTCAAAGATAAATTTACAGTTATATATATATATATATATATATATATATATAGACAGCGGTCTTCATTATAATAGAGAAGGTTATGTGTTTATGGGGTTGAAAGCTCCAACTCTACTGACATTCACATTTTACATAATCGGTTAACATAATAAAGTATATGTCGTCTCGTATATAAAGGAAGAACTATGTGTTGATTGGCTGAGGAAGAACTATGTGTTGATTGGCTGAGGTAATTATTACGTATGAGTTGCAAACTTTATAGATTTTGGAGCCTGAGGCAATAATAAATTTCAAGGTAGGAACATCCATTTATTTAAGAATCAGGAGCTAAATAATCTTTCTAACATCTATTTTGCTTGAATTTTCTTTTGTTTAAGATTATTCTAATTTTTGTGTGTATGAGGATTTACTAAGTTGTGGCTTAAGCCTGAAGGTGGCACCCTGTAAGAATACAACTTGCTACTTAGTCGTAATTGATCTAACGAGACAAGCTTGTTAACTATTAAACCACGTCGCGGTGCCCTAAAAAATTTCCAATAATCTTCCGTTTTTCCTCTCGGCTTCCTAACTGATTATGTGTAAAAGATTTAAGTGGCTTTGTCAGATGTTGAATTAATTTAAGCACCTAAGGCTAAAATATCTATAAAACAGGCATCACATTTAGTTGATCGAGAAATTCGATTCCCTTTTGTGAACTTATCTACCCGAACTGACAAAGGACAGAAAAATTATTTTCTAGTTCCAAATGACACACTCAGATAATCTCAAATAAGATAATCTCAAATAAGATAATCTCAAATAAGATGGATCAAGAAAAAATGAACATATAGTGAGGTGAAACAAATATTTGAACAGTAAGAAAATGAATTTAAAATCATATATTGAAAGAAAATCATTGTCTAAAGCTCACAAAATATATTCGTAAAATAATTATAAATGCAAATAAACAGCAAAATAAATTATTTGACACGCATATATATTTTATATACAAATTATTAAAACAGGTAGGGAAAAAAGTAGTTGGACAATTCCGAGATTATGATTAAAATTAATGTTTTGAGTATATTTCATGCTCGAATGTGTTAGAATTTTATGGGATAGTCTAGAACTTGCATTACTTAAAGGTATTAGCTATCAGTTCATCCCAAGACGTTGCACTAACAGTACTGCAGGATGCCAAAGCAAAGAGAGCTGTTGAAAGATCTTATAGATTGAATTATTTCTGCACATAAAGAAAACAAAAAGTTTTGTAAGATTTCTAAAGACCTATGTATACCTGTGAGCACTGTCGGGTACATAATTAACAAATGGAAAGCCTTCAGTACTCATGAAAATATACCAAGAACAGGTGCACAGCGCAAAACATCACACAAATGTTCGCGGAAAATAGTACGGCGAATAAAAAAAGACCCTTTTGTGACTCGGAGAGAACTTCAAAAAGATCTCAGCAATGCAGGAACTCATGTATGCAAGAGAACCATAAGTTCTGAACTTCACCTTCAACAATTAAAATCTTGCACTCCTCGCAAAACCCCATTGCTAAAAAAACATCATTTAAAATCCAGATTTGAATTTGCCAAAACTAATTTACAAAAGCACGATGACTATTATAAGAAACTTTTATGGTCTGATGAAAACAAGATTGAACTTTATGGCCACAATGATTCTATCCATGTTTGAAGAAAGAATGGAACAGCCTTCAATCAAAAGAACACCATCCCCACTGTGAAGCACAAAACGGTAGCATTATGGTTTGGGGATGATTTGCATATAATGGTACAGGACAATTGAAAATGATTGAGGACACAATGAATGCAGTCAAATATCTATTTAGATTTTAGAAGATTGCTTGCAGTCATCAGTTGAGAAGTTAGAACTTGGACCAGATTAGGTTTTTCAACAAGAGAATGATCTGAAACATACAGCCAAGCAACACGTGCCTAGCTTCAAAACAATAACATCAACGTGTTGGCCTGTCCCAGCCAATCGCCGGATATGAATCCAATGGAGAATTTTTGGAAAACACTGAAGAATTAGACTCGTGAAAGACAACTAAAGAATCTCAGTGAATTAGAAAGTTTTTGCAGAAGAAGAGTGGGCTAAGGTTCCCAATAAATCATGCCAGGCACTTGTAGAGAGCTACAGGAACAGACTGAGAACTGTGGTTGCAAATGAAGGAGGACCAACTAAATATTAAACAGATTTAACGCATAGTTTATATTCTGTCCAATTACTTTTTTCATTACCTGTTTTAATAATTTGTATATATATATATATATATATATATATATATATATTATATGTCAAATAATTTATTTTTGCTGATTATTTGCATTTATAATTGTTTTATGAATATATTGTGAGCTTTAGACAATGCTTTTCTTTCAATATATAATTCTAAATTCATTTTTTACTGTCCAAAGACTTGCTTCACCTCACTGTATCTGCTCACGTTTTGTTATTAGAACCTTAAACCTCCAAGAAAACGGAAAGACAAACATAAAAATTCATAAAAAAGTCGACATAGTATGTGACGCGTGTATTTGTGTATCACAATGTTAGATTAAGCAAAAATGTTTCCCCTGATCAAATGACGATCTTTCATCAAACATGTTGACTTGGTTACAGGATAAAGCAGGAACTTAATTGCTAGGTTTTATTGTGTCAGTGTCTTATCAGCGTTTGTCTGTCTTCCACTTGAAACAAATCCGTTTTCTTCCTTTCCTGTTCGGATCTCATTCAACGAAAAGTTACAATATTTACCAAACATCAAACCTCTGTCCTCAACTTGAATGAAAATTGTCTTGGAAGCTAACCGAATACAAAAAAATTGTTTATTTTATTACAGTTGTAGATTTTCCTATTTTCGGTCTTTCCGATTCGAAAGGAAAACTAATTTCCGACTGAATCGGAAGACATTCAACTATGTAAATCGGATATCAGAGGGAGAGAAATAAAGAGGGGATAAGGAAAGAAAGAAGAATGATGACTTAGTGGAAGGAGGAGAAAGAGAATATATAGAGTGAGAGCGAATATTGAAGTGAATGAAAGAGAGGAAGTAGGAGAGTCAGAAAATGGTGTGTGTATCGTTGAGAAAGAGTGTGTGAAGAAGAGAGAATTGATGATTGTTTGAAAAACAATGAAAAAAAAAACTCTAGGAAGTCTTTGAGTCCACTGATGACTGAATTAATGAAACCGAACTGCTGTATGTTCTTAACGTCGACAGAAACGTCAAAAACTGATTTTCGAAATGATTAAGATCAATACTTCAAGGAACAAGATGAAAACTTTTGCAAGTGTAAGGAACCGAAGTCATGATATATTCACAATATTTGTTATAAAACAAAAGTTTTAACATGAAAACCAAACCATTCTTATCTTTGGAAGTCACACAAAAACAAAATCAAACAAGCCCAAAACATACGAAGCAGTGTTGGTAGCAGAAAGGTTCTCGAACCGATTGATGACCAAACGTCGCTTTTTGTTTCATTATTTCGTAAGAGAGCGCGATAGTTTCTTAGGGCTGAGAAATTTTCAGGACTCTATCGTAAATATCTTTTTCTGTAAAAGAATTACAGAAATGTGTCAAAGGGCCAAGACGGGATTTGAAAATAATGTTCATCATGTGTCTTATACTTAGCCAGTCACAATTACTGAACCCAAGAAAACCACAAAATTCCTTACTCGAAAACAACAGATTATTAAATATCATTCTTACTACGTCCACCAAAATACATAAAACTCTCCATGAAGTCCTAACTATTCCATTTTTTGTTGTTGACAGAACCTCTCAAGGGGGTGGTTATTTTCTTATTTGGCTGTGTTATTGGTTTTATTGTTACATTTATTTGTGATCGGGTTTCGTATAACTGTTCAAAGTCAGTTTGGAAATTCAGTTCACTAATATATATATATTATTATGTATGATTATGAACTCACCCGTCGATTTCGACGTATGTGCGTCTAACTCAGACTGCCAGAAAAAAGAATTGTTTAGAGTGGTGAAGGCTTGTGTATGACAAACAATCGGTGCAGAAGTTCGCCACATATCGCATGAACAGCAGACCTCAGTTATTTAACTCATAACTGGAAGGAAGGGACGGATTAATACCTTTCAAAAGGGTACCAGTGCGTAAGTGAATGCTGAGTGTTCGACTGGAATTGGAACTCGGCTCACCGATTTCCTTTTCCAAGTCGATATCCACCGCATCACAACGCACATTCGTCAATTAACGCTTACACCATCTAAGTACTAACCAAGCTCAACGTTGCTTAACTTCGGTGATCAAGCGGGAACCGGTGTATTTAATATATTTATATATTAGAGTGGAGGTAGAGCATTGATTGATTTCTTGCAAAGAATTGTCACATTGAGCATGATCAGGCAGATTTCGAGGTTTAGTGAGAACACAATTATGATGCCTTTACTTAACGGGTTGGCATCCTAACTGTATCCTCACAAAACTTAGATGTTGGCATGAACCTGCTCAGTTAATGTAACAAGTTCTTTGCACTAAAACTATCAACGCCATCCCAATATCGAGCAGTTTACAATAAAAAAAACCTGTTTGCCAAAATAAAACTACTGAAAAATACAACAATCTCAGCGCTAAACGTCATCATAATTCAACAATATATATATATATATATATATATATATATATATATATATATATATATGAGAGATACTCTCCCGTCGATTTCGATATCTGAGGATCCGAAAACCTCATTCAGTTTTTATTTTTTTGTTTGGCTCATATGTAACACTTTAGTTCCGCCATTGGTCTGCATACAAGTCAACATATTGTGTAATAGCGAGGATCATGGGACTTAGCCTCAAGAATATTTGTTAACACTTTTTGCGGTTGTCCTTTGTCTATTAACCGGTCAATACGACTGATTTCGAAATTTCTGATACCATTCAGGCAACAAACATCTGTTATAGCTGTTCAGAGCAACTCATTCGAAGTTAGTATGAAGCACATTAACAGCTGAGAAGTTACTCATTAGTATTTTTTCATACCCGAGCCACGGCTGTCCAACAGTCTTTTGTTCGCTGTGAAGCTGGCTATACATGAGGATCTTAGGTATTGTTGTCACTCGTCTTTGCAACATGTTGAGCCCAGCAACGTTGTGACTGCATATACTTATTAATTAAGTTTATTGCATGAAATGAAATAATCCCCAATTTCCTTGTTTTGAGATTAAATTTTATTTCGATTATTCAAATTGATTGGCAAATAACATTACGATAAATGATGACTAAAACGAGGTCGAAACAAGATTTATTACAATGGTGAGTTAGAAAATGATGCAAATCTCTGATCAGGAAGTTAGTTCGATTCTCACTGATTAATCTCCTGCTGTGGCAATTTTTACACTGGAGGCCTTTTGACATAATAGCTGTAGCTTCATCAATACACATGAAATATTTAATGGTTGACGGGATTTGACAAATGGTTACCTTTTATGGCTAATTCTTTTACAAGTCTATAGACGAATGTGAATTTATGGCACTTGTTTGCTCGATTACATTACTGTAAAAGATCGCATTAAATTGGCTGCCCTTAGCAGACACGGAAAGGACAGTACAAGAGCTCCTATACAAGATAGCTGAAGAGAGTGACAAGATAAGACTAAAAATAAACTGCAAGAAAACCGAATGCATGGTCATCAGCAAAAAGAGCCGCCCCAAATGCCAAATACAGGTCGAGGATACTAGAATCAAGCAGGCACAAAAATTTAAATACTTGGGAAGTGTTCTAACAAAAGGCGAAAAGTTCAACACAGAGATCCGAAGGTGAACTGGCATGACAAAGACGCGTTCCAGAAGCTGAGAAGAGTATCAAGAGACGGGAAACTTTTGCTAGAAATAAAAAAAGAGTACTGGATTGCTATGTGATGTCAGTTCTTAATGCTGGACCATATCATCAACGATGAAGGAAAAACTTGAAGCAACTGAAATGTAGTTCTACAGAAGGATGTTGCGGATATCATGGATTGATCATGTGAGTAATGACGAGGTTTTGGAAAGGATGGAAACGAAAAGTAAATTAATACTGAGCATCAGGAAGAGACAGCTGAAGTTCCTGGGACATGCAATGAATAAGGAGGGCTTGGAGAATCTGCTACTAACAGGCCAGATAGAGGGGGGGAAGAGACAGGGGAAAGCAGCGGATAACATAATTGAAGGGCATGATCAAGTGGATGACAGAACAAAAGTTGTGTGGTGTAAAAGGAGAAAGCGTGCTAAGAGCCACCAGGGATAGGGAGACATAGAAATCCAGGATCACCTACGTCCTAAAAGGACAGGGCACATAGATGAAGTATTACTACTAAACGTTGTCTGACGCACAACCACGCTGTTTCTGTTGGTACCGAAGTTATTTGTTACTCTGTTACCTGACTATTTGTTATGGTGAAACACACCTATTTCTCAGATAATGGACTCTCCCACTGTTATGGTGAAACACACCTATTCCTCAGATAATGGACTCTCCCACTGTTATGGTGAAACACACCTATTCCTCAGATAATGGACTCTCCCACTGTTATGGTGAAACACACCTATTCCTCAGATAATGGACTCTCCCACTGTTATGGTAAAACACACCTATTCCTCAGATAATGGACTCTCCCTCCTATATTAATAAGAGTTAACAGGAAGTTAACGGGAAAAGATCTTAGTTCTTGAAAGGTCTTAGGCATTCGCCTGACTGATCTATGACACTGTCAGCTCTCTGCCTTCGGGTAGAGGGCGCTCTCTGCTTCCGAGCAGAGAGCACAAACCCAGTCGTGGTTCCGCCGAAGGGTAGAACCACGACTGGGGAAAAATAGACAGACATTTTTTGGCCCGGCTATATGGCCGGGAATACCCACTATAAAATGACCATGTGTCACATCTGGCCTTGCGTGGGAAGGCTAGTAAATACAAAAGATTTTAGTTCTTGGGAAGTTCATAGGAGTTCTTTAGAGTTCTGTTGGAGTTCAGTAGAACTACTAGGCAGTTGATATTAGTTAGCCGAATACTAAGGAGTCAGCTTTCAGTGGAAGATTACCAAGTTCCTAATATTGTGGGTGCGTTAGCAACCGACATAGCACGATTATAACTCTCAGTGCGAAAACTACTCCACAACATTATTTTAATTAGGCACTGAGTTCGATTCGAACACATTAAACTAGCGAGTAGTCATATCATCAGTGAGATTTCTTCTTGAAATTAGTGTGATTTATCTTCTACATAGTCTTGTTCTGAAACGAGTAACCATCTCCTTAGGTTCCTTTATGTTTTTTTCAACACCCACTCAGCTAACACTGATTGTCAAGCAATGTAGTGAGGAAAATTAGGCTTGTTGTTTAACCCAAAGTTGAACAGTTAGATTCTACCTTGTTTAAAGGTATTCATGTGAAAGTGAATGTGATGATCTCAACCTGAATTGGAACTCGGCTTGCCGATTTCTTGTTTCTTTTTTTTTTTTTAGCTCTTAATAGCTTTTGTCTTTTTGCCATCTCTTCCCAAACCTTCTCTACCATCCATTATCTTAAACTAACCAAGTTTGTTTTCCTCTGTCTAGCTTGCCTTCAATCTGCCCTGTGAGTATCAAATTTTCTAAGGCTTCTTTCTTCATTATGGGCCATGAAAATTTCAACTGTGTGTTCCTGATATTAAGTACAGGTTTTTTCTGATTCCGTTTCTTTAGTATTTTCTCTGGTATTGCTGAAACAAAAAACTTGATCTCACCAGTAAATGACTGAAAATAACAAAATAATAGTTAAAATTTCCACACTATTTAGGAACATTTGGTTACTATTTTGCCGTGAAATGCCAAAACTTTCGTAGCAAATTTTAAAAAATATCTTTCAACATTTATACAAATTCATGTTTCGGAATATTTCATGGATTAATTCAAAAGGTGTAACGAAAAAGAAATCTGTAATACGTCTGTGTTTCCAGCAAACAAAACTTTTGACGACAACAGGTACTCTCTTGGTTTCCTCGTCTTTCCAACGTCGTCGTAGTAGTCGTCGTCTTCTTGGTCTTCTCGATCAAACACTTCTTCAACCGACTAAGTTCGAACTGCACAAATCGCTGCCATTCCTCATTTTATCCCTTTTCTCAGCTGCTTATTTGCATACGAACTACAACGGGCGGCTTGTATGTCGACATGGCCGCCTCTCATTTGCATACCTTATAAAACCGTGCGCTTTCACACAGGAACAAGACGTTAGATGAGCCAAATGATCACAAAAGGTATTCCGAATATTTTGATAATCAAGGAACACAATAAGCATATTCTATGGAAAATAAAGATCGTGGAATTTAACTAACAAGGGACGAAGGACCAAGAGCGCACGACACTTGATCTCTTGTTTATCTCAGTTTGAGAAAATCTCTAAATTAATAATAGTTTAGAAAGATCCCTGACGTAACAGCACGAAAAGATGTGTTGAGTAAAATTCACGAATTTATATGTTCTTTTCCTCTAAATCAAGTCAAGGTACTTGATATAACCAACCTCCGATGCAATATTATCAGATTTACTAGAAGCAAGGTAGAATTTCTGACTGTAATAATTTCACAAAGAAACGTAGCATGTCAGTGACGAGACCTTTGCGTGAAAGGGTGAAAGTGAACACACAAAATAGTGAAAAAAGTGATATTATCCATTCTACAAGGCTTACGGCCATATCACATTGAATACACGGGTTCTCGCTCGATCACCGAAGTTAAGCAACGTTGAGTCTGGTCAGTACGTAGATGGGTGACCAATTGAGAATACCAGGTGCTGTAAGCGTTTAGTGACGAATGTGCGTTGTGGTGCAGTGGATATCGGGTCGGAAAGAGAATCGGTGATCCGAGTTCGAATTCCAATTGAATATCCTGCATTCACTTAAGCACTGGTACTTTTGAGAAAGGTATTAATCCGTCCCTTCTCTCCAGTTATGGGTTAAATAACAAGGGTAGGATTTGGGGACCCTGCGCTTAAAAACAAATTCCAATGAATCTTGATACTCGAAAAGAAAAAAGTATTACTAGACACAAAACTTATATAAAAACAACAATAAATTGTTGAAAGAAAAAAGGTATTACCAGCAATAAATAAATAAAATTTAGTTGGCAATAAATGACCCGTCAAGTTTGATGTGCTATAAAAGCTAAACAACCAACCATTCTAAAAAGTAATTTTGGGTGAAATGTGCAAAAACTTCTTAAGTCTGGATTCGAACTAATTTTGTTTTCCAACGATTGCCTTATGACACCACGTAGTACATTTACTCATTTTTGAAATAGTATACCATAGTAACTATACGACAATTAAAATGTTTAACCCTCTAGGGCCATTCGTATCATATTAGTGGGGGATCTGTTTATTACTTCATAACAATATAGAACTGATCCCCCACTTTATGACAAGTAGAAGCCTTAATCATATTATATTATTAACCCTCTAGGGCCATTCGTATCATATTTGATACAGTATGAAAACAAGACTTGAAAGAAATATTTTCCTGAAAATATTTTTAAGAGAAATATTTTATAAATTTCAAATGAAAGCAGTACTGACTGCTCAGTCAATGAATACCAAATGTTTCCTTATCGGGAAATACCAAATGTTTCCTTATAGGGAAATACCAAATGTTTCCTTATAGGGAAATACTGTATCAAATATGATACGAATGGCCCTAGAGGGTTAAGTAGTAATTAGTGGGGGATCTGTTTATTACTTCATAACAATATAGAACTGATCCCCCACTTTATGACAAGTAGAAGCCTTAATCATATTATATTATTAACCCTCTAGGGCCATTCGTATCATATTTGATACAGTATGAAAACAAGACTTGAAAGAAATATTTTCCTGAAAATTTTTTTAAGAGAAATATTTTATAAATTTCAAATGAAAGCAGTACTGACTGCTCAGTCAATGAATACCAAATGTTTCCTTATAGGGAAATACCAAATGTTTCTTTATAGGGAAATACTGTATCAAATATGATACGAATGGCCCTAGAGGGTTAAGTAGTAATTAGTGGGGGATCTGTTTATTACTTCATAACAATATAGAACTGATCCCCCACTTTATGACAAGTAGAAGCCTTTATCATATTATATTATTAACCCTCTAGGGCCATTCGTATCATATTTGATACGGTATGAAAACAAGACTTGAAAGAAATATTTTCCTGAAAAATTTTTTAAGAGAAATATTTTATAAATTTCAAATGAAAGCAGTACTGACTGCTCAGTCAATGAATACCAAATGTTTCCTTATAGGGAAATACCAAATGTTTCTTTATAGGGAAATACTGTATCAAATATGATACGAATGGCCCTAGAGGGTTAAGTAGTAATTAGTGGGGGATCTGTTTATTACTTCATAACAATATAGAACTGATCCCCCACTTTATGACAAATAGAAGCCTTTATCATATTATATTATTAACCCTCTAGGGCCATTCGTATCATATTTGATACGGTATGAAAACAAGACTTGAAAGAAATATTTTCCTGAAAATTTTTTTAAGAGAAATATTTTATAAATTTCAAATGAAAGCAGTACTGACTGCTCAGTCAATGAATACCAAATGTTTCCTTATCGGGAAATACCAAATGTTTCCTTATACGGAAATACTGTATCAAATATGATACGAATGGCCCTAGAGGGTTAAAGATCAATGCTGACTGACGAGCAAGAAGAGATAATAATAAATTTCAAATGAAAGCAGTACTGACTGCTCAGTCAATGAATACCAAATGTTTCTTTATAGGGAAATACTGTATCAAATATGATACGAATGGACCTAGAGGGTTAAATGTGAACGCTTCTTAGAGTAAATATTTTAAAATACTGAAAAATTAAATTTTATAAATTTGAAAAATAATTTTTTAAATACCTACAAAATATAAATCGAAATAAACCCATCAGTAATAATAATTTCGATCTTGGAAAAAATAATGCAGGTTAATTGGTGCAAAAGCTTTTAAAACAGGAAACGCCACTAAAACTCGTTCATCTTCTGCCATCATAAAATATTCAAATAAATTTGGCGGCGTTTATCTGAAGAAAAGAATAAAAACGAGGATGAAAATAGTTCCATGCTTTTCAAGCCTTCTTGTTTAAAAATATAATTAAACCAATTTAGAATTATTCTAAGCTTCGGTGATGTTTACAGACAAATTATGTGGCACTGTGTATGAATTGTAAAACCAGAATTGAAATAATCTAAACACTTAGAGTTCGTTTGTCGCGGTTAGAATGACGAAGAAAGAAAAGGACAAGACGAAGAATGAAAGCAAGTCAGAATAAAGATGGCGATTAGTTCGAAGGTCTTGAAATTTTATGTCAAACGAAAAAGTTTTTTTTCTCTTGAATAATTTGTTGTGGCAAATTGGTCGTTTTATTAGTGAGTATCTTTTCTTGAGGTACAAAAATTGCAAGAAATCGTTAGAGATGTAAACAAAGAAAAAGATTAAGAAGAAATGATGGAAACTAGAAAAGGCAGAAGAAATTTAGAAAAGAAGAATGAGGGATGAAAGAAAGAATGAAAAATTGGAAGATGTGAAGAAAGAGCAGATAAAAGACGCAATAAAAGAAAATAGGAACGACAGAAGAATTAAACGTCAAAAATGAAGAAGAAGTAGACGAAAAAAGAAAAAGAAAAAGATGCGTAAATGTTGTGGGATCTCTCCTTTATGTATGATATTGTACTCGACTGAGTATATATATACTCTTTCCATAGAGAAAACAGCAGTTGATAATTATCGTAGAGATACGTACGAGTTATTGGAGAGTACCGGAACTGACGCGCAAATACCCTTGGGAAAGGTATGAATCCGTCACTTCCTTCCAGTTATGGGTTAAATAGCAGGACAGATTGGGTTCTATAGCCTTGGTCGGTAACCAGTCTACCGCAGAAAGCAATGGCAACCTACTGCGGGATAATCTTCTGCCCAGTTAGTCACGTCTCTTGCGAGACATGATCGCCCAAGTGTGTATCACGGATGGCACTTAACTGACTGACTGACTGGAACTGATACGTAAGTTACCGAGAGATACTGAAGGTACCCAGAGATTACCGCGTCAGAAGTCAGACAAGCTTTGAGCTCCACTCAGCTTGAATAATATACACGGATATACTATTTACAACGACTTCACTTCAGGACTTGAATATTTTTATTTGTTAATAATAGTATTCCTGGATTTACTAACCTGCATTCAAGTTTGTTTATTACGTTCAATATAATCTACTTTTCTATCTCAGTATCTGTTTTTGTTTTTCATTATTTTCTGCGGTTCCGCACCCGGAATACACAACATCTATCTATCTATCTATCTATCTATCTATCTATCTATCTATCTATCTATCTATCTATCTATCTATTTTTGGTTTTCATTATGTTGTGCGGTTCCTCACCCGGAATACAGAACATCTATCTATCTATCTATCTATCTATCTATCTATCTATCTATCTATCTATCTATCTATCTATCTGTTTTTGTTGTTCATTATTTTGTGCGGTTCCTCACCCGGAATACAGAACATCTAACATCTATCTATCTATCTATCTATCTATCTATCTATCTATCTATCTATCTATCTATCTATTTTTGGTTTTCATTATGTTGTGCGGTTCCTCACCCGGAATACACAACATCTATCTATCTATCTATCTATCTATCTATCTATCTATCTATCTATCTATCTATCTATCTGTTTTTGTTGTTCATTATTTTGTGCGGTTCCTCACCCGGAATACAGAACATCTATCTATCTATCTATCTATCTATCTATCTATCTATCTATCTATCTATCTATCTATCTATCTATTTTTGGTTTTCATTATGTTGTGCGGTTCCTCACCCGGAATACAGAACATCTATCTATCTATCTATCTATCTATCTATCTATCTATCTATCTATCTATCTATTTTTGTTGTTCATTGTTTTGTGCGGTTCCTCACCCGGAATACAGAACATCTATCTATCTATCTATCTATCTATCTATCTATCTATCTATCTATCTATCTATCTATCTATCTATCTATCTGTTTTTGTTGTTCATTATTTTGTGCGGTTCCTCACCCGGAATACAGAACATCTATCTATCTATCTATCTATCTATCTATCTATCTATCTATCTATCTATCTATCTATCTATCTGTTTTTGTTGTTCATTATTTTGTGCGGTTCCTCACCCGGAATACAGAACATCTATCTATCTATCTATCTATCTATCTATCTATCTATCTATCTATCTATCTATCTATTTTTGTTGTTCATTGTTTTGTGCGGTTCCTCACCCGGAATACAGAACATCTATCTATCTATCTATCTATCTATCTATCTATCTATCTATCTATCTATCTATCTGTTTTTGTTGTTCATTGTTTTGTTCGGTTCCTCACCCGGAATCGACAACAGCAATAAAGATTAGAATAAGAAGGTAAACAATCTGAAGAAAAAAAGAAAAATCGAAAAAGAAAGTCGAGGTAAAATGGGACGAAAAAGAAAAATAATAAATAAAAAATGGAAGGAGGAGTAAAAGCAGCAAAAACTCTGTGAAGAAGAAAGAAATGCAAAGAGGAGCAAAAACAGTGAAGACAACGCAACGCTGGCGACATTAACCACACATCGAAGTTGCGCGTCTAATTATCTGACGGGAAATTGAATCCCAATTACAGATGACTGTCTGGTAAACCGGACAGAAAAATGATATGACGCCATTCGTCATTATTCAGAAATCTTCAACTAACAAACAAATAAATATTCCGGACAAAACAAACGTTCACTAAATAAATGAAAGCAAGTGAAATTATTCCCCGTCAGTTTTTCGTATTTTGCCGTCAGAACTTTCATTAAATCAAAATAAATGCCGACAATTTCCGATAACAAGAGTCAACGAAATTGTTGGTCATTTGCAACAGGCAAGAAACTATCGGTGACGAAGAAAATATTTGAAAATTTTCCTCCTTGTCTAATTCGAAAAAAAAAAGCCATTAATTTAGCACCAATCGTCCAATCCGACACAAATTGGTTTGTGTAATGAATTGTTATTTAAATTTAATTTTTGCATGCTTCCATCAAATGTCTGACGGTTTCAGCTGGAGGTCGAGTGGCACTATATTTTCCTAACTTTCATTACTTGCAGTCTCCTTTGTAGACCCCAACAAAACCATAATGTGTACAGTCGGAATTCATCTAATCTTGATTTGGCTCACTTGAAAGTGTTCCTATAATTATAGGTACTACTCTAATCTTTAGTTTTCGCAATGTTCTCAGTTTTCAAACAAGTATCTTTATGTAGGAAGAAAATGTCGGTAACGACATGTGTAGTCGAAGGCGGATCTCCAGGCAACAAACGTAGCCGTTGTATGAATTGTGCGACTGGGATCACGTGCCCATAAATAGTTAGTATATAAAGCACTAATACAGAAGTCTGAGTGTGTTTAGTGTTGTACATCAATCCGAACTAAACTCGTCAGACACTCTGCCTTCGAGCAGAGAGGAATCCAGACGAGGCCCACCCGAAGGGCAGAGTTTAGGCTGGGGAAAATTAGACCAGCTACCCGGTCCTGCCATGTGTAGGGTCTATGGGGAATTTTTACCCGGGCTTTAGGGCTCGGATTTCCTACTATAAAAATGCTTCGTTCCACTTTAGTAGGAAGGCAGATTAATACCGTTCTGTGTTCACATTATTTCCATGTTGTGCGTCATTGAGCGATTTATTCTGAGAGCAATTATTGTGTATTATTCAAAAGATTCGTTTAACACGTTGAATTTAGGCGAAGATACCGAAATATTATAACTTGCTAATAGCAAGTAACTAATAGTTCCCTTCTCAATAACGTTACGAAAATCGAACGTTGTAGAAGGTTTAATTATTGAAAGAGAGACCGCCATGACACTGAGAATTTCAATATACACACCACGAAAGCCAGTGTAATATCGATACATCAGCTACATACACCACAGCTAAATAGTTATGGCTTCATAAAAACAGAGCATAACCTTGCAGGTGGGAACAGTTAATGACACCATTACCTCGTCAACTAAGACGGTCTCTAACTAAGGACGTTTCCAAGCAGTTGGATGTGATGCGTCTTTGTTTTCTGATCCTTAAAAACCAACTAATAACTGTTGGCCGTGGTGCTTCCAAAATGCTCCCCTCTGGTTAATACAAATATACAGTGCATCAGAGGTCATGGTCATCTGGTTTATGCAAGGGACAATCAGATCTATGTTAATGAAAAATACTTTAGCAAAAAAAAAAACTACTTTGTGGTTTGATAATTCTAATTTAATTTTATTTTCTAAGATTTCATGACAAACAATATTTAAAAATTATTTTATTTTCCTTTTAAACAACGAAGAAAATTTTATTAGGATTTCGTGCACGCAAAATACAGCTAGTAATGCATATATATTTTCTTTCTGGGGCCAAATTTCAATATTTTGAAGCATTTGGCTTCTGATGTATTTATCATTCTCGCAAACGTAGTGTGAACTGGAATCTGGATTTTTGTATATAGCAACTTAAAAAAGAACAATAATGTATTTTTATTAATTAAGTCTTTATTTTAATCATTAAATTGTTTTTAAAATATTGGGAACATTTTGTATATGAAATAACATTTGAAATTTGTCTAAAACAATGAATGAAAATTAATTGTACTAAGCTATGAACCCTATAAAAAGCAACTGTATTTTGTACCCACTCACCTGTTTTTACCTGTCACAAAAATTTGGGTTCAATGTACGATTATGTTGTAGAGTGTGACGGACGCACTAACAGAAGTCACCTAATTTTATGTATAAATAATAATGACAATAGTAATATTAACAGCTTCTATATACAGAAATATTCAACTAAGGTTTATAAAATATTTCTAGTAAAAACATTTTTCAGGAAAATACGTTTTTCAAGTTCACTGTTATCGATCTGTCCAGTATGGATGGTGGTTTCCTTTCTAACCTTTTGTTTGAAGTAGTGTGGAAAGTTAGCATCTTGATTTTGTCATTATTTTCTTTTCGGGATTTGTGCAATCCATTTTAATTGTTGCTGCTCTTGAAAGTTTTCAGATGAAGTTTCTGTTATTTGGTAGAGTTCCTTGTTTCTGTAGCACTCCAGTACACGATATTCAAAGGTTCCTTTACGATCTCCAAGTTCATTCGCTTGGGGTCATTTTTCAGAATGTATCCGAGAAAGCGATTGTATGCAACTGTTACCCTTTTTTAATTCATCAAGAGAAAAAAAATTAAGATCAGAAGCATAGAATTAGGGCATTTGTAGCATCTGAACATTTACAAGTATGTAGTGATATTTTAATAATAATAAGAAGATTTCGGGGTATTATCGTTGAAGACATGAGAGACAAGATGTAGATTGTGTCAGTCAGTTAAGTGCATTACGTGATACACGCTTAGGCGATCATGTCTTGGAAGAGACATGACTGACTGTGTAGTCTGGTCAGCAAAGCTTTATAGCCAATCTGTAGAAAATTTGCACGAATGAGAATTAATCACATCCTCAAGAAACTTTTTTCCTGTATAAATTTTCTATTTAATTTCAAAGATTTAAAAATAAATTAATTCAAGCTTTTAACAATTCTTAAGCCATGAAGTTTTCAGTTAACACTATCAGCGTTATGGTGACAATATCGTCAGTCGGTTGTTGGTTGGTTGGTTGGTTGGTTGGTTGGTTGGTTGGTTGGTTCTTTGGTTGGTTTATTTAACCAGCATATCAACCTTCATTAAGTCATTTAATGCTGAAAATCGTTTTTGATTTGTTTTATTTAGTTTATTTGTTTTATTGTTTTTTGTTTGCAAGATTCGTTGGGATTTGTTTTTAAGGGCAGGGTCCCCAAGTCCTACCCTTGTTATTTAACCCATAAGTGGAGGGAAACAACGGATGGATGCCTTTCTCAAGGGTACCAGCGCTTAAGTGAATGCAAGGTATTCAACTGGAATTCGAACTCGGCTCACCGAATTCTCTTTCAAGGTCGATATCCACCGCACCACAACGCACATCCGTCCATAAACACTTGCAGCACCTGCAGGTTGTTGGATGTCGTCAATGGTAGAATCTAACAGACCAAATTTTTGTTATTGAACAGCACTGGTGTCGTGTAATAAAGATCCTTCAAACAGGACAATGACTGAGACCTAATTATTCCAAATCAGTTGGAAACTGCGCGACACACAGAGTAGTGCCTTGTGTCTCTTAATATATGCGATGCGCAACTGAATGACCTGACAAATGAGCAAGATATTTAGTTAAACCATCAACATTTTTGCATTTTACAAAATTGATCTTAAGATCTCTTAACATTGAAAATCTTATAGAATTTGATTAACAAAATATAGGAATTTAGAAGTCGAGATTACATGAAACAACTTTTATTGTAGTTGAAGCAGAAACGGTAAGAATTCTTCGTTTATCTCTAGGTAGATTTTTTTCTGGTGCCGTAGGATAGTGTTGAATAAAAAGGGAAAAAGAGCAAGTATATTCTATCTATCTATCTATAGTAATCCTCAGACAGATCTGTTTCGCAGCTCATCAGTACGGTTAGACATCCCATTGCTTTTAACCCAGGATTGAAACCCGACCGAATTGTCGTCAGTCGGCAATTCTACCTCTGAGCTATGGACGATCTGTAGGAGGCATCTATCTATCTATCTATCTATCTATCTATCTATCTATCTATCTATCTATCTATCTGTCTATCTATCTATGTATGTATGTATGTATGTATGTATGTATGTATGTATGTATGTATGTGTGTGTGTGTGTGTGTGTGTGTGTGCGTGTGTGTGTGCGTGTGTGATGGTTGGGTGTGGTATGCATCAAATTTATGCGAGTCTTTCATAAAAAATTTTGAATATTAAAATTCGTCACTTTCGTTTTTCTTTTCTTTCAGGTGCGCAATGTAATCAAGAAATCGTGGAGAATATTCGGTGGTCACGTACCCCAGCTGATAAAAATGTGAGCGTACCTTGCCCAGGGCAGGAAGATCTCGAAGGGACAAATTCAACAGTTGGTAAGTAAACGCTGACCTTCAGCCTTGACGAATACTTATTATTATTATTATTATGTCATTTTTCATCATATTTCGATTTCTGCTTTGGTCTCACTACCAACCAAGTCTGCGGGGAGACCTAAGGCAGGTAGTGGCGTGTTGTTATGGCTCCATTTCATGTTTTTCTATCTTCCCTATCATCCTCAGCATTACATAGATAAAGTTTTCCTTAGTGTGTGGGCTGTACTTAATAAGACAATTTTTTGTATGTCTCTTAAGCTGGGGTTTCCAGGGATTCTTTCAATGTGTTGTTTTGTTCCATTTTTTATCATTCCAAGTGCACCTACTATCACTGGCACAACTCTTGTTTTCAATTTCCACATTTTTTCTATTTCAATTTCCAGGTCTTTATATTTTGACAGTTTTTCGAATTCCTTGATTGCTATGTTACAATCCGCTGGACAAGCCATATCAATTAATAGACAAGTTTTCTCCTTCTGGTTTTTAACAATAATGTCTGGCCTGTTTGCTTCAATTTTTCTGTCTGTGTAGATGGTGTAATCCCATAGAATGGTTACATCTTCTATTTCTGTAACCGGTGCTGGATGGTGTTCATACCAGTGTTTGTTTACAGCTTTCCCATAATGTTTGCACATTGTCCAATGTAAATATTGCCCAACTCTATCGTGGCGATTTTTATATTCGTTTGGGGCAAGCACAGAACAGCCTGAGATTAGGTGGTCTATTGTTTCTTGGTGTTTATCACAAAACCTGCATTTTGGATCCATATTATTATGCATAATATTTGCCTGAAAGTTTCTCGTGAAAAGACTTTGGTCTTGTGCTGCAAGTATAAATACTTCAGTTTCGGACTTTAATCCAGATGCACGTAACCATCGATGAGTATTAACTTTGTCAACATTGGATTTATTGGCACGTACTGGATATTGGCCATGCAGAGGTTTGTCTTGCCAGCGCTGTTTCATCTTTTCAAGAGCTTTATCTTTGGCTTTCATTTTCATATTTTTTGCCGCAATAGTTGGTTCTTGGCTTCTGTTTTGCTTTTCTACAGAATCTACTAACTGTAAATCTTGTTTGTATTCTGTATACTCATTTATTTCCGGGTTCAAACCAGCGACCAAAAATCATAAATGGCATCACGGCATTTTTCACTACGATCACACAAATTTTACATAGATAAACCTTTGTGAGCTGTACGTGTGAGTACAATGTTTTGTATTCTTTTAAGGCTCGGGTAGGAGGGAGCCCTTCGGTGAGTCTACGGAATCTTTTTCAGTCAATCCGAGTGCTCTAAACACAACTGGAATTATTAATGTCCTTATATGCCACATTTCTGAGATTTCGATTTCAAGTTTTTTTATGACAATCTTCAAAGAGACATTATAGTTTTCAAGGAGATCCGTGGCATTCTGTTTTTGATGTCTTTGATCACGATATCTTGGCGATTAGCTTTTATTGTCCTGTCTGTGAGTATTGTAAAGACCTATAAAATTGTTACAGGTTCTATGTCTGTAACCGGGTCTGAGTTCATATTACTTTCCTGCAGTTTATTTTCCGTAAAAGTTGCGTAATTTCTAATAAGGATATTGAGCCACTCTATTGTGCCAGGTTTGATATTTAGTGGGTGCCAACACCGTGCAACCTGAGACAAAATGGTCAATTGTTTCTGGATATGTAACAAGCGTTGATTCTGTGCAGCAAGAATAAAAGCTATGGCTTCAGCTTTTATCTTTGCCCAGCTTATTTAGTTTGGAAAGAATATTGACCATAAAGAGGCTTATCTTGACACCGTTTATGAATTGATTACATTACATTTGTATTTAATTTCATTTGTAGGTTCATCGTCGCTGAAATAGGTTTATTGAATTTTGTTTGCACTTTTTTACCCACTTCAAATACATTGTTATTATTTCTGTTATTGTTAAATGAGAGTGTAGAAA
This sequence comes from Ascarosepion bandense, assembly GCA_037127315.1. NCBI lineage: Eukaryota > Metazoa > Mollusca > Cephalopoda > Sepiida > Sepiidae > Ascarosepion > Ascarosepion bandense. The sequence continues at coordinate 1,868,757 of JBBBDQ010002040.1, forward strand.
GTTAAAGTGTGTAAAAAGCGAAGAAATGAAATAATCTTCAAACAAAGTTGTACAAATTCAAATAATTTTATTGTTGAGTTGAAAATAAATTTGTTTTACAGCAAAAAACATTCACTTGTTTAGTTTGTTCTTAGCCTTGCGCTTAGGAAAATTAATGCAAGCAATGTTTAACTGGAAATGGTTTTCGACGCTATTTAATTGGGTTCTACAAGAGAACAGCATCCGACAAAGTGACGCTGAAATACAAAGACACGAAGTCCAGTGTATCAATTACGACCCCCACCGTTATTTGATGCAGCCATACCAGGCCAAACAGCTGCAGGTGGGGTTAGAGTTAGAAATAACTTCCCGTCGAGTAAGCCAATATACTTAGAGGGTTTATATATTCTTCCCAAGTATCTAGATGTGTCTCTCAATCTCTTTGGCTGACTCATCCTTCCTCTCTCATTGAACAGGCCGTGATGAACCGTATGAGCAGCAATGCCCATGGCATTGGATATATCATTCTATGGATATACCCAACTGTTAAGATCGAGCAAATGACAAATTTATGTTTATTTTTTAAATTGTTTCACCCATGAGCAATGCATTTCTTCAACTAAGACGCAGCCGATTTAAATGGGTGGAAGAGAATGAGAAGGTTTAATGGGGATGACTGACAAAAGGACAATAAAAGAACAGGTTTCAGGAAGACAGAAGATGGCGATTGGGGTTAATCTAATTTTTTAAAAGTTGTAGGTGATAAGTAAGCAAAGAAACAGAAAAACTTCCGCAGGTGAGAAATGCGAGAAAGGAAGTTTTTTTTAGAATAGAAGTGACGGTTGCATCTAGCTTGTTATAAATGTGAGACCTAATTGCTAGTCTAGTAGTACGCTTAAATTCATCTAGTTAGGTCACGAGGGAAAAGGCTTGTCTGAGCAGTTACCATGAAAATATTTGTAGAAAAGACAGTGAATCCTCGCTATGTTGGTGATAAAGTGACAAAAATTGATATGACTGGCCAGGAGTGATTTATATGCGGACCGTTGTCCTCATGTTTGCTTTTATTAACACAACGTTTCGCCGATCCACTCACCCTTCATTAAAACCGAATAGACCAGATGACCTGATGACCTGATGGCGAAACGGTGTGTGAATAAAATTAATGATGAGGACACACAAATAATGCAAATGATCAATCCTTATCCTTCAAATTTACTGTAGATCACCTCAATTCTGCAAGTAAGAACACATACAATTTAACAGCTACAATCAGTTAAGACATTTATGTGCAATTACCTCTTCTATACCATAATCACTAGCATCTGATGCCAATAGGTGTTCTGCTTTTAGATCGTAGTGCGCTAATGATAAATCTGACGTTAGTATTTTTTATTTCATCAAACGCCTTCTGACACTTATCAGTCCATTTTACGCCTTTTTAAAGCAATTTGTTCTTTAAGTTCTGCATATTAGACGTATAACTCTGATAATAGTTTGCTATTTCCAGAAACAAAAAATTCCTTCTAACCTGGTAGCGTTTATTCGAGGAGTCATATTCTTAATTGCGCTTGCCCTCGGCGAATCTGGTTGATGACCATTTTTGTCAATGGTTTGTCCTAGGTACTTGCTGTTAGGCAAAAACAATTCACACTTTTTCTCACTGAGTTTGAATCTGTACTTTCTTATTTTTCAAAAACTGTTTTCACATGACTGATATTTTGATTCTTAGATACACTTTTCATCAATATACCATTCAGATAATCAACTTCAAAATGACACTCTATACAGATAGTATCTATAGCTTGTTGAAATATATCTAGAGCCACTTTTATACCAAAAAGAATTCGATTGAAATTATACAATCCTTTGTAGGCATTTATATTTGTTAACTGTGAACATTCTTCCTCAACCTATATTTGTAAATCGGGTTAAGAAAGATTCAGCCTCGAAAATTTTTTTTCACCGTTTAACTTCTAAGAAATTTCCTCTGGATTTGGCAATGGATCGTTATGGGGTTCTAAAGATTAGTTTAATCCTGTCAAAAAAACAACACAAACACGTTTTTTTAAAAATTACACAGCTGCTGTTGTCCATTTTGAATGGTTAATATTTTCAATTACATCTATTTTTTAAATTCTGTCTAATTCTTCATTGACTTGATTTAATGATGCGAATGTTACACACCATTTTGGTTTAAATACTGGCGTTGACCCTTTCTTCAGTTGAAATTTCACTTTGTATTTGGAACACCAACCCAACTCATTCGACAGAACACCTGAAAACAGTTTTTCAATTCTTCCTTTAAATTTCAAAATATGTTTTTCTTTTTTTAACTGTTTGCGCGTCCGCTTACATTTTTGCCATAAACAGTTTTAGGTGAACCTACAGCTCAAATAATTCTATTTAGTCAGAATCAAATAAGTTTCTAGGATTAACGCATGAAGCTAAGCTTTTACATACTTGTTACAGAATGGGACATTTCGAATCATTTCGCCAATAAAAAATAATTTCTCACCTGACACGCCACGCGCGACTTGTGAAATTCATCTAAACTTATTTATAAATGGAACTTTGTCTGTGTGTGTGTCTGTGTGTGTTCGTTACCTATATACTCCAAAACGGTTGAACCGATTTTCTTGAAAATTTACACAGTTGTACTATAAGCGCCTGCGAGTGTTCTTAGCTAGGTTTTGTGTCGAGGTACCCCCGATAAATATCAAAAATCGATAATCGAAAAAATCGGGTTATTGAAGGAGTGGTCTGATTTTAATCAATTTTGATACACTCATAGACAAAGACATAAGAAACGATATTCAGAAGTTTCAAGGTTGCAATAGTGCAGAAAATCGATAATATACATATAAAAGGCAAGATGTTTGTTTGTGTGTCTGTTGATCTGCCTGTATGTATGTATTTTTTCAGCTCTTTTATTTTAATTTTTGCTAGGTATAATTGTAGTTCTTAGTCTCAGCCATGATACCATTTACTCAGAGGACGTATTTAGCCTTCAAAATTCAGTTTACGACGGAAAAAACTTATTTGATATCGATAGCAGGAAATCAAAATTTAACTTACATCTATTCATTTTTCTTTCAGTCTACGGTGTCGCTTTAACTGGAAACAATTATTGCTTTTTAGTCTTTCGTGCCAATGTTCAAAGAGTCTGAGTTCGAAGACCATCGATCAGTTTTAAAGCTTTCATTACACCCGAGCAACAGTGGGCTATATTGCTAGTACTTAATATAGGTTTTGCTTTCTGTGTGGCTTCAGTGATTATTGCGATATTATTAAGATTGTATAGCTGCCTTATTACACCCACATTATTAATTTTCATTTACAAAAATTTTCATTGGTTGTCTGTGATAATTTTTCCGTCGCCACGCTGTGTACTAAAATTTCCTGTGTAAACATATCCTTGTTTTACTTTACAGTTTGAATTTTTATGACATACTTTTCCACACTTGTAGCATTTCGAATTTTTGCAGGGACGGTCGTCTCTGAGATGTAGCTTTACGCATCGGAAACATGGATTAATTTTTTCTTTTTTTCACATTGTTCTTCTGCTTGAATGCACATTCTTTTTCTTCAGTATCGCGTCTCAGATTTAGGATTCTCTTACTTTCGTCCTATGTTTCCTGAAGTGTAAGTTTATTGTTCAGGTTAAAATATCGTTAGAATTCTCGCCCGTAATCCCGCGTCTTTTTTGCTTGAACAAAAATTAACCCTTTCAATATATCTGGAGTCAGTTTATTTAATCTGAATCTTTTACATTCATTGTTAACAATTCGAGCTTTTGTGATAAAATCATCCTTTCCGTCAGATTCATAGTTTCAATGATTATTGAATAGCAAGCTTTTACGCTTAAAAAAATATTCAGAATATTTGCTGTTTCTTCAAAAAAAATTTCTCCTGTTTTTTTTTTGTAGTACAAAATTACAGCATTTTACGTGTTCTATCGGTGCTAATTTTCTCAACAAAAGTCTCGTTGTTTTCTCGTCTTCCTAGTCACTGCAGTTTTCTCAGAAAATTTACTCGTGTCTTTTAAAATAAGCAGAAAAGGTAATTCCATCATCTGAATTGAATGTGAATTCAGATATGGCGTTTGACACCGCGTCGGAAATAAAAGAACTTTGGGAATTTTTTGTTTTCTTCTGAAAATTTAATTTAACTTTTTTGGTTTTTAGAATTTCAACAACTGCTGATGTAGCTGTTGTTGTTGCTGTATTTTTAACACATGAGCTAATATTTCTTCTGTATTTGAAGAATATCGTTTTTCACACGCACAAGAAAAAAGTAAACCAACGCGGTTTAAAATTCTCTTCTTTACTGTACATGTATGCTGAAGCAAAAATATTATTTCCTACTTGTTATAACTCGTATGAGTTTCGATCCTTCGTAACCATTGTTATAACTCGATCTCTAACGGTGATAATATTAAGTCTTGTTTAGGCTACTTGCTGTGACGTCTGTTAGAATTACTCTTGACTGACTCCAACGTTCTTTTTTGGGGTTGTCTATCCTCGTTCATTTGTGTTTTGGGCGTATAAGTTGGCCGATTTTTTTTAGATTATTTTCTTTTTGTCTCCATCACATTTGTGAATTGCGTAACATAAATAAAATAATAAGGGAAAGAACTAATTTCGTGCTGAAGAATAAGGTAAGGGCAAATCAGTGGAAAAAAAACACAAACAAATGCAGACTGGTTCGGTAACTTAAAAAAACAAACACAAATACCAATTTATACAACGGTGTATAAAACAATTCTACCCTTATATAATTGAACCCATGCTGGATAAGGCAGACTTATTAGCTCAAATAAAATAAAACTGAAAACAAAATAAAAAAATAATTAAACACTTCCGTAAATCACTATTTGACAACTAAAAAACATAGATAAAGAATGAAGAGAGCTTTGACATTACAATTAAAAGCTCTGACCGTGCAGAGCTGCGAGTTCAGAGGTATGCATTTGCGACACAATCTAAATAAAATAATCGATAAAAATTATACAGGCTTGTACATCTAAAGAAACTCTAACATACGGAATCAGAAAAAAAAATCATAAAAATTTTCCAAAATATAAATTTCAATACAGACATAAAAAAATAACTTAAAAGAAATAGCTTTTATAGAAGTCAACTTCAACATAAGAACTGGAAAATATCAAACATACAGAAATCCTAATGACAAGCCACTGTACATATAAATATATCTTCCATAACTTAAAAGAAACAGATTTTATAGATGTCACCTTCAACCTAAGAAAAGGAAAATATCAAAAATACAGAAAAGCCTAATGACAAACCACTGTTTATATAAATACAGACATCTTTCAACCATCCAATAATCAAGAAGATCCCAGAATCAACCGCCGACTGAAAATTCTTTCAGTGAAGTCATTTTCAGCGAAGTCAAGAAAGACAGTGAAGCAGCCATAAACGATAGTAAGTGCAACACTCACATATACAATAAACACAAAAAAGAAAGCCACCCGGAAGAGAAACATCATATATTTTAACTCTTTGGACAACAAAAACAGAAAAACAAACCTATGAAATTATTAATTAAACTCATACACAAATACGCCTCTCATCAAGCCCACTCCGCAAGATATTCGACAAAACACACAGTAAAATCAACTACAGTTACACCGAGAATATGACAATGAAAAGAACAATAGAAAAACAACTATCAACACCACACACAATCCTCGTGTAACCGAAGAACAAAGAACAAATGCCCCTAAATGAAAATTGCTTGCAGAATAATTGTTGTGGAGTAGTTAGGAACTTGGTTATCTTCCACTGTAAGCTGACTCCTTAGTATTCGGCTAACTTCGACTAATATCAGCTGCCCAGTCGTTCTGCTGAACTCTCTAGAACTTCTAAGAACTCCTATGAACTTCCCAAGAACTTCTAAGATCCTCTATGAACTTCCCAAGAACTTCTCGAGTTAACTTCCTGTCAACTCTTCTTAATATAAGAGGAAGAGTCCATTATCTGAGGAATAGGTGTGTTTCACCATAACAATAATATATCAAGCTACTGTAAAATCAGATGATAATGGAGAAAAAATATACATAGGAGTAACTGCTATCCACGAAGGTCTCCTTGACAAAATTCAACGGAAAATCTGTAGTGCGATCGATCCCGACATGGCAGCCAAGATACAGTTACTTTCGTAACGGCGCAGTGTGGCTTCTCTGTGTCTCTTCCACAAATACTTTCACGGCTTCTGCTCCGAAGAACTTAGTAATCTGGTGCCCCCTATACATGAATTTACACGAGCCACAAGATTAGCAACTAGGTAGACATAGGAGTCTATTTTCACGGCTTCTACTCTGATGAACTTAGCTCACTGGTGCTCCCTATACATGAATTTACTCGAGCCACAAATTTAGCAACTAGTTCCCACTCTTTTACTGTAAAACCAATAAAATGTAAACACACATTCTACTCCATTAGCTTCTTTTCTCGCACTTCCCGCCTGTGGAATTCCCTTCTATTTACTTTCTTCCGCGACAGCTACAATCTCCAGAAGTTTAAGTCTAAAGTTAGTAGTCATCTCCTATTTCACTAACTTGCATCCTCTCTCTCATGCTCCTTTCTCCGCTCACTTTACTCTCAGTATCTTAACCTTTCTCTTACCCACTTCCTGACACGCCCTGTAACCTGACACCTTTTATCATAACTTTCTTCCTATTTAACCCACTGTGCACAGTGGCAATAGACTGCCTTACTTTGGACGATATGATTAGAAATATCACAAAAACTGAAGAAACTTCGAAACAAAAAATCTATGCATCCTTTACAAGTAATAAGTCCGTGAACAGTGCAATCTAGGAGATTAAAAACAAAATTTTAAAAAGTAATATAAAAAATATCATGCAAAATAAGAAAACAACATCAACCGATAAAAATAAATTAACAAATTGTAAACTATATCCGGAGAAAATATCTTCATAGACCAACAATAATTATTAAATAAACGGTCTGAACTCATCTCAAAATTTAGAAACGAAAACATTTTTTTTTTATATTACTTAAATAGCGAAAGCTGAAATCGAAAAGTAATGAATTAAAATAAATAATTAAAATAAATTAATCCAAACCTGTAAATAATAAACAGATTATCAAACCAGGAACGCCCACATACATATATTTAAGCGTGATAACCAAAGATAAACTGATCAATAATAAATAAAAATTAACAAACAACACTATGAACAAGTTGGTCCTGGGTATGAAAATAAACTTCATCCGGCTGCAAGGCCTCTGATTAGGAGGTTCTGAGGAGCATGGAACAACCTTTTAAATGCAGTTGTTCTCAGGTCCACCGTGAGCCAGAGTAGTTGCACCTGTTAGTGTCCCAACTATGGGCAAATTGTTAACCTCCAAACTGGAGTCAAAACACTATGAAAGTATAAAAATAAACTTTTATAGAAAAAAAATATTTTTGAAGGAAAAATATTACCCACAATACATTTTTGAAGAAAAAATTATTCCCATAATGCATTTTTGAATACAAAACTGGACATTTTCAGTTTTCTAAAATAAAAAAATGATATTTTTTTTTTATCTAAGTCTGACTACATAAACCTTGTCACTATAGTCAGACATTAAAAAATATTTTAAAATCTTACCTTGATTAAACAGTTTCTTTCTATCTATCTATCTATCTATCTATCTATCTATCTATCTATCTATCTATCTATCTCAGTCTGTTCATTATCTATCTATCTATCTATCTATCTATCTATCTATCTATCTATCTATCTATCTATCTCAGTCTGTTCATTATCTATCTATCTATCTATCTATCTATCTATCTATCTATCTATGTCTGTTCATTATCTATCTATCTATCTATCTATCTATCTATCTATCTATCTATCTATCTCAGTCTGTTCATTATCTATCTATCTATCTATCTATCTATCTATCTATCTATCTCGGCCTGAATATTTTTGAGAAATTTAGTTAGGAAAATGTGTCATTCGGTAGGATTCGAAACTGCGACCAGGCATATAGATAGATATGATGCGTCATAGAATGCTCGACGACGAATGATTCCAGTCTAAATAAGGCATGATTCGGCTTCATTTAAACTGTGAAATCGTTGACGGCTTACCCTGTGTTGTTAAAGGTCGCAGGTTCGAATCCTTCCGAATGAGACATTTTCCTAACAAAATTTCTCAAAAATATTCAGACCGTTATATATATATATATATATATATATAATGAATGTGCCGTAAAGAAAATTTGCTCTTCAGCAGTATTCAGTCATTAGCGGATAGTTCTGGAAAGTTCTTAAGGAGGTATGCGCTTTCCTTAGAGGTAACTGAAACTTGCAATTTTTCTTGTGAAGTCCTTCGTGATGAGTGGTCTAGAAACTAACCTGGTTATACGCTAGCTTCCATCTATATAACGGCGTCTCATCTCTAGGATACACAAGTTTTTCTCTATAAATTTCAGTTAGTACGCAAAAAGATTCCAAAAAGTGTAGTTCAAAGTTCGAAATGGTTATTATTAAATCGAGTCAAAAAGAGATACATACCAACGAACTGGAAATGCATGAGGGGTAAAATATTGAGGGCTTGTATATGGTTGTCCATTGATCAGTGTATACCACTTGATTTATGCATTTATTCTATTTCAGAATAGATCAGTCCAATATTAATAATCATGACTCGTGTATATATAAATTGTTTAAAATAACGTATGTCAAATAGAGCAAACTCTTGACAATAAGAGTGCTCAATAGATAATTAGAGTAGTCACAGATATCAATATATTGAGCAGATATTAAAAAATAAATTCACATTTCGAAACTAAAATAAACTTTACACTACATGAACTACACGAAAAAGACTAGTTGAAATGTTCAGACTTGATTAAGAATGCAATTTGAAGCTGACCTTTTAACATGAGAAATTTGTTAATATTGATGAGTATATAAATCAATTTTGCATACCTTAAGGCTGAAAAGTTGTTAGGCTGACCAAGATGCACTGTGAAAAAAATGAGTTTTTTTTCAACATAGTCTCGTTTGGAAGGATGTGCGTTGTGGCGCAGTGGATATCGGCTCAAAACGAGAAATCGGGGAGCCGAGTTCGAATTCCAGTTGGATTCCTTGCATTCACTTGCGCACAAGTACCCTTGGGAAAGGTGTTAATCAGTCTATTCCATCCAGTTATGGGTTAAATAACAGGACAGATTTGGTTCTATAGTCTTGGTCGGCAACCAGTCTATCGCAGAAAGCAATGGCAAACTACTGCGGGATAATCTTCTGCCCAGTCAGTCATGTCACTTTCGAGACATGATCGCCCAAGCGTGTTTCACGTACGGCACTTAACTGACTGACTCCTTTAGAATCTTCACACTTCTTCCATTGATGATGCGGTGCTTCGATTCCATTTGTGAAGACATTTTTATCCGGTTAGTGATGAAGCTAATCAACAGATCAAACGTCATCATCACTGCGATACTGGTTGCCAGCCAAGAATTTTTTAGGTAAAAGATGGGTCCAAATCAAAAGAATAGGGAAGGTGAACAACCAGTTTGAAGCCACAGTACGCAGTGCATACATTGAACTCAAGGACTTGTGTGATGTAGTATAGTCTTAATGAAACCAAACCGCTTCCGTCAGTTGTCGCAGGCGTTTAGTCTTGATAGTCTTTTGTAACTGCTTCAACGATTTTCCATAGCACTCTCCAGTGATAGTGTGGTTCTTAGTCAATAAACATAATACGTTTTTAATCCCCAAACCTGATGCCACCAAACGACATTGACCTTTACTGAATCTGGTGCAGACGACTGTTTCTACTGCAGCTAGACCTCTGCTTCACTTCCATCCCAGACTCTTGCACTACTAGACAACTTTGCCCACTCGGAAAATCTGACCACACTGTAGTGTCCGTCAACATTTCATTCCACTCCCGCCCGACCCATGAAACCCAGACAAGTAGAATATCCTACTGCTATCAAAAAGCAGACTGGGATTCGTTCCGAGACTTCCTCTGTGACATCCCTTGAAACTACGTTTTTAGTCTTCCCATCGAAGAATGTGCATCCGAGTTCTCCTCCTGGGTTAAGGCTGGCATCGATGCCTTCATCCCTGCTAGGAAATTCTAGCTTAAATCTCATTCGTCTCCTTCGTTCCCACCCGCTTGCTCGGTTGCCATTGCCCACCGGAATCATTTCTTCCGACTCTATCGTAGCTACACGTCGGACCAAAACAGGCGCCTTTTCACTTCAGCTCGTAATAAGTGTAAAAAGATGCTAAAATGTTGTTTGCTGCCAGAATGAAGCAACGCATAGCATCCTCTAAATTCGGCGCCAAAGACTACTGGCGACTCTGTAAAAGAGTACTTAACAAGAGCAAGTCCACAATACCCCCACTAATCAACAAATTTGAGGTCCTCACCTCCCCAGCGGATAAGGCTGAATGCTTTGCCCGCAGATTCTCGAACAATTCTAGTCTGGACTCATCTGCAATTTTTACACCCGACTTCCCACCTAGAACCGAGGCACAACTGAATGATGTCCACATTACACCCTCGCTTGTCTCTAAGATAATCTTAAAACTTGACCCTCACAAAGCGAGCGGTGGGGACGGAATCCCAACCATAGTCTTAAAGAAATGTGCTTGCCTCCCAGAGAGTCAAACACTACGCCTCCTTGGTCTCACACTTTCAGCGGACCTCAAATGGAATGACTATATCGAATCCATTGCTAAATCTGCTGCTATGAAAGTCGGTTCTCTGTGTAGGGCCCGGAAGTTTTTTCCGTCTAAATCTATCCTGCACATATATAAATCTACCATCCGGCCGTGCATTGAATACTGCTGCCATATCTGGTCGGGTGCCCCTGCTATTCTCCTCGGGCTTCTCGATAAGGTACAGAGGAGGGTCTGTAATGTGATAGATACCGACTTGGCAGACCGCCTGAAGTCTCTCCCACAGGCGCGACGTGGCTTTCCTGTGTCTCTTCTATAAATACTTTCACGGCTTCTGCTCCGATAAACTTAGATCACTGGTGCCCCCTAGATACGAATTTGCACGAGATACTAGATTAGCAACTAGATCCCACCCTTTTACAGTGAAACCGATAAAATGCAACCGCAACTTCTACTCCAACAGTTTCTTTCCTCGCACTTCCCGACTGTGGAATTCCCTTCCACATGATTGCTTCCCCGACGGCTACAATCTCCAGAAGTTTAAGTGTAAGGTCAATAGACACCTCCTAACACACTAACTTGCTCCCATTCTATCATACACTCTTCCCATCTGCCCAACCCTCATCCTCGGTATCTATCCTTACCCATCTATCACCTTCCTCCTGACATTCCCTATGTCTAACCACTCCTTCACTTTACCTTCCCCTATGTAGCCCCATGCGCAATAGTGGCAGTGGAATGCCTTGCTTGGGGTGAAATGATTAATATATATATATATATATATATATATAGTCTCTGGCTAAAAGCGATGAACAGAACAAACATCGTGGAGAAGGAAAACGTTCAGGGAAACCAGCTGTGGACCTGTCTCAAACAATGTCAGATTTTCCCATGATGTTATCAGATTGGTGCCCTCTTGATCTGGCGTCAGAAAACGCGTCCCCCCTCCCCGAACAGAAAGTCTCTACATTGTGCAGAATGTTCCTAACTCTCTCACGGAATGTACTAATAGCATTGGCTATTTGTTTTCTAGTCAGTCGCCTGTGTTGAACACGATCAATAATTCTTCGGGGTTAGCAGATGCAGGACGTCATCTTCAAGAATCTCTCTTCAACTCCGAAATTTATCTGCCCAGTGTGGAAAAATATAGGCAAATATCTTAAGAGTCGGCATAGTTTAAATAACAACGTGAAAGATAGAAAAACACTTAAGATTTCAACTTAAACTTTGACGATATCGTTAGAGGGTTAAACGTAATTTCATTTAGTTTTGAATCCCTTATATTCCCATCGTTTCTGTGAATCCTTTCATGGTAATTGTACAAATGAACTTTCCTCTATGGTCCCTAGACTTTATAAATTAAAGAGCAGTACTAGATTGGCGGCAAGGTCTCATTATTTTACAGTTGAAATAGTTAGATGTAACTGTAAGTTCTATGCTAAGAGTTTCTTTTATTACACCCTTCGCTTGTGGATTTCGCTTCTGGCTTCTTTGTTTTCAAATTTGATCTTCAAAATATTAAATGCAATGTCAGTCATAAACTTTTGTCATAATTCCCGTTTTTCTTCTACCTCTTTAATAAATATTTTCATGGCAATTATTCGGATGGGATGTGCGTTGTGGTGCAGTGGATATCGATTCGGAACGACAAATCGGAGAGCCAATATCAAATTCCAGTTGAATTTGTTGCATTCACTTGCCCACAAATAACCTTGCGAAAGGTATTAATCCCTCTCTTCCCTCTAGTTATGGGTTAAATAACAGGACAGATTAGGTTCTATAGCTATGACTGGCACCCATATGGAAACTTACTGCAGGATAATCTTTTGCCCAAACAGTCATGTCTTTTTCGAGACATGATTGCTCAAAGCGTGTATCACGTATGGCACTTAACTGACTGACTGAATACAATAGTTGAAAACATGATTAAGGCTTCTATTTGGCATAAGGAGGTGGATCAGTTTTATATTGTTATGAAGTAATAAACTGATCCCTCACTAATTACTACTTAGTAGAATAATACATCTCTTCTCCTCTAGCTATGAGTCAAATAAAAGGACGGATTGGGTTCTATAGCCTTGGCTGGCAACCAGTCTACCGCAGAAAGCAATGGCAACCGACTGCAGGATAATCTTCTGCCCAGTCAGTCATATTCTCTCACATTCATTAGTCCCTTGATGTCATTGTTGCCTTGCTTGGTTTGAAATAATTTTTTTAAAAATTGTTAAAAACTACATTTATGTGGTAAAGTGTTTATTGAAAATAGAGCATTGACAGACATAGTTAATATAGATAAAGCAATCATCACTGCATTTCCCGTCTCAAGCCATCTTCAGACCTCACATGAACACGAATCTAAATATATACATGATGGCTATCAATCAGTAAACGAATATGGCTCTCGCTTACAAGTCTGGTTTAGTGTTCAGATTATCACCGACGGGTGTTTGAATGTCCAATTTTGTATTTAAATACGCTCTATCACTGATATCGAGCACTTTAATTCATATAGTATATCTTAAAATTATAATTTTATTATATATATATATATATATATATATATATATATATATATATATATATATACTAGCAGTATAGCCTTGCGTTCCTCGGGTGTGATGAAAGATTTAAAACTAATCCATAGTCCTGGAGCTCAGATTCTTTAGACGTTGGCACGAAAGACTAAAAAGCAATAGTCGTTTCCAGTTAAAGCGAAACTGTAGACTGAAAGAGAAATGAATAGATGTAAATCAAAATTTTGATTCCTGGTATCGATATCAAATAAGTTTTTTTCCGTCGTAAACTGAATTTTGAAGGCTAAATACGTCCTCTGAGTAAATGGTATCATGGCTGAGACTAAGAACTAAAATTATACCTACTTAGAGCCAAACCCGAAGCAAAAACTAAAATAAAAGGGCTGTAAAACATCCAAACATAGAGGCAGATAAACAGACACACACACAAACATCTTGCCTTTTATATATATATATATATATATATATATATATATATATATATATTATCGATTTTCTGCCCTATTGCAAGAACTGTAATCTTGAAACTTCTGAATATTGTTTCTTATGTCTTTGTCTATGAGTCTATCAATTTTGATTAAAATCGGACCACTCCTTCTATAACCCGATTTTTCGATTATCGATTTTTTTATTATCGATATTTATCGGGTGTACCACGACACAAAACCTACCTAAGAACACTCGCAGACACTTATAGTACAACAGAAAATCAGTTCAACCGTTTCGGAGTCTATAGGTAACGGACACACACACACAAACATACACACAAAGTTCCACTTATAAATAAGTTTATATATATATATATATATATATATATATATATATATATATATATATATAGATAGATAGATAGATAGATATAACATAGTACACTTTGTATGTAATCCAGGTAAATTCCAAAAGGGACGAATTCAAGAGAACTCAACGTTAAATTCAATTATTTAATTTAACAGAGTAATATAATTTATAAAGAATTTTCGATTATTACTATGGATTTTTCTCTTCTTGCTTTCCATTCTGTTGTTTCTGTTTCCCCTTTTTTCTTTTTTCCCCCTTTTTTCTTTTCCAACTTTTTTCTCTTCTTTACATTAATCAATCGTCTATCTTTTCTTTATCCTCGCGTTCCTCTTTCTTTGGGTTCTTTTTCGAATGAGTGGGAATTTTTCGTATATAACGCTTACAAATGTTTGTTCTAATATGGACATGTGAGCGTCTACGTAAAATTAAATAAAAGAAAAGAAATTTTTGGGGGTGATATTTTGATTACCTACTGTTGTACCATTTGGGTCTGATAAACCGCGATAATAACATCAAAGCGGTGAAATATGTATTATCCATAGAAATAATCGAAAATCATTTATATATATATATATATATATATATATATATATATATATATATATATTATAAATTATACTTAAAACATGTACAAACTACAATCTACTAAAATGTAGTACATTTTGTTTCGAGATTGAAAGAACAATGTCTCATCAGGTAGTTAATAATGATTGTAATAAACTTTATTTTTAAAAGAAAATCTACGAAAATTCAATTTTATTTTGGAAAAAATGTTTTGTACGGGATTAAGAGGATAGGAAAGATGAGAAAACAAAAAGAGAAATGAAAAAGGAGGGGAAAAGAAAGAGGAAAGAGGACACAGATTATTGTTAACTACCTGATGAAAAATGTGGAAACAAAATGTACAATTTTGTAGCAGATTGTAGTTTGTACATATTCTGAAGTATAATTTATAATAAATATAAATTGGTCTTTTCTTATATTGAGCACTGTTTTAAATTAATGTTTTGAATGTTGCAAATATTTTCTTCGTTTCTTATTCATTTGGATATATATATATATATATATATATATATATATATATATATATATATATATATATCCGCTTTCCCTGACGATCCGTATGGTGAAACCGCGGTAGGCTCACTTATAGATTTTTCGTGTTCTTGCTCTACTTCCGTACTTTCGTACTTTCGTATCGAGCACTTTTTCTGGTGTTTAGATTCCGTCTTGGTTTTCTTTTTTCTTTCCTGCGGATGCTTCACTGTTTGTTCTTGTTCCGTTGGTTTCTTTTTTTTCATCCCCAATATCCGACGACATATTTCTCGTCGGATTTGGACGGATTTAGGTTGTGTTTGTTGGCATTTTTTCGAATTTTTATGTTTATTTTGATTAGTGTAAACTTACGGATTCTAGTTTATTTGTATTATATATATATAAAATATATCCAGGCAGTATATCTTCAAATATATTTCATTAGATAATAAAGACGTATATCTGTTTTCTTTTACAAAAATCTTTTCTAGTTCGCTAATTGTCTTCTTGATGGTAAATTGAAATTCATCAAAGAAGGTGACGTAATTATTGTTTACCCAAGTACTTTCGATCTTGTTTGAAATCTTCCTCGGGGTGAATTGCGAAGAAATGCTATGATAGTAGCTTTTTTTTGTAAACACGCGTTTTTGTAAACGCGCTCTGTTATAATTATTTAAAAATTAATCGTCATGGTTAAGATGTTTTGTAAACATGTGTAAACTGTGGGTGTATAGCCAAAGTCGCCCCACAGGCGGAATGTAACTCAAAAGCAGGTTTAAGGTGAGATTTCTGAGCGCATATACTCGGGCAAAAATTCCCTGACTCGGGTTCTTGTCTATTTTTCTCCGTCAATTCTCTGACTTGGGACATAGCCCTGACTCTACCCGAAGCTTGACATGAGAAAGTTCGAGTCGAGTTCTTGGCATTTACCCAAAACCTCCATGTAAATCTTCTGAATTATTTCAATTAACTTTTGTTGTTCTTTCTGAAGATTGTTCTGCTGTTGTTGTATGTCGTCTCTTAGTTAAGCTAATAATTCTTCCATATTTAAGAACACCTGTTTTTCTTTGCGTACACCGACGTGGTTCTAATTTTTCCTCATTTCTGTTTTGTCCGCCGCAGCACATATGTCATTTTATCCTGCTCAATATATGCTTTGGTTTCCCGACGGCACTGTTATAAATCGCTACTAACGGTTATATTATGTCTCGATTGCCTCCCAACAGCAGTCTAATGAACATTCTATCAGAAATCTATCAGAAATCTCACGGAACTCTGGGTATTTACCTGAGCACTCCCCCCAACAAAAGGCGGGATAAATCATAAAATGTTTTTTTTTACGTGAGGCATTTCTAGCGTCTACGCTCGAGCATAAATCCCATGTATACCCCGGCACAAGCGGGGTCGGGTCTTGTCTACTTTTCCCCAGACGGTGTTGATTGGAGAGTTTGACAAAGTTGAGTTCAAGAGGAAATGTCTTTGAGTTCGTTAAGTAAGGCTTCTTGTCTAGTTCAGCTATGTTACCGGGTGTATCTAATTTACGCAACAACAATATTTACGGATTGTAAAAATAGAGATAATGTCTATCGCCCGGTTCACACTCCATCCACGTCTATTGAACAGGTTAAGAGGCTCATCCCTTGTTCCCTGTTTAGGATGTGGTTTCCGGCTTTCCTCTTTTCCAATCTTCTCACTTTGGTTTCTTTTTTTTTTTTTCAATTGGAGTAGATAGATCTATCTATCGCCCAGTTCGCACTCCACCCACGTCTATTGAACAGGTGTAGAGGCTCATCCCTTGTTCCCGGTTTAGGATGTGGTTTCCGGCTTTCTCTTTTCCAATCTTTTCACTATTACGTAGCCCCCTGCACATCAGTGGCGTTACCGCCTTGCTCGGGGTGATACGATTATATATATATATATATATATATATATATTACAGAAATAGTAGGAGAAGTTGAATAATTAAGTAATTCATCGAGTTTTCATTCGACCTCAACAGAATGCAGAAAGCACTGGGCGGCTGTTTTGTCCTGTACTTGAACAAGCGGCGCGTCATCGAGTTTAATTCGTTACCTCTTTTTCACCAGGGCCCGTGGTACAGTTGGTGTGACATTTGCTTAACAACCAAAATGTCGGGTTTCAATTCCTGGTCGTGGATGCGCACTGCTGATGAGTCCCAAATATAGGATGAAACGGCCGTTTAGTACTTTCTGCAATCTGTTGAGGCCGAATAAAAACTCGATGGATTACTTAATATATATATAATGGACTCTCCCGTTGGATTCGATGTATGAGGATCTGACCGTTTAATTGTTTCAGTTATGAAACCAAGGTAAACCGTCAGAAGAGACACACAAGTGATTTGATTAAAGGGGTGAAGGCTTGTGCAGAATCATCCAAACTTTTCGGAACTATTGATGCACTCAGGCGGTGCATATAAATGCCAAAAATAAACCAGACAATAGACCTTAGCCATTTTTTATCAACCCGCAACAGGTTGCCACTATCTGCTGCGGTAGACTGGTTGCCAGCCAAGGCTATAGAAACCAATTTGTCCTGTTATTTAACCCATAACTGGAGGGAGGAGACGGATTGATACCTTTCCCAAGGGTATTAGCGCTTAAGTGAATGCAGGGCCTTCAACTGGAATTCGATTTCGGCTTCGCGATTTCTCTTTCCGAGCCGATATCCACTGCACCACAACGAACACCCATCAAGAACGCTTGGTATTCCCAAGCGGTCACCCATCCTAATTACAGACCAGGTTCAACGTTCCTTAACTTCGATGATCGGACAAGAACCGGTTAATTCAACATGATATGACCGTAAGCCTTATATATATATATATATATATATATATATATATAAGCATGCAGTGTAGATATAGAAGAATCCAAAAGAGGATCCTGTACATACAGTGGTAGGATAACTCTCTAAGATAGCTTTAAATATATGTGTATATAAATACATATAGAGCAAATATAAAAAAAAATTAGGCAGACACGTTATTTCATGGCAAATCGGAATTATGGCCTATTTCAGAATCATTTGTACAATAAATACGGAAGCTGATGATAGTTCGCCTGAAATAGGCCTACACTCCCGATTTACCACGAAATATCGTGTCTGCCTTAATTATATGATAGTCCCAATGCGTTGTTGATTTCTATGTCTTCACTCTCTGTATTTACAAACACATCTGTTATTGAGCATTGTTTCCTCATAAAATAGGGGAAAATTATACATATATATATATATATATATATATATATATATATATGTGTGTGTGTGTGTGTGTGTGTGTGTGTGTGTGTGTGTGTGTCTGTGTGTCTGTTTGTGTTAATTGTATATAAGTAATGGCGCACATGTCATGTAAACTTTCAGTTCATTATTTTTCAACCTTTTCTCCACGAAAACATTTTTATTTAAATTCCTTATTCGCTTTTATATTTCATTTTATAGAAAACTGTCGCCATTCAAACATTTCAAGATTCTTTCCGCTTATTTGCTCATTTTCAACTTGAATTATTTCCAAAGCAGAATTAGCCGAGATTCAACCTCGCAACACTAAACACATCCGTTATTACGTGACTTGTAAGAAATATTTATTGTTATTTGTGGAAATAAATAAACTTATTGAAATCTATCAATATCGTATAAAAATAAATGACAATTTCTGTCCATGAAAACACGCAAAGAGCTTGTATTAATGTTCCTGAAATATGCATCTTTAAATTCTTGAAAAGAATTATACGATAAAAAGGTTTGGAGACATGTAGTGTTTACTTCTTTGTTATTTTTTTTTCAAATCAATGTCATACAAATTATTCAGACGAATATCGTTCTAGTTTTTATTCGAACTGTGTAAGATTAAGTGTTGATATAATATAAAAGAATAATTTCCCAATAGGCTTAAGATTAAGTGTTGATATAATATAAAAGAATAATTTCCCAATAGGCTTAAGATTAAGTGTTGATATAATATAAAGGAATAATTTCCCAATAGGCTTAAGATTAAGTGTTGATATAATATAAAAGAATAATTTCCCAATAGGCTTAAGATTAAGTGTTGATATAATATAAAAGAATAATTTCCCAATAGGCTTAAGATTAAGTGTTGATATAATATAAAAGAATAATTTCCCAATAGGCTTAAGATTAAGTGTTGATATAATATAAAAGAATAATTTCCCAATAGGCTTAAGATTAAGTGTTGATATAATATAAAAGAATAATTTCCCAATAGGCTTAAGATTAAGTGTTGATATAATATAAAAGAATAATTTCCCAATAGGCTTAAGATTAAGTGTTGATATAATATAAAAGAATAATTTCCCAATAGGCTTAAGATTAAGTGTTGATATAATATAAAAGAATAATTTCCCAATAGGCTTAGGATCTTTGTTGTATTGATCACTAAGTTTCAATCTTTTAACACTCATTCTTTGATTGAATTGGCGAGTTGCCATCTTGTCTTATTCTGTCAATTATTCCCACTTAGTTCGTCACCTGTAATTTCTTTTGCTTAAGTTAAGATCTCTGGATTTCCTCAGGTGTATTTCAACAAATGATTTAAAATGTTGGTGTGTTAAAAAGTATTTAAAAACTACAAACATTGAAAACAGGTGATGGGCGTGTAAGGTTTTTTCCCATTTTGTTCCTTTACTAAACTCATTCGGGGTGTCGTGTTCGAATTTCAGTCGAATTCTTTGCATTCACTTACGCACAAATACCCTTGGGAAAAGTTTTTTTTTTAATCATATCACCCCGAGCAAGGCGGTAATGCCACTGATGTGCAGGGGGCTACATAAGTGTAAAAAGATTAATTATAAGAGAGTGAAGAGGAAGACAAACCAGTTAGAAAGGAAGCAATAGAAAGGAGCAATAGAAAGATGAGAATGCAGGTGTGATGACAGTTTCAAAGGTGGATAGAAAGGAAAGAATGTACAGGGTGGGGAAAGAATTAGACTCAAGTGGTTAATAGATGAGTATTGACCTTGCATTTAAATTTCTGGAGGTTGTAGCCGTCAGGAAAGCAAGAATATGGGAGCAAGTTCCACAGGCGGGAAGTGCGAGAGAAGAAGCTGCAGGAGTAGAATTGTCGTCTGCATTTGGCTAACCTAACTATGAATGGGTGGGACCCAGTTGCCAATCTAGTTGCACGAGTAAACACCTGTTGAGGAGGCACCAGTGACTTAAGTTCGTTCGAGCAGAAGCCATGAAAGTCTTTATAGAACAGACAAAGAGAGGCCACATTTTGTCGGTGGGAAGTGGCTGTAGTCGAACCGCCAAGTCAGTACCTATCACATTACTGATTGTCGTTTGAAGCCTATCGAGAATATTGAAATGAACGACAGGGGCGCCTGACCATATATGGCAGCAGTATTACATGCACGAACGAATGGTTGATTTGTGTATATGCAGGATGGATTCAGGCGGAAAAAACATCCTGGCCCGACAGAGTGACCCAACCTTCTTAGCAGTGGATTTAGCTATGGACTCAATGTAGTGGTTCCATTTGAGATCAGAAGAGAGGGTAAGGCCGAGGAGGCGCAGTGTATTGCTCTCAGGGAGACTCGCTTGGTCCATGCATATGGGAGGCAGGAGAGGTTGCCTGTGATGATTGACAGACAAGAGCTTGGTCTTAGACGCATTGAATTGACAAGATCCCATTCAAGATCAGCAGCGAGATTATGTTGGTCCGCTACGACGAGTTTCTTACTAATGCGAGAGTAAATTGTGGTGTCATCTGCGTAGATGCCTACTTGGCACTTAGTTTCATCAGGTCGGGCCCAGGATAGAGCCCTGTGGGACACCAGCATTTGTGCTGTAGGATAAAGAGGCATGCCCATTCAAAACGACCTTCATTTTGCGGTTATTTAAAAAAATGGATTAGATCAAGCAAGCGTCCGGTAATACCGTAACCCCGTAGCTTGCATAGAAGGCCAGAGTGCCAAACCCTGTCAAAAACCTTGGAGATGTCCAGAGCAACAGCACGACTCATCAAGGGCCTGGAGCATGTACTCCGTAACGGTTGTTAGCATGTCGGCCGTGGACCTGGCAAATCGGAAGCCATACTGCATGTCAGAGTAGAGTCTGTGGGCAGTAAGATGTTGAACTATTTCAGCATTAATTATGGCCTCGAACACTTGGTAGAATTGGTAGAAGACTGATAGGCCGATAGTTGGATGGGTCCGAGTGTTCACCACAGTTCTTAAATGCAGGAACGCGCTGAAGAGAACTTCCAGCATGCAGGAAAAAAGGAAGCAGAAAGACAGTAGTTATACAGTTTAGAGAGGACAGGGGAGAGTTCAGGAGCACACCTCTTAAGGACTATCACCGGGATTCCATCACCACCGCTCGCCTCATGGGGTTCAAGTTTTGAAATTACTCGGGATACTACTGTCGTACAGTTTGGCCTCAGTTCTAATAGGGAAGTTGTGTGAGGGTACTCCAGATGAGTCAAATGTGGAGTTGGATGAGAATCTGCGAGCAAAGTACTCAGCTTTGTCCGCAGATAACGTGAGAACCTCAAATTCATTGATTAAAGGAGGTATTGAGGATTTGCTATTGTTCAGCACCCATTTGGGGGTACTCCAGATGAGTCAAATGTGGAGTTGGATGAGAATCTGCGAGCAAAGCACTCAGCTTTGTCCGTAGATGACGTGAGAACCTCAAATTCATTGATTAAAGGAGGTATTGAGGATTTGCTATTGTTCAGCACCCGTTTGCATAACCGCCAATAGTCCTTGGAGCCGAACTTGCGGTCAGCTATGCGCTGTCGCATTCTCTCAGCGAACAACCGTTTGGCGTCATTCAGGATTCTCTTGCACTCATTACAATCAGACGTGAATAGGCGCCTATTGTGATCAGATGACTGTCTCCGGAATAGTTGGAAGTAATGCTTTCTGTGGGCAATGGCGGCCGAACAGGCAGGAGAGAACCACGGAGAGGAATGAGGTTTTAGACAATACTTCCTGGTAGGTATGAAGGCATCAATGCCAGCTTTCACCCATGACGAAACCTCAGAGGCACAGTCATCAACTTGGAGATCGAACACATTTCTCCAAGGGACGTTGCAGAGGAAATCGCGAAAGGCGTCCCAGTCAGCTTTTTGGTAGCAGTAGATCCTATAGGTAGGAGGCTCCTGGTGGGAGTGAGAGTGGAAAGAAATACAAAGAGAGACAACAGCATGGTCGGAGTTGCTGAGAGGGCAAAGCTGTGAGACTTGACAGGCGTCAGGTGCAGAGGTAAAACATATATATATTAGCGAGGAGTGTCCAGAGGGAGTGCTTGGAAAGTGAGTGGGGAAGTCCACCACTTGCGTAAGGGATTGGGAAATAGCAAAGTTCATGGCGTGGATACCCGCTGGATCAATAATAGAGTCTTTAAGCCACTCAGAGTGATTAATCCGTCTCTTCCCACCAGTTATGGGTTAAATATCAGGACAGATTGGGTTCTATAGCTTTGGCTGTCAACCAGTCTACCGCAGAAAGTAATTACAACCTGCTGCGAGATAATCTTCTGCCCAGTCTGTCATGTCTCTTTCGAGACATGATCGCCCAAGCGTGTATCACGTATGGCACTTAACTGGCTGATAAACTCATAAAATTCCTTGATTCTACGAAAGCTTTTTCCTGTGGTTGTTCTTAGGAAGCTTAGCTCTGGTCTATCCCTCAATCATTTTTTTTTTTAATCCGTGGGCCGAAGGAAAAATATTTTTCGAAAATTTTCATTAATCAATGGAAGGGGATTGCTGAAAAAATGCGAATCAGCATTCATGCCTGTTCCAGTACCACATCCCTCCAACGTAAGTCTCGTTAGTGTCCTTTGTAAACCTTTGGAGTCTATCAATATGAAACATTTTGTCAGTCACCTCAACGAAAAAAAATCTTCCTTAGTCACAATTAGTATGATTTTCGCTGCATTAGGTGAATTGCTGATACCTTAACTGTCAATATGCATAAAAAAATGAAAAGAATAGAGACATTAAACACACACACATTCTTTTTCTAAAAATTGTCGGATTTAATTTTAATCCGATATTTTTTATTACTTCAAACATTATTTTAGTGGATATCCATGTTTGAAATAGACGAGCTGCTTTTAATGTTTAAACACTTATATACCTACACCCAACTCAATAGAGACCTGAGCATAACGGTAAACTGTATCCGGCAGCAAGGCCTCTGATTAGGAGGTTGTGAGGGGCATGGAACCACCTCTTAATTGCTGTTGTTCCCAGATCCACCATGACCCGGAGTGGTAACACCTCTTAACAACGCTATGGGCAAATAATCAACCTTCAAACTGGGATCAAAACACTATGAAAATCTAAAAATAGACTTTTATAGAAAAATATATATAAAAATAGGCTTTTATAGAAAATATATATAAAAATAGACTTTTATAGAAAAATATATATAAAAATACTTTTATAGAAAAATATATATAAAAATAGACTTTTATAGAAAAATATATATAAAAATACTTTTATAGAAAAATATACATTTTTGAAGGAAAAATATTACCAACAATACGTTTTTGAAGAATAAATTATTACCATAACATATTTTTGAAGGGAAAAAATAATTTATTCTCAGCAAAACATTTTTGAATACAAAACTAGAAGACATTTTCACTTTTCTAAAATAAAAAAAGAATAAAAACAAAAAGATTTTATTAAAATCTGACTAAATCAACCTTCTCACTATAACCGAACATTAAAAAATACTTTTAAACCCACTTTTTTGGAACTGAATAACCCACAGAGGTGTTGATATGCCGTTAAACAAAACTCAAACTCAAACACAAATCCAACTCAATTGAGCATTATCGTGTAAAAAAAATCTTTCTTACTGAAAGCGTTTGACCTATTCTTGAACAATGGCTCAATGAATTCCCTCATAAATTCAATGGATGTCTGATCTAGGACCTTAATACCATTAGAAACTTGCAATGGATTTACCACTTCACCAACTTCTGACAACAAAATTTTATGATCATCAGCTTTGGGCACAAAATTGATAATCAGTCAATTACTGTGGATGAACTGGCGAGTCAGCAATTCTATCTTTTGTAAAGGTTAGTTTTTTTCCATTTCTTTGGGTTCCTCAGTGGATGATTTTAGGAAATCAATATGCGTAGATCGGAAATATGTGATGTGATGTTTTTCATATTTCACGCGTTTCTAGTGGAATGCGTTTTTTCATTCATACATATTCAGTAAGTCCATCACTTATATAAATTTTTTGTCATATTTTATTAATTGCCGATAAATCTAACACACATTATATAAAAAAAGATAAAAACGATGCAACTATTTCAAACAAGGATATCCACGAAAATAACGTGTGAAGTAACACACACACACGTATAAACACACACATACAGACACACACACACACACACACACACACACACACACACACACACACACACACATATATATATATATATACACATATGTAAACGCACCTATAAATATATTTCTGCTGTGAATAAAACTGTGCTATTAATTTTATATTAATAAATATACATATTATCCTATGTCTATAGACGTAAGAATATATATAAATATATAATTCTTCATTTGTAAACGAGTTATTACCCGACCTAGGTTTCTACTAAGTGCTGTCTTAAGGCTATTTGCAATAACCGATCTTAACGGGGATTTATTTTTTGAACGCCTACGTAATGGGGAGTTTTCAAAATTACAAGAAATTATAACGTTTTTATCCGTGGTTTTATACATCTAATAGGTATTTCATGGTATGGTTGCATTTAGTTATAATTTCTGCTCTTCAGTAATTCATTTTTGTTTAGGAATAACATATCGCTAACTTTTCTTTTTCCTGTTACAGTCTACATATTTTGCCACTGTTATAAGGCTTGGCTGTTTTCACTATACTCCACGTTAGGTCTGGGTCTTTTCCATATTTTAATCTCAATTTCCACACGTGGCTAGGTAATTTTGTACAAATCTTTAAGTTTTCTATTTTAAATGCAGACATGTGATTGAACCACCTGGTCTTAAAAGTATCTTTGCTTGATCCCAAATATATTTTGTTTTGGCAATTTAAGTCGTGTACTTTTGCTTTGTAAATGAATTTTTTTGTATTATAAAGTTCTTGAAGTGGGCATTTATTTTTGTCCCTGCAATTGCGTTCTTTATTAATGATCTTGTTTTGTACAATGCTATTTAAATTTCTGGCGTTTTGTTTCTTTATGAAATTTTCTAAATTACTAGTACTGCTATAACTCAATTTGATTGTATTCCTATTGAAAATCTTGTTTAGTTCTGATCTTTTTGGAAAGTTTTTATCGACCAGTTTAAAAAAAATATTTGTTTTTAATTCTATGTTAAATGGTGGGTTGAACCAGATTAAGTTTCGTTTTCTATCATCGATTTTTATTTGTCTGTTTGGTTGGGGATTGTATTCTAAAATGTTCTCATGGCCAGACTTTCTTAGTGCATCTTCATAGTTTCTTTTCTTTTCATCAAATATTGTTTTGTTTGACAAATGTTTGATAGCCTGTGTTCTATTTCTTTGTGAATGTGATTGATTATGCTTTTGGGATGGTTAGATCTTGTGTTTATGTGCTTTAAATTTGAGTTTGCTTTCATGTATGGAGAGACATTGTCAGTTTGTAAAGATAATTTCAAATATAAATATTGGTCTACTTTTCTTTTTTGTTTCTACTATTATCTCAAAATCTAGTTGTTTGAATAAAAAGCTCTGTCCTTATTCTCTCATTTTCTCTTTCATTGTCCGGTGCCATCATTAATCCATCATCTCTGTATAATCCGTTGTTGTCTATGTGGAGTATTTTGTTGATTTTATTTCAAAGGTATGTACCCATCAATTCTAAAATTTTGGTTCCGTCATACGATCCTTGTGGTACATCAAAGGTGCGGTTGTTTGATTTTTTAATCTATGCTTTACATTTGTGAAAAAGTATTGATTTGTGGCAATGTAGGATTATATCAATATTTTCAAATAGTATGTTTATGTACCTTTTAGCAAAATTAAACATTTCTATCAAAAATAGATAGGTAAAGATTTTTATGTCATATTTAATGAACGCATATTTATTTTTGCATTGGAATTTTTGGAGTCAAGAAATACAGTCACTTGTGTTTTTCCACTGGTTAGCTTGAGTGGCTGTTCTTAGTAAGTCACAAATATTTTTTAACATTTGATGGCTTATTTTGCCAACTTCTTGTTTCTGTTGGATTTATAAATCGGTAAGAAGAGGTTTTGGGAAAATCTTCTTTATATATATACTAGCAGTATAGCCACGCGTTGCTCGGGTGTAATGAAAGTTTTAAAACTAATCCATGTTCCTGGAGCTCTAACTTTTTGAACGTTAGCACAAAAGACTAAAAAGCAATAGTCGTTTCCAGTTAAAGCGAAACCATAGACTGAAAGAAAAATGAATGGATGTAAGTCAAATTTTGATTTCCTCGTATTGATATCAAATAAGTTTTTTCGTCGTAAACTGAATTTTGAAGGCTAAATAAGTCCTCTGAATAAATGGTATCATGGCTGAGACTAAGAACTACAATTATACATACTTAGAGCCAAACTCGAAGCAAAAACTAAAATAAAAGGGCTGAAAAAAATAGACATACGAGCAGATAAACAGACACACACACAAACATCATGCCTTTTATATATATCTATATTATCGATTTTCTGCACTATTGTACGAACTGCAACCTTGAAACTTCTGAATATCGTTTCTTATGTCTTTGTCTATGAGTGTATCAAATTTGATTAAAATCGGACCACTTTTATAACCCAATTTTTTATCGAGTTTCAATATTTATAGCTTTTTTAATATTTATCGGGGATACCTCGACACAAAACCTAGCTAAGAACACTCGCAGACGCTTATAGTACAACTGTGTAAATTTTCAAGAAAATCGGTTCAGCCGTTTTGGAGTCTATATGTAACGGACACACACCTAGAGACACACACACATACACATACACACACAGACAAACTTCCATTTCTAAATAAGTTTATCTCTATCTATCTATCTATCTATCTATCTATCTATCTATCTATCTATCTATCTATCTATCTATCTATCTATAATTACCTAAAAAGATTACTAAATGAGAAAGAACTAAAAAGAAGTTTGGAAAATGAAAAAAGTAATCAATATAACATCAACAAAATAAAGTCACCAGCTGCGTGAAGTAGTTAGCCACTGCAAATGGTAAACAGCTAGACAGCAATATAGATATATATACTGGTGCTCCCACCATGCAACAAATATGACACAAGGCCAGCTTTAAGGAGGATTTATGGGCAGTGCAATTGCGAGAATTCCCAAATATCTTCGGCATTTTCACTTTTAGAGACGCCTCAGGCAGCAGTCAGTAACTCAACTCCCTATCGAGGGAGAGGTGAAATCTGCTGAGATGGCCTTATAAGGCCTGAGTATAATTCCTAACAAAAGGCAAATGACATTTTTATTTCGCTAAACAGCAATATAGAATCACATCATTTGAAGACTACCAACAGTACTAACAACTAAAATGAATAGCCTAATGTTGTAACCTAAAAAGTTTACTAAGTGAGAAATTGCCAAAACAGAAACTGGAAAAAGAATTAGTCATTTTTATGACATCAACAAATAAAATATTCACTAGCTGCGCAAATTAGATAGCCACTGCTAGTGGTGAATTGCTAGACAGCAATATCACTCACCTCACAATTTGGAGTAGATTGTAATTTGTACATGTTCTAAACTATAATTTATAATAAATATACCATAGCTCTATTTCAATATTGAGCACTGTTTTAAATTAATGTTTTGAACGTTGTAAATATTTTTGTTTGTTGCTTATTCACTTGGATAACTATATATATATGAGATTAAAAATGAAATAAATAATTTTTGAGAAGCTACAAAATATGACTTTATTTTGGGGTAGCCAACATTATAATGTTTCGGTTGTTATGACCATCGTCAGGGCTTATATTTTATTGGTGTTACGACCTGTGAATGAATTTAGAAATGAAATAAATTTGTTTCTCAAAAATGATTTTCATCTCACATTGTCGGAAGTTATTTTCCATTTTCTTGAACTATATATATATACGTGTGTGTGTGTGTGTGTGTGTGTGTGTAGACATGAAGGTCATTGGAGCATCATTCCCTAATGTACCAACCATGTCAGCATGAATGACCTTGAGGGTTAAACCCTTTTTTGTAGTTACTTGATAACACCACGTTGCCAAATTATGACGATTTGTAAGGCCATTTGTTGCTAGATCTCTTTGTAGTCGACTTTGAAGAGTTTGCCTAGAAAGAAGCAATGGAGTTATTAATCAGAAGCGTTGAAATGAATACATGCAAGATTTCTTAAGTTCCGCCATCATTCCTTCCTAGTCGGCCTATGAATTTTCAGTCCACCCCCAAGCACTGAACAACAAAGGCAATGGGCTTTCGGGACTTAAAACATTTGCGTAACAAAATCTTCAATTTTCCCGCGTCTTAATTGTGGGAATGTAATTTCTGGATGTAATAAAATGGCAAACAACGTGTCTCTCTAGAAAGCTTTTATGTTCATCCAAGTAAAAGATTCCTTTGTCATTAATATTTTGCTGTTTCATCTTTTTCCATTTCAGATTATGCAACCCGGCCTTGTGTTAGAACTGAGGACAACAATGGAGACTGGGGTGAACCCCAAATTGATGACTGTATATCACTTTCCTTGCTAGAATTGAAGAATGAGGTAAGTTCCTGCCCATTTACTTCCTCTCTTTCTCCTCCCCCTCTAACTCTTCTTCATTTGCAGACGATACGCCTTGCGCGCTTCCGATATTAAATTGTTGAATCAACTGTAAAATGGAGCCGACTAAAATGCTTAT
This sequence comes from Ascarosepion bandense, assembly GCA_037127315.1. Lineage (NCBI taxonomy): Eukaryota > Metazoa > Mollusca > Cephalopoda > Sepiida > Sepiidae > Ascarosepion > Ascarosepion bandense. The sequence goes on from JBBBDQ010002040.1 coordinate 1,897,673, forward strand.
TAAAAAAATACCATCAGCCGTTGCTAACATGTTATTAAGATGAAACTAATAGATTTTACTGGAAAGGAACAATAACCCGCGGTTGCTTCTACATGTCGATGTCACAAATGCATTCCTCGTCTCAGCAGATAAACCTGTACACAGATGCACAAAGGCTTACATAGATGTACAGTTCAGTGATGTTTTGTGGAATGTAACCACTAGCATTCACCATATACACGCACAGACGTACTACCTTCGCCAAGAATTAATCGCAGCACCTTTACAGACCGTTCAAATAGGTGAACAAAACTGCGGCGTATAATATGAGCCTGTCTTAATGTTTACTTATTAAAAGTGGAATTGATATAATTCTAACTTCTTCCTCATTGAAAGGAATAATGAGAGAGAGAGAGAGAGAGAGAGCGAGAGAGAGAGAGAGAAGGGGAAGGGAGAGAGAGGGGGAGAGATAAATACAGAAAGAGGCAAAGCTTGGGTATGTAAGAGACAGAGTGACAAGACCATTGATAAAGAAAGAGAAAATACAGGCAAAACTAGTTTGTGTGTGTGTGTGTGTGTGTGTGTGTGAGAGAGAGAGAGAGAGAGAGAGAGAGAGAGAGAGAAAACAGACAAAGACAGCGAGATTGGAATGTCATGAGTGAAAACGATGGACACACAGACAAAACCCAGAGAGAGAGAGAGAGAGAGAGAGATTACGAAAATCAAGGAGAGAGTTAAATCTAGAGAACGTGAGAGACATTGACAAAACCATGGAGTTAACAGACAAAACAAGTGTGTTTATGCGAATTTGTGTTTGAGAGAGAGAGAGAGAGAGAGAGAGAGAGAGAGAGAGAGAGAGAGAGAGAGAGAGAGAGAGAGACAAACAGACAGACAGACAGACAGAGATTGTCTCCCTGGATTCCATTCCTAATTTTCCAGTGTGTTTTCTTCTCTCATCCTGGATTTTCTCTCTCTCTCTCTCTCTCTCACACACACACACAGATAGATAAAAACGACAGAGAGAGAAAGAGAGAGAGAGAGAGAGAGAGAGAGTGTTGGGATCACCTCTTCTTTTCCATATAACACTGGATTCGCCTGATGTGTACATATAATCCTGCCTATACAGAGAGCAGCGGTTGAGAAGTTGTACAGCCGCTTAGTTGGTCAGTAAGTTGGTGCATATTAAGTTGGAGTTGTTTTGGATATAAACTCATTACCCGGAAATACAGAGAGAGAAAGAGAGAGAGAGAGAGAGAGAGAGAGAGAGAGAGAGAGAGCTGTTTTATAAATAATGCTATATTTTGCCGACCAAGGCTACAAAACAGACTTATATACACTTATGTACCAAATACAATGTTCGTTGTGGTGCATTGGATATCGGCTCGGAACGAGAAATCGGGGAGCCGAATTCGAATTCCAGTTGAATTCATTGCATTCACTTACGCGCAAATACCCTTGGGAAAGGTATTAATCCGTCTATTTCTTCAAGTTATGGGTTAAATAACAGGACAGATTGGGTTCTATAGCCTTGGTCGGCAACCAGTCTAACGCAGAAAGCAATGGCAACCTACTGCGGGATAATCTTCTGCCCGGTCAGTCATGTCTCTTTCGAGACATGATGACCCAAGCGTGTTTCACGTATGACACTTAACTGACTGACCAAATACAAAATTTCTCAGTGTATACGCCCAGTTTACAGTATACCAGGAGTTATTTTATACTCGTGTGTTTTATACATGGGATATAAATTTGCATAGGCTACTTAAGAAAGACTTACCTTAGGGACATGGAATGTTAGGACGCTCAACAACTGTGGACAACTAGAAAATGTGAAACAGGAGATGGACAGAATGAAAATTAATATTCTGGGCATATGCAAAACCAGATGGCCTAACAATGGAAACCACAGTAGCGACGACCACAGGATAATTTCCGCAGGAATCAAAAGAAACGAAAAAGGAGTGGGCTTAATACTGGAAATGCGTCCTTGGATACTGCAAGCTTTCAGAGAGAGTCATCTTGGTTAAACTGAGACATGCATGAGGAAAGAGGGCTTGGAGAACCTGATACTAACAGACCAGATAGAGGGAAAAGGGACAGAGGAAAGCAGCGGATAACATATTTGAAGGGCCTGAGCAGGTGGATGACAGAACGGGGGTTGGGAGATGTTACAGGAGAAAGCGTGCTAAGAGCCACCAGGGATAAGGAGACGAGGAAGGCCATGATCGCTTACGTCCTGAAAGGACAAGGCATATAGAAGAAGAAGAAGAAGAAGAAGAAGAAGAAGAAGAAGTTTATACGCGTATCTATAAATTGAACTAAGGTAGTAATAACTTTATAACGCATTTTCCAACTCAATAAGATGACCATTGTTGAATCGGTAGATGCTAGTCAAGGATACTATGCTTCATTTAGTGGCACGCAACCGCATCTATTTCTTGTGTGCCTTCGAGTTTATTCTTAATTTTTAGTTTAAACAGAATTAAGGTTGATTTCTGGATATCGATTGATTTTAATCAAAATCATTGTAATGCGATCAGTTTTAATTGCTTATATTACTAGTTATATATATACTCGCAGTATAGCCCTGCGTTTCTCGGGTGTAATGAAAGTTTTAAAACTAATCCATGGTCCTGGAACTCAGACTCTTTGGACGTTGGCACGAAAGACTAAAAAGCAACAGTTGTTTCCAGTTAAAGCGAAACCGTAGACTGAAAAAAATGAATGGATGTAAGTCAAATTTTGATTTCCTGCTATCGATATCAAATATGTTTTTTCCGTCGTAAACTGAATTTTGAAGGCTAAATACGTCCTCTGAGTAAATGGTATCAGGGCTGAGACTAAGAACTACAATTATACCTACTTAGTGCCAAACCCGAAGCAAAAACTAAAATAAAAGAGCTGAAAAAAATCCAGATATACAGGCAGATAATATTTTTCGTCATAAAAATTTATCGTAAATAATCAGGCCGGTAGATATAAAAATATAATACTGTTTAATTAAAAAAACAGAATATCTACTTAAATGCGAGTATCGATAAAAAATAATGTTCAAACAATTCATTTCAAATTGTCGGTTGTTTATAACCAAGTTTCGTTAATCTTCGTTAATTTCCGTAATATATTTCATTGTTGCTCACAATTGTACAATAATTAAAACCAAAATTATCATAAAGTAATTTCAAATTTAATTAAAGTTAATTCATATTTTTTTTTCATCAAAGAAATCACCACGAGCCTTTATTACTGCAGAGCAAATCCCTAGCATTCTTTCTAATAACTTATAAAAATAAGTTGTTGAAAGTGATTTCCAAGCATCCTGCAAGCATTAAACAAGATTTGTTTATTTTTAGGAAGTTCATTCCGAACTGTACGATCAATTTCATCTCTTATTCTCCATCTTTAATAGTGATTTCTTAACTGCTACACAGCCTTTAAGCCCAGCAAAATGAAGTCGTCTCTTAACAGTAGTAACAGATACTGGATATTGCCGAGTAGAACTCATTTCAATTGCTAATTCCGGAGCAGTTTTTCTTCTATTCCTCTTGCAAGTTATGATCAAGTGGCTATCCTCTGCAATAGATGTTACTCTGGGCCTACCAGATCTTTTTCTGTCCATATTTAACTCAGTTTCACGAAGTCGTTTAAGGCGATAATGCACGCCATTTTTTGATAGGCTTAACTTTTTAGCAATAACACGTTCAGAATATCCTTCTTTCGAAAGAATTTCAACCTGAGCTCTTTTTTCAATGCTAATCTGTTTCTTCCTTGCCATTTATACCGTAGTAATATGGTTTACAAAAATAAATTATACCGTAATTATAATATCTGAATAAATCTGAATTTTCGGCAAAAACTTGATCACAATAAGAGGAGTCAAGTAGCAAACTGAGTAAATGTTTACTTTAAAGTTGAAAAGAATATTTTTTTTTACTTGACATCTGCATAAGAATAACAAAACATACAAACTCGGCAAATTTGATTTTGCTAAAAATGAAATTTTATAAACTGTGAAAAACATTTGGGTGGTCCCAAACTTATGGTCGGTAGTGTATATATATATATATATATATATATATATATATATATATATATATATATATATATGGTTATGTCTTGAAGGCTGTCACAATGCGTTTAGTAAAATAAAGGAAGGCAAAGAAGGTATTGGGTATTACCTATTTATTAAGCATTAATATTTCGAGATCAAAATCTCATCTTCAAAATGTCAGAGAAGCTGTTGTCTGTCCGGGTATCTTCACGGCCTTTCAAAAAATGGCTATTCCTGTCTGTCTGTCTGCTGCTGCTGCTATATGTGTGTGCGTGTGTGCGTGCGTGTGTGTGTGTGTGTGTGTTCTAGCTGGGGTCTTTTTGGTCTGATGATATCAGTCTGCTTGTAGGTATGGTTTATCTTAGTGTGACCTGACCGTTCTTTTGACTCTTTGACCGGGCTGAAGAGGATATATATATATATAAATACGTGCAAAGTATCAGATATTCGGAAAAGCTGTGTGAAACTTTATCTTCTACATTTGGAATGTACACGTAATGCGGGGGATTCGATTTCGTTGATGCAGCATGTCATGTCCGAAATGAACTGGTTTGATATGGTGGAGCTAAAGAAGAAAGCTTATCTGAAAATACTTGAGAGAAAGAAAGAAAGAAAGAGAGAGAGAGAGAGAGAGAGAGAGAGAGAGAGAGAGAGAGAGAGAGAGAGAGAGAGAGAGAGAGAGAGAGAGAGAGAGAGAGAGAGAGAGAGAGAGAGAGTCTTGCAATATTGAGTCGGCAGAGTGTAAAATAACCCTAACCCTTACAAGGCCATGGAACAATTTTGTTATATTTGGGTTGGAGATTTTTTTGCGCACTCTCCATCCTTAAAAGAGCTCAAGTAAAGAGAAAAGCCCCAATTCAAACATAGCAGCAATACTCCATTCTGTTATCAAATTAATTTCTTATTCATATAAAATACAACCAAAGCAGTAAGGTAGTAACGAACCGACAATTTCTCCAGAATGTTTAACAATGGATTGCATAAATGAAGTTCCCCAAATTTTTGATTCACAGTAGACTCTCAAAGTCATGGACATTAATTGAGTGCAACTGTTGAAAACTCCGGCTCTTATAATGAACGGATGCTTGTTTTTGGTGGTATTGAAAGCTAAAAGTCAGTTTTTCTCTCATTTAGATGTTAGGAATAAGGTAAAAGTTGAGCTAAGAAATGAGATTAGCCGTCAGGCCGAGATAATTTAGCTTTTTTAAAACTGTGTTATCTGCATAAATGTTTGAATATATGAATCGGAATCCGACAAAATGAAAACTTATGACCATGAACACGCATCAAATCATATATAAAAAAGTACTTCGTCCTGATTATGGGTTTAAAAAACGCCTTCTATCTTCCTGTAGATTAGATGCACCCATAAATCACACGTGACACGTATCTGACCAATAAAACCATATCTCAACCAACATACACTTACTCAACTTCTGGAATGTTTCATTCGTCATGCTAATTTGCCTTCGGATCGCTGTGTCGCACTTTCCGTCTTCTGTTAAAACACTTCCCAGATATTTAAATATTTGTACCTCCTTTATTTTAGTGACCCTCACCTGTATTTGGCATTATGCTGACCTTTTTGATGATGGCCATGTATTCGGTTTTCTTGCAGTTTATTTGTAGTCCTTTCTTGTCACTCTCTTCAGCTACCTTCTGTAGGAGGTCTTGTAGTTTCCTTTCCGTGTCTGCTATCAGCACTGTATCATTTTTCCGTGTCTGCTATCAGCATTGTATCATCTGCATAATTTATTAATGTTTAAAATGTAGCCTCCGATGACGAATCCTGGCATAACTTCTCGGGTTCTCAGAATATATTACCATACCAAATTATTAAAATGAAAACAGAAAGAAAAATATTCAATAATGAAAGAAGGCAGTAAATACAAACAAAATTTACATTTAGTAGATTCTGTAGAAATGCAAAACAGATTGCGGCAAAAAATATGAAAAAGCCAGGGATAAAGCTCTTGAACAGATTAAACAATGCTGGCAAGACAAACCTCTGCAAGGCCAATATCCAGAACGTGCTAATAAACCCAATGGTGATGAAGTTAATACTCATCGATGGTTACGGGAATCTGGATTAAAGTCTGAGACTGAAGGCTTTATTCTTGCAGCACAAGACCAAAGTCTTTTCACGAGAAACTTTCAGGCAAATATTATGCATAATCATATGGATCCAAAATGCAGGTTTTGTGATAAACACCAAGAAACAATAGACCACCTAATCTCAGGCTGTTCTGTGCTTGCCCCAAATGAATATAAAAATCGCCACGATAGAGTGGGGCAATATTTACATTAGACAATGTGCAAACACTATGGAAAAGCTGTAAACAAACACTGGTATGAACATCATCCAGCACCAGTTACAGAAATATAAGATGTCACCATTCTATGGGATTACACCATCTAGACAGACAGAAAAATTGAAGCAAATAGGCCGGACATTATTGTTAAAAACCAGAAAGAGAAAATTTGTCTATTAATTGATATGGCTTATCCAGCTGATTGTAACATAGCAACCAAGGAATTCGAAAAATTGTCAAAATATAAAGACCTGGAAATTGAAATAGAAAAATGTGGAAATTGAAAACAAGAGTTGTGCCAGTGATAGTAGGTGCACTTGGAATGATAAAAAATGGAACAAAACAACACATTGAAAGAATCCCTGGAAACCCCAGCTTAAGAGATATACAAAAAATTATCTTATTAAGTACAGCTCACACACTAAGGAGAACTTTGTCTATGTAACGCTAGGGATGATGGGGAAGATAGAAAAAACATGAAATGGAGCCATAACAACACGCCACGACCTGTCTTAGGTCTTCCCATAGACTTGGTGGGTAGTGCGACCATAGCAGAAATCGAAATATGATGAAAATGACATAATAATAAAACAACTATAAAAATATATAATAATATTAACTGTACATTGCAGATAATCTGCTCTGTTTAACAATAGAGAGGCTTGGATTAAGAAATCTAACAAAGTTGTCTTTGTTGTCCCTCAAGGGTCGTTTGATGGTGCAGGGGGTTTCGAAGTTAATAGACTTATATATGCGGAGTAAGGTGAAGGAAATTGTCCATATTGACAACCACGGACAATACAGGGATGACGGACTTATGATAGTGCATGATAATAGAAAAGTTAATGACAAAATCAGGAAAGAAACTCTTCAGGCTTTTCAAGAACCTCGGGTTTGATATCGAGGATAAAAAGAATTGGAAAGTCGTACAATATTTGGATGTGGAATCCGATTTGCATACCGATACAGGCACAAAGAGAATCACCGTACATGAAGCCCAACGCTAAACTGAGGAACTTGAATACTATGTTCAACTACTCTGTGAGCATTATTAAGCACATCCCTAAAGATACTGAGTATCGTTTATCTAGGAATTCCTCTTCAGATGAGATATTTGAAGGTAAAAAAAAGGAGCATGAACTGAAGGGGCACAAATTGAGCTTAGTATTTAAACCTCGAATGAACCAGCAAGTGCAAAACAATAACAGATCAAGAAATATGATCTAAACTTATTTATAAATGGAACTTTGTCTGTGTGTGTGTGTATGTGTCTGTGTGTGTGTGTCCGTTACTTATAGACTCCGAAACGGCAGAACCGATTTTCTTGAAAATTTACACAGTTGTACTATAAGCGTCTGCGAGTGTTCTTAGCTAGGTTTTGTGTCAAGGTACCCCCAATAAATATCGAAAATCGATAATCGAACAAATCGGGTTATAGAAGGAGTGGTCAAATTTTAATCAAATTTGATACACTCATAGGCAAAGACATAAGAAATGATATTCAGAAGTCTCAAGGTTGCAGTTCTTACAATATTGCAGGAAATCGATAATATATATATATATAAGGCAAGATGCTTGTGTGTGTGTCTGTTTATCTGTCTGTATGTCCTTTATACAAATCCACAATTTTTAACCGATTCTCACTAAAACTTCACACAAATATTCTTTAGGCTGAGTCTGAGCTCCAGGACTAGAGATTAGTTTTAAAGCTTTCATTACACCCGAGCAACGCCGGGATATACTTCTAGTATATAAGTAAACGGGTGAGAAAAACGTCTTATCTATGTTATCAGATATTAGTGTTTAACAAGAAACAGGGAGTGGTAGAGAAAAAAATAGATAGCTAACTTGGCTTAATAGAGAGAGACAGGGGCTCATCTATGAATGGTCAGGAGATTCAAGAGAAGGCACCTTAGCTAGAGGGAGTTGTTCACAAACGCCAAGACCATGCACACGAACACTAGAGTCTTTCCTATAAAGGGGAACGTAACCAGGGGTTTAGAAATCAGAGGAAGGAACTGTAGGTTTAAAGTTAGTTTCACAGAGAGCTAGAATGTCTGGGTAGTTATCGTGAAGGAAGGATTCCACGTTGGTACAGATACCCACAAATATTCGAGAAGAAGGGTAGGTGTTTTTTGTTTTGTGCGTCGTTTAAGAATAGATTTTCCTCTTGTCTTTATATATATATATATATATATATATATATATATATATATATATCCGATTGTATAAGGAACGAAGAGAAACGTCCAAAACATTAATTTAAAATAGTGATCGATATATAATATAGAATATAGACCTGTGAATATTTATTAAAAATTTTTTAACATGTATAATTTTATATATATATATATATATATATATATATATATATCCGCTACAAATTGTACATTTTGTTTCGACATTGGATTTCCAGTGTCTAGTCAGGTGGTGTGGAAAGGAATGGAAGACCTACTTACCCCACTTTCTTCAAATTTCTAACGAAAAATTTACAAGACTTATTCCCTTATCACTAACCCCCGACAACATCACAGATACAACTCCCAAATGTAAGAAAAGACGTCTTCCATTCCTTTCCACACCACCTGATGAGACATTGGATGTCCAATGTCGAAACAAAATGTACAATTTGTTGTGGATATACATAAAAAAGATTTTTACATGTTCAAAAATATAATTTATAATATATATATATATATATATATATATATATATATATATATATATAGTGTATCGCGGCAGCAAATAATTTTCTAAACATATACTGTTAAATATAAGAGACAATGAGTGTCTATTATGTTTAATCATGAGTCGTGCTAAACGTCGTATTTTGGCTTTAATTTCAGTTGAAAATAAAGACAAACATTCTCCAACATTTGGATAATTATTTATTGATTTGCTTCTAAGCTTTCGGCTCACATAGCCATCTTCAGAGAGGCTATTAAGACGGTAATACAGTAACATCCACCATCACCGACGATTTTTTGTGTTGACATATAACTCCGCTAGGCAACGGCAATAGTTACCAAAAATAACAAACGCAGTTCGCAAATTTGCAATGCCGTTCTATGAGGTCACACCGCGTAATAGCGTGAAATGACAACAGAAAACTATGTATTGCCTTTGCCTCGCGGAGGTTTATGTCAATGCAAAATAAAATCGTCGGTGATGGTAGACGTTACTGTATTACCGTCTAAATAACCTCTCTGAAGATGGCTCATGTGAGCCGAAAGCTTAGAACCAAATTAATAAAAAATTATCCAAATGTTGGAGAATTTTTGTCTTTATTTTCAACTGAAACGTTTAGAACGGCTCATGATTAAACATAACAGATATTCATTGTCTCTTATATTTAACAGTATATGTTTAGAAAAAAAAATATATATATATTAAGAGAGAGAGAGAGAGAGAGAGAGAGAGAGAGAGGTATCAAAAATAGTTGTTGGAAGAATGACAGCTACGTGTCAGCTTCGGCTTTTCACCTTGTTAGTAACGGAAGAAATATAAAAATGATTTCGTTATTTAACCATGGTTGATAACAATTATGAATTAGCATGTTAGCTACAAGAACGGAGATAGATTGACAGGCATGAAGGTAGATATAAAGACAAAAATCGAAAGCAATAGATAGGAACTGACACAAAAAGATAAGAATAAACAAGTGGAATTGCCATGAATAGAAGTCCTTTTGAAAGGCACTTGACAGGTTTACTTTGCCAGCCGTGGTAAATTTCATGATCTATGGTTTGAAAGCCACGTGACACGTGTTTCAACAATAAAAACCGTCACAAACAAAATTGAAAATACCAGTGTTTCTGTCTTCTTCACAATTTCTGACGAAACATGTTAGATTGATAAATCTACCCTATTTGTTTATTGACTTATGATATATATATATATATATATATATATATATATATATATATAATATTAACTATAGTAATTACAATACTAATAGTAACAGAACTAACTCTGCCATAACTCGTATTAATTAAGCTATGATTCAAATCGTCTGGAACAACCCACCGAGGACAAAATCGGAGGGAAAAGAGGGAGAAGTGAAAGAAGAAACAAACGAAGTCCATGAACAAAAAGTCAAGTACCCGTAAGAAAGAAAAAAGTCCAAGACGAAAACCCTAACAATAGAGGGCTCAGTACGAAGGTAGAGCAACAAAGATAAAAAAATCTAAGCAAGAGCCAATAAACCTACCTGGGTTTCATTTAACCTGACGAGCCAAAGGGTGAAACCTAGTTAGGTTTGTTGACTCCTGCTTAGATTTTCTGTATACAGAAAATTTAACCAGGAACCAACAAACCTACCTAGTTTTCACCCTACGGCTATATATATACTAGCAGTATAGCCCGGCGTTGCTCGGGTGTAATGAAAGCTTATATATATATATATATATTATCGATTTTCTGCACTATTGTAAGAACTGCGACCTTGAAATTTCTGAAGGTCTTTGTCTATGAGTGTATCAAATTTGATTAAAATCCGACCACTCCTTCTATAACCCGATTTTTTCGATTATAGATTTTCGATATTTGTCGGGGGTACCTCGACACAAAACCTAGCTAAGAACATTTGCAGACGCTTTTAGTACAACTGTGTAAATTTTCAAGAAAATCGGTTCAGCTGTTTCGGAGTCTATAGGTAACGGACACACACACACACAGACACACACAAACCGACACAGACACACACAGAGAAAATTCCATTTATAAATAAGTTTATATATATATATATATATATATATATATATATATATATATAGTATGTAAAATATTCCGAAATGTAAATTCGTTTAATGTCTATTTCAGCGAGAAAATTCTCGCTTCCTCAGCAACGATCAAAAACAAATATTAACTAATTCAAATATGGTACAAAATTTTTATACCGGAAGAGGCCCAAAAACATATGCACACACAGGAAGTTAAAAAAATGGGGATTAGGAACAACGAATTTTTTTATTCAAAATTGTGTGCCAAACATAAGAAAAATAGAAACAGATTCATGACTCGATATTAGAAGATTTTACAGTCCGTCTGTATGAAAGAAACAAGTTTTAATTTAAACCTCGTCACAGGGGATACGGTAGAGGGAAAGGAAAGGAAAGACAAAAAGGGGTAGACAGGGGAAAGTTAACGAAGAAATTAAATATAAAAACATTTTCCTAGTAACCAAGGTAACAACTGACGACGACTTTCTATCTATCTATCTATCTATCTATCTATCTATCTCAGTCTGTTCATATCTATCTATCTATCTATCTATCTATCTATCTATCTATCTATATATATATATATATATATATATATATATATAGATAGATAGATAGATAATTATCCAAATGTTGGAGAATTTTTGTCTTTATTTTCAACTGAAATTAAAGCCAAAATACGATGTTTAGAACGGCTCATGATTAAGCATAATAGACATTCATTGTCTCTTATATTTAACAGTATATATTTAGAAAATTATTTGCTGCCTCGATACACTAAATATACACTCACACACACTCACACACATCCACACACTAACACACCATATTCATATCCACATATACACATATTTACACATGCATACAATTACAAATACATCATAACATATTAAATTACATATACAACCCACACACATAACTATATATATATATATATATATATATATATATATATATATATATATATATGATGGACTCTCCCGTCTATCACGACGTATGAGTTCTAGACAACCGTTTAATTTGATGTAGCATGCCCGCACTTACTCAATCGCAAATGGCATTTGAGTCCTGCAAGAGACTTACAAACAAGTCCATAATGGAGGCAAGAAGGGAGATTGTACGAATGATCGGCTGGGACACTTGCAGATGCTTTGATTCTCTCACGTCTTACGCGCAGTTGGTAAATCTCAGTCAGTAGAGGACTGCTTGATGCCCCTCTGGCAGGTAGATCTCCATTCATTTCTTAGAGAGGCAATTCGTTCAAAATCACGGTGAGGAATATTTGTACATGTCAAATTCATTTTCAGCTCATCCTTAAAGCGAAGCAGAGGTCTACCCACATTCCGCCGTCCACTGCAAAGCTCGCCGTACAACACTTGCTTTGGTATCCGGTCATCTTCCATACGTAAGACATGTCCGGCCCAACGTAGCTGTGATTGCATCAAAAACCTCTCAATTCCGCTAATACTGCAGCGTGTGAATAGGTCCGCATTAGACATCCGATTGTTTAGGGTGAAACTACAAATTGTTCTAAGGCAATTTTTGTGGAAGACATCAAGCTTTTGGATGTGATTATGATAGACTGTCCATGATACCGATCCATAAAGCAGCGTCGTTAGCACAACTGCTTTATACACAAGTACTTTAGTCCTTAGGCTAATCCCCCTATCATCCCACAACCGATGGCACAGTTTCCCAAAAGCACTAGTTGCTTTCGTAATTCGATTAATGATTTCATCATCAAGAGAAGCATTCCAATTAACCTTACTTCTAAGATAGGTAAAGCTTTGCACATATTTCAGATCTTTACCATCTACTTGGATTGGTATATCGGGAAAGCTGTGTACTGGTGGTCACTGCTTTACACCCAGAACTTGTTTTGGTGTGTGGTGAGGTTGGTAAATCACCTCTGTTTTCTTGATGCTGATTGTCAGACCAAAAGCCTTGCAAGCAGTGGAAAGCCTATCTACAAGCAGTTGCGCTTCCTCCTGAGAGGTTGCACAAAGTGCAGCGTCATCTGCAAACAAAAGATCACTAATGATAGTTTGTCGAATGAGGGTCTTAGCTTTGAAACGCTGCTGGTTGAAGAGACCACCACTTGTTCTGAATTTGAATTCTACGCCTGTACCAATATCAGCAAAAGCATACTTCAGCATAACTGAAAAGAACAAAGCAAACAGCACAGGTGCCATTACGCAACCCTGTTTGGTACCATATGTCACATTGAAAGGTTCTGAAGACTCCGCATTTGAAACAACAGATGCCTTCATTCCGTCATGAAAAGACATGATTACATTCAGAATATTGTCGGGTATCTCCAACTTTTTCAAAACCTTCCAGAGAGCTGCACGGTTGACTGTGTCAAAGGCCTTTGTAAGGTCAATGAAAATCATATACAGCTTCTCGTTCTTCTCTCGGACTTTCTCAGCAACCTGGCGGAGGGAAATGATCATATCGACAGTACCTTGACCAGCACGGAAACCGCACTGAGATTCAGGGTAGATATCGTCAACAAGGTGTTTGATTTTTCTGTTGAGAATAAGCCTTGCCAAGATCTTCCCTGCAATTGATAAAAGTGAGATGCCACGATGGTTGTCACAGATATTCCTATTGCCCTTGTTTTTATACAGATGTTGAATTAGTGCATCTTTGAAATCCTGAGGGACATTTCCAGTTAGCCGGATCTTCACAAAGAGACTATGCAGCTTCTTCACCAGTTTCTGACCACCGTACTTAAAAACCTCAGGAGGTAAGGCATCTTTCCCAGATTTTTTGCCTGAAGATAGCAACAAAAACCTCATGTACCGCTGGAAGGAAAGAGAGTTCAGGAATTTCAGGTTGCTCAGTGATAGATAAAATTATTTTTCGTCAGTTGTAGAAGCATTGTTTAGAACTGCTTCAAAATGCTCTTTCCAGCGATTCAAAATATCCGCTCTGTCAGTCAGCAGTGTGCCATCACTTGCAAATATGGGAGAAACACCAGATTCGTGTGGCCCAAAAACTTTCTTAATATCTTCATAAAAGGCTTTCGAGTCCTTCCTATCAAATGCTTCTTGCACTGACTTGGCATGTGACAACCACCATGCCTCTTTCATCTGCCGTAGTGTTTTCTGGACCTTGCTTTTGCATGCATTGTACTCTTTCTTCTTTAATGTGGAGTTCTTATCCTCAATCCAGATTTTGTGAGCCTTGTGCATCTCGTTGATCAAATCCCGTGCCTCAACATTTTGATCATCAAACCAATCCTGATTCGTACGAATAGGTAAGCCCAGAACTTCCAATGCAGATAAGTGAATTGCGTCACGTAATGATTTCCATGAAGATTCAATATCATCAGTTATTTCAACAAAATCTAATGAATGATGAAGGTGGGCCGACAGTGCCGCTTGTTGACCGGTGCTCTTTAATGGAAGGACGTTAATTTATTTAGGGACAGAGGAGCGTTTCATTCATCTGTGTTGTAAATGCAACGTTGTTTTACTTCGGAGCAATGCATGGTCGGAAAGATAGCAACTTGTATGAAGTGAACGAGTGATATGAAAGTCTTTAATGTCACGTCTTTTGGTGATGATGTAGTCAATCAAGTGCCAATCCCTTGAGCGAGGGTGCATCCATGTAGTCTTGTGGGAGTTTTTCTGTTGGAATACCGTGTTGGTAATACACAGATTAAACTCCCTACAAAGTGACAAAAAAGGAAGACCATTATCATTCATACGACCAACACCATGATGACCCAAAACACCACCCCATGATGCGCTATCCACACCCACACGAGCACTAAAATCACCCATTAATACAAGTTTATCCTAACGTGGGAGCATAACAACTAATTAATACGACACGGGTATCACGTTCTAGATTGAGGGTTAATGTCATTAGGCGATCCGAAAACCCCTTTGGAAAGGTTGGTAATGACTTAGCAAGGTTGGACTTCATAGCAAATCCTACTCTGGAATGACGAGGCTCTTCTGGGCCTTTGCCGCCCCAGAAAATGGTATACCCGCTTTTCTCTTCAGTCAGTTGCAAGTTGCCAGCCAGGCGCGTTTCACTAAGGGCTGCAATATCAATCCCGATCTTTTTCAGCTCAAGTGCAACAAGAGCCGTCTTACATTCTGTCTGATTATCATTGTCAAGTAGAGTGCGGACATTCCAAGACACAAAATGAAAGTTTTTGCTTCTTCTATTATTGGGACTGTGTGCTGGATACCTAGACAGCTGTAGTTCGCTGTCAAGGGTGGTTTTGAGAAAGAATTTGTTTAGGGCTCCTTTTATCGCCCCTTCCCAGCATGGGGAAAGCAGTGCTGTCCCTAAATAGGGCTGCTTTGTCACCGATGGAGGACACGAACTGCACAATTGCTCAGGTATTTGTGCAGAACGTCCATCACCCACCGGTCGCCACAGTGTAGAGCTCCAGCGAGGAACTTCCAGTGATACCCTTCACCTGTTCCCGTCGCCTTCACTCTATCGCCTGTGGACTTTTGTGTGTTCAGGACTTTTGAATAAACTTAAGTTGTCAAGAAACCCACAAAAATGATTTGATTATAGTGGTGAAAGCCTGTGCAAATACTATCCACACTTTTTGAATCCATTCATAAACTCAAGTCGGTGCAAAAAATTGCCACAGATTAAGCAAGAAAGGACCTCAGGTTTTACATCAGAGTTTCCTTCTCCTAGATATCTGTCTTAACAAAAACTAAGGATGGTATCTTATCCAGTGGTATAAAACGCGCCCCCAGACACCAACCTGGGAATTTTCATGTCCCGGCGCATATATATATATATATATATATATATATAATCACCAAAAATATACATTTCTACAAATAAAAAAAACAAAAAAACTATATTTATATATCCACATATAGACACACATATATACATATATATATATATATATATACGTATGCATATAAATATATAAATTCACATACATATACATACATATAAATATACATACACACACATATATATACATACACATATATACCCATACCAATTTTGGAATTTTTAAATTTTTTAACATACTATATACATTCTGCTCTGTAAATAGATAATTCTATTTATATCAAGCACTCTACCTTGATAAATTTTAATATTAATAAAATGAATAATAATAGGGTCTGGTTTTTGGGATTTTACATATTTGCTCATTTTTTGGGGGGAATTTGTCGTGCTAGGGGGTAGAGGATGGATTTTAGACAACTAAATTTTTTTATAGCAACGAAGAGAAATTTAACGTGTGAGTGTAGAAAAAAACCAACACGCCGCATGCATATGAAATTTCTGACCTACTCACCACTCAATTTATCTATTTATACACGATACCTTGGTAATCAGAAAAACAAACGGTCTCTAAATTTAAAGTCACAGGTTTATTCTTCTGAAGAGAGTCAACTTAAGACTCGAAACACGTGTAGCGACAGAAATACCATTATGCACTATTAATATATCAAAAAGGAAGACGAATCAGTTAGAAAGAAGCAATAGAAGGATGAGAATGCAGGTGTGACGACAGTTTCAAAGGTGGAGAGAAAGGGAAGGATATACGGGGTAGGGAAAGAACTAGTCAAGTGGTTAATAGATGAGTATTGACATTGCATTTAAATTCCTGGAGGTTGTAGCCACCAGGAAAGCAAGAATATGGGAGCGAGTTCCACAGGCGGGAAGTGCGAGAGAAGAAGCTGCAGGAGTAGAATTGTCGTCTGCATTTGGCTAACCTAACTGTGAATGGGTGGGACCCAGTTGCCAATCTGGTTGCACGAGTAAACACCTGTTGAGGAGGCACCAGTGACTTAAGTTCGTTCGAGCAGAAGCCATGAAAGTCTTTATAGAACAGACAAAGGGAGGCCACATTTCGTCGGTGGGGAAGTGGCTGTAGTCTAGCCGATAGTTTTAAGGTCTGCTATATTCATGAGTTGAGGTGTTCAATATGAGGGAAGAGCGTACGTAAAAATAAAATTCGACATTGAGCTCTACAGCCAGAGATAAAAATCTGTTTTATGCTAAAATGAAATTTTCTGTCCGAGAAGCTTGCGTTTTAGGATGAAACTGATTTTTAGGTCCCACCCTTTTGCAGTGAAACCGATAAAATGTAACCACAATTTCTACTCCAACAGCTTCTTTTCTCGCACTTCCCGCTGTGAAATTCCCTTCCACATACTTGCTTCCCCGACAGCTACAATCTCCAGGAGTTTAAATGTAAGGTCAAAAGACACCTCCTAACACACTAACTCGCACCCATTTTCTCAAACACTCTTCCTATGTACATCCTTACCCGTCTATCACCCTCCTTCTGACATTTCCTATATCTAATCACTCTTTCATCAACTTCCTCTATGTAGCTCCCTGCGCAATAGTGGCAGTGGAATGCCTTTTTTGGGGTGAAATGATTAAAAAAATATATTTTTGTTGAATCATTTATGTACAGAGTTATTTTTAAAGCTTTGGCTAACCGTTTTCTTTTAATTCTGAAAAATTATGTTCATATATGCTTAGAAAAGGAGTAGATTCATGGTTATTTATTATCTAATATCTCGATTATTTTCCTTCCTTCCTTCCTTCCTTCCTTCCTTCCTTCCTTCCTCCTATCTATCTATCTATCTATCTATCTATCTATCTATCTATCTATCTCTATCTCGATCATTTTCCATCTATCTATCTATCTATCTATCTATCTATCTATCTATCTATCTATCTATCTATCTATCTATCTCGATCATCTATCTATCTATCTATCTATCTATCTATCTATCTATCTATCTATCTATCTATCTATCTCGATCATTTTCCTATCTATCTATCTATCTATCTATCTATCTATCTATCTATCTATCTATCTAGCCAAGTCTGTTCATATCTATCTATCTATCTATCTATCTATCTATCTATCTATCTATCTATCTATCTATCTTGGGCATTTTCCTAGCTATCGCTTTTGATTGACAGATCCTCTTAACAACCATAATTCATCCATCAAGATAAAACTTGTTTTTGAATAAAACAATAAACAAGATCTATCGATTCTTCAGCGAAATAAAAACGTTTTCCTCCTGTCAAGTGTGTTTCGCAGTTTGTCCATCATTAAGCTGTCCGCCGAAACATACGCGCTGAAACCTTTACAAATAATCATTCTTTAGAACTGATATCTATTACATCTTTTATCTTCTTAGGTGAAATTTTACAAGTATACGTATATGACTTGGCAGCTCAGATACAGTCACTTTCTCACCGGCGCAATTTGGCTTCACTGTGTCTCTTCTACAAATACTTTAACAGCTTCTGCTCCGATGAGCGTAGCTCATTGGTTCCCCCTATATATGAATTTACTCGAGCTAAAAGATTAGCAACTAGGTCCCACCATTTTACTGTGAAACGAATAAATTCTAAATGCAAATTCTACTCCATCAGCTTCTTTTCTCGCACTTCCCGCCTGTGGAATTCCCTTCCGTTTACTGGCTTCCCCGACAGCTAAAATCTCCAAGAATTTATTTGTAAAGTCAATAGTTTTCTCTTATCTCACTAACCTGCATCCTCTCTCTCTCATGCTCCTTTCTCCGTCCACTCCACTTTCATCAGTATTCTCATCCTTCTCTGACCCACTTCCTGACAGCACCTATAACCTGTCACTCTTTCTCATAACTTTTCTCTTATGTAACCCCCTGCACAACAGTGGCAGTAAAATGCCTTGCTTGGTTGCTTGGGGCGATATATATATATATATATATATATATATATATATATATATATATATATACTAGTTAAAAAAATATAAAATGTATCTTTTTACAAGGATATGTATGTCCAGATTTTTAATAGATTCTGTATCGAGTGAAAATAGGTTTTCTTTAAATATATAGATATTTAAAGTTATAGATATAAATGAATTAATGAAATATTACGATTGTTTTCCATGTATTCTTCGGAAATTTATCTTCGTGTTTCAGGTGATAAACTTTTTAAATTGCTTCGGTACGTTTTAGGGTCTTTAATGTTTTTCTTATCTTTCTAATATATGCCTTTAGTATTTTTCGTTTAGTATGTTTCTTATCTTGCTTATATTTATTTCATCCAAGTTCAAAAGAGTTGTCTTGATGAACGCCGAAGTCACGTGTTAGTTTTGTTAACGCGAGAATGAACGGCATTGGAAAAATTCTTTTATTTCCAGGAAATCGATTTTTTTTGGAATATGTCAGCTGAAGATTATTTGTTTTAAATCGATGAAATGGTGGAAAATCTTTAATCTCTGAATAATTGATAATTCATGAAATAATCTGCTTTATTGTTTCTTCAGCCAAAATTTTAGTCTCTTTATTTTCAAATTTTTAGTTTTTTAAAATATTTAAACAAGTTAAAATTTCTGATTGAATATCTAACTTAGGAATTTATGACTAGGAGATACTGATATATTTGTATTTCGTTAGAAACAAATAAAATTATTTTGAACCGCTTTTTAATATCAGTTCTCATAAATGACATTGAATGATGGACAATATCTTTGCAGGCAAAGAGAAGGCTTGGAGCAACATAGTAGTTCTACAGAAAGATACTGAGAATGAATGAATGAAACATGTTAGCAACCATGTAGATTTAAGAAAATGGAATAAAAAGAGACGCTTGGAATGAGATTCAGAAAGAGAAATTTGAAATTTATCGGACACATTAAGAAAAGAGGCTTCAAAGAAATTGGCACTCACAGAATTTACACAAGGCAATAGAAGCAGAAGAAAAGGTCGACTAACCGACATAAACAGTTTATGTAAATGGATAGCAGAAGAAAGGCTAGAATGGATTGTTATGGAAGAAATAGAGCAATAATATAGAAAAACAACATGTGCGAAGCGCGCGTTTTGAACAGACATCTATTTAAACTTATTTATAATGGAACTTTGTCTGTGTGTGTGTGTCCATTACCTATAGACTTCGAAACGGCTGAACTGATTTTCTTAAAAATTTGCACATTTGTACTATAAGTGTCTGCAAGCGTTCTTATCTAGGTTTTATGTCGAGGTACCTCTGATAAATATTGAAAATCGATAATAAAAAAAATCAGGTTATAGAAGGAGTGTCCGATTTTAATCAAATTTGATACTGTCATAGACAAAGACATAAGAAACGATATTCAGAGGTTTCAAGGTTGCAGTTCTTACAATAGTGCATAAAATTGATAATATATATATGTAAAAGGCAAAATGTTTGTGTGTGTGTGTCTGTTTATCTGCGCTTATGTCTGTATTTTTCAGCCCTTTTATTTTAGTTTTTGCTTCGGGTTTACATCTATTCATTTTTCCTTCAGTCTACGGTTTCGCTTTAACTGGAAACAACTATTGCTTTTTAGTCTTACGTGCCAACATCCAAAGAGTCTGAACTCCAGGACCATGGATTAGTTTTAAAGCTTTCATTACACCTGAGCAACGCCGGGCTATACTCCTAATTAACAAATAACTGATACAGAAACGCATCTGCACGGTAACAATGTATTAGGTTAAGTCATAAGTAGTTTCCGTTTTACATAACCAATTATACTGACCAATATATAATCCCAACTTACTATTACTTGTAGATAATGAAGAATGGATTACATAGGACAATTATCAACGTATAAGCCAATGGATTGGTAAGAATTTATCTCTATAACCGATCTCAAAATCTGAGATCCATAGAAGAAATATAATGTTGTTCGTGTGGTGGGTTCTTAATTTGGAGTTCTTATACCAAGATTAAAAGGGGTGGAAGACAAGGATGCGTCTTTTCGACGGATCTATTCAACTTATACAGCGAGACTATTCTAAGAACCCTAGAAGTTATGCCAGGATTCGTCATCGGAGGCCACAATTTAAACAATATAAGGTAAGCAGAGGATACAGTGCTGTTAGCAGACACAGAAAGGAAACTACAAGACCTCCTACAGAAGGTAACAGGACTACAAATAAACTGCAAGAAAACCGAACGCATTGTCATTAGCAAAAAGGGCAGCCCAAAAGGCCAATTACAGCTGAAGGACTCTAAAATCAAGCTGGTACCGAAATTTAAATACCCAGGAAGTGTTATAACATAAGACGGACAGCGCGACACTGAAATCATAAGGCGAATCGGCATGGCGAAAGAAGCATCCCAGAAGTTGAATAAAGTATTAAGAAACAGGACAATTTTACTAGAACCAAAGAAGAGAGTACCGAATTGCTATGTGATGTTGGTTCTTCAATATGGTAGTGAATGTTGGACAATATCTTCGATGCAACTGAAGGATGCTGCGGATATTATGGACTGTGCATGTGAGCAATGAGCAAGGTTTTGGAAAAGATGCAGACGAAAAGGAAATTAATACTGAGCATCAGGAAGAGACAACTAAAGTTCATGGGACATGCAATGAGGAATGAGGGCTTAGAGAACCTGATACTAACAGGCCAGATAGAGGGAAAAAGAGACAAGGGAAAGCATCGGATAACATATTTGAAGGAGCTGATCAGGTGGATGGCGGAACGAGGGTTGCATGGTACAACAGGAGAAAGCGTGTAAGAGCCACCAGAGTAAGAGAAATATAGAAATCCATGATCGTCTATATCCCGAAAGGGCATGGCACATAAAAGAAGAAAATGCAATGAAGTACTATATGCACATTTAGACATCCAGCAGCGGCACCTTGTCCATAAAGGTTTGGTCAAAAAGCGATCTGCGCTTATCAAAAGGAAAGATGTTATCTTCCACAATGACAACGCGAGATGCACACAGCAAGAACAACAGAAAAAACATTTTGAAAATCAGTTGTTCTGTTCTGCTCCAACCAGCATATTCACCTTTTCTTCGACTAACTAATTATTACCGTCTTTTGATCACTGCAAAACCCTTTGATGAGGGAACTTTTTCTACTGTAAACCAGATTCAAGATTTTGTCGAAGTTTCTTGCAATTTTACTAAAAATGTACGTTGCAATACACTCTCCTACAAACATCTAGAGAGACACACCCTTTCTTCTTTGAGTCTTCTATTATAACAATCCCTATCCTTGGTCACAATCCATCCATACTCTCCAGTCGTGGTCGCTAGCGCCAGGTATTTAGTTCCTGCCAATCCCAGTTTAATCACCATCCATAGTGTATATCAGTCAGTTAAGTGCTATACATGATACACGCTTTGGGCGATCATGTCCCGAAAGAGACATGATTGACTGGGCAGAAGATTATCCCGCAGTAGGTTGCCATTGCTTTCTCTGGTAGAATGGTTGCCAGCCAAGGCTATAGAACCCAATCTGTCCTATTATTTAATCCATAACTGGAAAGAAGAGACAGATTAATGCCATTCTCAAGGGTATTTGTGCGTAAATGAATGTCATGAATTCAAATTGAATTCGAACTCAGTTCCCCGATTTGTCGTTCCAAGTCGATAACTACTGTACCACAACGCTCATATATATGCTAATAATTCGAGTCAAAAATAATTTATGTTTCTGCGCACCGATTTTTATTCCTTAAAATATTACATTTTATTTAATAGTGTATATATAATGGGATAAAACGTAATTTTACTTTATATTTTGAGGAATAAATGTCGGTACGCAGTAACGGAAATTATTTTTCACTCGACTTAATAGTATAAATAAAATAAGACCGTATCAAATAGTCCATATATCAAGTTTAGGAGAGTAGATATGGTTAGCTACTATTTTTCTCAGGTTTAGATATAGAAGGGTGTAAAGCTCACAGTTATTCCTTTACCAGGGACTCCTCGTCTTTTTTACTTCTTCCCCTTCTTTTGAACAGAAGTAGAGAATCATTCCTTGTTTACTGTTTAGGAAGAGGTTCTCCGTTTTTTTTCTTCACCTTTGGCCTTAATAATGATGCTTTCGCTAGTTTCTTGTGGTATGAGCGATCGATGGGAAAGTCTCTTCATATTGTGGGTACTGGGTTGGCAGTTTTCTGGTTGCTGCTTCCGACTGGTAGTTAACAGCTCGAACACTTGTGTAGCGTCCAGAGAGGATCCTCAGATCAGTTGTCTCATAATATCAGGGTTCTTGCAGTATGAACACAGTAAGCTGCAGTCTGCACCAGTTCCCTTTCTACACATGTCGTGGCTGATGGCCGTCTGCTACTACTACTTGAGCATTTTCTTAACAAAATAACCCTAAAACATGAAAATTCAAGACCAGAGATACAAAGTTAAACCAGCAAAAGAAAAAAAAAACACTTAAACCCTCTCAACATTTCTTTCTCAAACATACGTGGCATACGTACCAACATTTGCAGTGTGGAATGCTTCCTCCACGAAAAGTCGCCAGCCATCTGAGCTCTCTGTGAAACCAACCTTAACTCTTGAATCCCCTCCTCATTTTTCAATTCCTGGTTACCTTCTCCTCTTTAAGAAGGACTCCAATGTCCACATGCCTGGCCTGGGTGTTTATGTTAGTGAACATCTCCCTCTGGCTAGAGTGATTTATCTTGAATTTCCTGACCATTGCTAGATGCGTCTCTGTCTCTCTCTGTCTCTCTCTTTTCTTTCTCTACCGCTCACCTTCCTCTTCTAACTGTTTCCTGATAGATAGTATTTCAGATAATATAGACAAGGCCATTTCCTCTCATCCGTTTGCTAATATATTTGTGTTCGCTGACTTCAGTACTCACCATACCAAGTAGCTGGAAAACTCTGTCACTGACTTTTTTGGTGTCCATACCCCGAACTTCTCAATCTCTCACGCAACTGGTAGATTTCTTCATGCATATCTCCAATAATCTTGATGGACTCGCCTCATTGCTAGATCCCTTCTTCACTTCTATCTCTGACTCATGCCATGTCATGCAGCTCTGCCTTCTAGGCAACTCTAATCATGCCTCGGTTTTCGTTAATATCTCCTTCCGCTCCCCTTCATTCCAGGAACATTCTACCAGCAGAATATCTTACTGATATCAAAGAGCGGACTAAGAGTTGTTACGCCACTTACTTTGTGATGTCTCTTGGAGCAAACTTTTAGTCTTCCTGTTCAAGAATGCGCTTCTGAGGTCTCCTCCTGAGTGAAAGCCGGCATCAATGTTTTCATTTAAGTCTCATTCTTCCGCTTGGTTCTTGCTTGCTTGCATTGCCGCCATTGTTCATAGGAATAATTTCTTATGGCATTACCGATGTGTCACTTCTGACTATAATAGGCGCCTTTTGTCCCTGCACGTAATGAATGCACACGTGTCCTAAATGATGCGAAGCTGTTGTTTGCTGATAGTATGAAGCAGTGTATAGTATCTCGCGAATATGGCTCCAAAAATTACTGGCTCTGCAAAAGTGCAGACCAATAGCTATTCAATAAGTTTAAAGACTTCACATCCACCGCAGACTAGGCTGAATGCTTTACTCACAAATAACTACTTACTGTCACCATAAGATAATTCACACTCTTAAATACATCTAAAATTATCTCGAACCGCTCACTATATACTATATAATTCTGCTCCTATTAATAATTTTATATACGTCCAACCTAACCTTAATTAACGATTATATCTGTTTACTCTTACTTTAACTACTAGTTAACTTTTAAACTGAGCAATTCCTCCTTAAATAAAATCATAGCTTGACGTCTTTTTCCTTCCATAAACTTATGTTTTTATATAAACAACATCCTTTAAGACAAACATATTATTGTTTTAGTTTACAATCTCGTAGCATTTCAAATATTAGCACATTTTTATTCCCTCATATTTTAAACTGACACAAATGATAACTTCTTACAATTACAAGTCAACCATCCGTCCGTGCATGGAGTACTGCTGCCATTTATGGTCAGGTGCCCCTGCCGTTCTCCTCAGTGTTCTTGACAAGCTCCAAAGGAGAGTCTGTAATGTGATAGGTACTGATCTGGCGACTCGTCTGCAGCCACTTTCCCATCGTCGAAATGTGGCCTCCCTCTGTCTCTTCTATAAATACTTTCATGGCTTCTGCTCGGATGAGCTTAAGTCACTGATGCCTCCTCAACAAATGTTTACCCGTGCAACCAGACTGGCAACTGGGTCCCACCCATTCACAGTCAGGTTAGCCAAACGCAGACGACAATTCTACTCCTGCAGCTTCCTCTCTCGCACTTCCCGCCTGTGGAACTCACTCCCGTATTCTTGCTTTCCTGACAGCTACGACCTCCAGAAATTTAAATGCAAAGTTAATACTCATCTACTAACCACTGGACTCTAGCTCTCTCCCCTCCCCTGTATAATCTTCACTTTCTCTCCGCCCATGTATCTGTCATTGCACCTGCTTTCTCAGCTTTCTATTGTTCCTTTCTAACTAGCTTGTACTCCTCACTCTTTTCTAATTAATCTTTCTACATTTATGTAACCCCCTGCACATCAGTGGCGTTTCCGCCTTGCTCGGGGTGAAATGATTAAAAAAAACAAAAAACTTACACTGCTACACATAAATGTCCCAGTATCCATTTATACACAAAAATCTTTCAAATTTTTCACCGTACCAGTTGTACATCAAGGGTCGGCAACCTACGAAGGCATTTGACTGGCCGCGAGCCTAATTACCAATGACTCTAGTTTTAACATGAGAGACGAGGCTTTCAAATTCAATAAAAGGCCTGCAGTTATCTTTCTCTGAATACTGTGATTGCAAAAACACGATCAAAACCCAATCACCTCCATTTCTCCGTTAAAAAAAAAATAAACATAAAACAAAAACTGAGATCTGATTTGACCGACCGACCGGCGACAGACATTAGGCAGAGTACCTTCAAAGAGACAATGCTGTCTCAGTTGGCTTTCTATTTCATTCCTCTAACAGCGAACCCCCATCGCCTACCCCAGCCACTGACCCTATGTAAGTTGCTGGAATCTTTAAATGGGCCATGTTCCTATCTTACCATACATAAGTGTATATGTTTGCAACTATTTGTACTCGTATGTATGGGTATATGTGTTTCGTTTTTGTTTGAAGTGTGTGTGTGGTTCGTTTGTGGTACAATTTTCAATAACAGTTTCAAACGTACACGTCATAATTTCATCCATTTCACTTCGGTTGATTTTTTTGAAGTAATTTGACGTTCCTTGAGGAAAAGTAATTTTTGTTAGGTGTTTTTTAATTTTAGGTTTTCTTTTGTTTTTCTGATTTCTCAATGTTTATTATTTTACACGAATCGCCACAGACCTAAGATACTCAATATTAGAAACATCAATGTGTATGCTGCCGTCGTTTTAAACGTCAAATCGATATAAATAATTTGCAGTCATTTTTGACGGCACGTACCCAGACATTTTATCCCTTAAACACAATCACGTCATATTTACCATTCGTATCCGCTAGCGTCAGGTATTTAGGTCTTCTTCTATCTGCCTTGTCCCTTCAGGACGTAGGCGATCATGGTCTTCCACGTTTCCCTATCCCTGGTGGCTCTGAGCACGCATTCTCCTGTTACATCATGCAACCCTCGTTTCATCATCCACTTGATTAGATCCTTCAAATATGTTTTTTTTTAATCATCTCACCCGAAGAAAGGCATTCCACTGCCACTATTGCGCATGGGGCTACATAGGGGAAGGTAAAGAGAAGGAGTGGTTAGACATAGGGAATGTCAGGAGGAATGAATGTTAGACATAGGGAATGTCAGGAGGAATGAGAGCAGGTTAGTGTGTTAGGAGGTGTCTATTGACCTTACATTTAAACTCCTGGAGATTGTATCCGTCGGGGAAGCAATCGTATGGAAGGGAATTCCACAGTCGGGAAGTGCGAGGAAAGAAACTGTTGGAGTAGAAGTTGCGGTTGCATTTTATCGGTTTCACTGTAAAAGGGTGGGATCTAGTTGCTAATCTAGTATCTCGTGCAAATTCGTATTTAGGTGATCTAAGTTCATCGGAGCAGAAGCCGTGAAAGTATTTATAGAAGAGACACAGGGAAGCCACGTCGCGCCTGTGGGAGAGAGACTGCAGGCGGTCTGCCAAGTCGGTATCTATCACATTACAGACCCTCCTCTGTACCTTATCGAGAAGCCCGAGGAGAATAGCAGGGGCACCCGACCAGATATGGCAGCAGTATTCAATGCATGGGCGGATGGTAGATTTATATATGTGCAGGATAGATTTAGACGGAAAAAACTTCCGGGCCCTACACAGAGAACCGACTTTCATAGCAGCGGATTTAGCAATGGATTCGATATAGTCATTCCATTTGAGGTCCGCTGAAAGTGTGAGACCAAGGAGACGTAGTGTTTTACTCTCTGGGAGGCAAGCCTGGGCCATGCTAATGGGAGGTAGGTGAGATTGTCGATGATGGTTAATTGAGAGTATCTTCGTTTTAGAAGCATTAAAATTTACTAGCCATTTCTTACCCCAGTCCAATATGGATTGGAGGTCTTTTTCAATCTCGGCTGCGAGGTTAGCTTTGACGCCTACACCAGATTTTTGTAGGAGGCGAGAGTAAACTCTGGTGTCATCGGCGTACAAACCTACTTGGGCTCTTATGGAATCAGGGAGATCATTAATGTATATCAGGAAGAGTGTAGGACCTAAGATGGAGCCTTGGGGGACACCTGCGTTTGTATGGTAGTTCTGGGAGGCATGTCCGTTTAATACCACCTTCACTGTGCGGTTAGAGAGAAATGACTGGATTAGTTCAAACAAATGTCCAGTTATACCATAGCTCCGCAGTTTACATAGAAGGCCAGCATGCCAAACTCTGTTGAACGCCTTAGATATATCCAATGTAACGGTTCGGGCTTCGCCATTCCTGTCGAGTGCCTGGTATATGTACTCGGTGATGGTCGTTAGCATATCAGCAGTAGACCTGGTGAAGCGGAAACCATATTGCTTGTCCGAGAGGAGCCTGTATGCTGTGAGATGCTGAACCACCTCGGCGTTGATAATGGCTTCGAACACTTTGCCAAAGATAGGAAGAAGGCTGATAGGGCGGTAATTTGCAGGGTCAGAGGGTTCTCCAGTGTTTTTAAATATAGGAACTACAGAGGAAGATTTCCAACAAACAGGAAAGCAGGAAGCAGATAGGCAGAGGTTGTAGAGCTTAGAAAGGACAGAGGAGAGTTCAGGGGCACATTTCTTTAAGACTATGGTTGGGATTCCGTCCCCACCGCTCGCTTTGTGAGGGTCAAGTTTTAAGATTATCTTAGAGACAAGCGAAGGTGTAATGTGTAATGTGTAATGTTATCAGTTGTTTTCCCCTGTCTCTTTTCCCCTCTATCGAGCCTGTTAGTAGCAGATTCTCCAAGCCCTCCTTCCTCATTGCCTGTCCCAGGAACTTCAGCTGTCTCTTCCTGATGCTCAGTATTAATTTCCTTTTTGTTTCCATCCTTTCCAAAACTTCATTATTGCTCACATACGCGGTTCATGATATCTGCAGCATCCTTCTGTAGAACCACATTTCAGTTGCTTCAAGTTTTTCCTTCATCACTGAAGGCCTTCCTAATACACCAATAAACTGATAAGATATTTTCTTTCTCTAAATTATAGTCAGTTAGTTAAGTGCCAAACGTGAAACACCGCTTGGGGGATCATGTCTCGAAAGAGACATGACTGAGTGGGCAGAAGATTATCCCGCAGTAGTTTGCCATTGCTTTCTGCGGTAGACTGGTTGCCGACCAAGGCTATAGAACCCAATCTGTCCTGTTATTTGACTCATAGCTAGAGCGGGGAGAAATGTATTATATAATTACGTGGTAATAAGTAGGGGATCACTTTATTACTTCTTAACAATATAAAACCGATCCTCCACTTTATGCCTTGTAGAATCCTTAATCATGTTTTCAAATATTATATTCAGTCAGTTAGTTTAGTGTCATACGTGATACACGCTTTAGGCGATCATGTCTCGAAAAAGACATGACTGACTAAGCAAAAGATTATCCTGCAGTAGGTTGCCATTGCTTTCAGCGGTGGACTGGTTGCCAGCCAAGGCTATAGAACCCAATATGTCCTGTTATTTAACGCATAACTGGAAGGAAGAGACGGATTAATACCTTTCCCAAGGGTATTTGCACGTAAGTGAATGCAATGAATTCAACTGGAATTCGAACTCCGCTCCCCGATTTCTCGTTCCGAGCAGATATCCACTGCACCACAACGCACAATTATAATAGTTAAATCATTTATATGACAATTTTTTTGCGAAATTATGAATGCGATAGTTATATTCAAAGCTATACAAATGCAGAAAGATTCATACATCATGCAAAAGCTTTTGATAATGTACGCCACAAATATATACTGGAACTGCTCAGGGAAGGATATTAGAATAATACAGAACCTGCACACGGACAGAAAATTAGTTCCGTGATCATACCAAAATTAAAAGATGTGTAAGACAAGGATGGGTCTTCTCGCCGGATTTATTCAACCTATAAAATGAGGCAGTATTCTTTATTGGCGACCACGATCTTAAGTTAAGATATGCAGATGACACAGTATTGATAGCCGACACATAAAAGAAACTATAAGAACTCCTACAGAAAGTAATGAAGGAAAGTGAGAAGAAAGGACTAAGTATCTGTTGTAATGAACGATTGCTAGCAAAAGGAACAATCCATTATGAAAATTAAAACTTGGGGATGCAAAAATCAACAATTGAAATGTCTTGGTCTGTTAAAAGAGAACGAAATGTACAACACTGAAATCTAAAAGCGCATTCGGATAGCGAAAAATGCCTTCCAAAAACTAAGCAAATTATTAAGAAACAAGAAAATGATTCCAAACCATGGAAAGAGCACTTAATTGTTTTGTAATATCATCCTTCTATATGGCAGTGGATGCTGAACAATTCTTTCACAGATGAAGAAGATACTAGGAGTAACGAGCATGTGGTTCGACAGAAAGATACTGAGGATATTTGGGACCGAACATGTGAGCAACGACGAAGTTTTAGAGAAAATGGAAACAAAAAGAAGACATATTGCTAACATCAGGAAGCGACAGCTGAAATTTCCGGAACACGCAATGAGGAAAGAGGGCTTGGAAAACATGATACTCACAGAACAGATGGAAGGCAAGTGGGGCAGCGGAAAACAATGAATAATCCACCTGGTGAACTTGAGTAAAAGGATGTCGGAACAAAGTTTAGGAGAAATGAAAAAAGGACATAATTTAGTAAGAGTTACAACGGTCAGGAAATTGTGGAGAGCCATGATCGCCAACATCCTGAGGGATACGGCACAACGAGAAACGACTTGAGTAAATGGATGGCGGAACAATGTTTAGGAGAGATAAAAAAGGACATAATTTCTTAAGAGCTACAAAGGACAGGAAATTGTGGAGAGCTATGATCGCCAACATCCTGAAGGGACACAGCACATAGAAAATCAATATAATTGATGGCATGCTGGTTGAATCTCTTTAAAAAAAAATTTTTTCCACACTCAAATTTATTAAGAGCTACAAAGGACAGGAAATTGTGGAGAGTCATGATCGCCAACATCTTGAGCGGATACGGCACATAGAAGAAGAGAAACGACTTGAGTAAATCGATGGCGGAACATGGTTTAGGAGAGATGAAAAAATAATTTATTAAGAGCTACAAAGTACAGGGAATTGTGGAGAGCTATGATCGCCAATGTCCTGAACGGACATAGCACATAGAAAATGAATATAGTTGATGGCATGCCGATCGAATCTCGTTAAAATGTTTTTTTTTTTCCTCACTCAAATATTAACCTGGGCTCGTTTTTGTGATTCGGATATTATCAGTCTTTATATTAATAAAATATCTTTTGGGGAAAAAGCGACAAGTTTGAAATGAGGAAATTGCATCTAGCAAATTCTTACCCACCTTTCATACATATAAAAAAAATAGTTAATAAACTAATTTCTACAGATGTTGACATCGATTAACTTTATAGACGGAATTGTAAAAGGGAGCAGGTATCGATACTTGGACATCAATCTCTCCTCAAAGTCATTTACATTAGATTTAATCAAAAACGTTTTTGATTGAACTCGACTTGCTATATGCACTTAAGGTCGATCTAGAGATGCAGATAAACGTTGACTAACTTCAATGTAAACCTACACCCACTAATATCTATGATAATAGTTGTCTGCCCGAGTGGTTAAACAATCCCTGTTGCTAACGTCCGCTTAGACCTACACCTATTAATATTATAATATTAATAACTACACACAATAAATGGGCACATACCTACATATTAATATGTCTCTCTCACACACAGACACAAGCATTTAAAAATTGTCTATTGCTATTAATACACCTTAATACGCCCACAACCATATACACATTAATATACACACAAATATATACACATCTAAACATATTTATAAATAGAACTTTGTCTGTGTGTGTGTGTGTGTGTGTGTGTGTGTGTGTGTCCGTTACCTATAGACTCCGAAATGGCTGACAAGATTTTCTTGCAAATTTACACAGTTGTACTATAAGCGTCTGCGAGTGTTCTTAGTTAGGTTTTGTGTCGAGGTACACCCAATAAATATCGAAAATCGACAATCGAAAAAATCAGGTTATAGAAGGAGTGGTCCGATGTTAATCAAATTTGATACACTCATAGGCAATAACATAAAAAACGATATTCAGAAGTTTCAAGGTTGCAGTTCTTACAATAGTGCAGAAAATCGATAATATATATATATATATATATATATATATATATATATATATATATATATATAAAAGGCAAGATGGTTGTGTGTGTGTCTGTTTATCTGCCTGTATGTCTGTATTTTTTTCAGCCCTTTTATTTTAATTTTTGCTACTCTAAGTAGGTATAATTGTAGTTCTTAGTCTCAACCATGATGCCATTTATTCAGAGGACTTATTTAGCCTTCAAAATTCAGTTGAAGACGAAAAAAACTTATTTGATATCGATACCAGGAAATCAAAATTTGATTTACATCTATTCATTTTTCTTTCAGTTTACGGTTTCGCTTTAACTGGAAACAACTATTGCTTTTTAGTCTTTCGTGCCAACGTCCAAAGAGTCTGAGCTCCAGGACCATGGATTAGTTTTAAAGCTTTCATTACACCCGAGCAACGCCGGGCCCTACTGCTAGTTGTAAATAATGTTACCGTGCAACATACAACTATTTCTATATGCAATATTATACACTTTATTGCTCACATACATTTAACATTAAAAATAATTATCTATTGCTTTAATATCAGTCAGTTAAGTGCCATAAATGATACACGCTTGGGCGATCATGTCTCAAAAGCGACATGACTGGCTGGGCAGAAGATTTTCCTGCAGTTGGTTGCCATTACATTTTAGAACCCAATCGTTCCAGAGCTGAAGGAAGAAGAGACGGATTAATACTTTTCCCAAGGGTATTTGCGCATAAGTGAATTCATCTAGAATTCGAACTCGGTTCTCTTGTTTTGAGTCGATATCCACTTGGCCACGATCAAAAAGTACAGCGGATTAAAAAAAATAATGGAAAGAAAAAAGAGAAACTTTAAATAAACATTTAAATAATTAAATACCACGGAAAACATCAATTACAAAATATAAACAAAAAGGGCAAATTGCCATTACTTTCTGCGGTAGACTGGTTGCCAGCCAAGGCTACAGAACCCAATCTGTCCTGTTATTTAACCCATAACTGGAGGGAAGAGACGGATTAATACTTTTCCCAAGGGTATTTGTGCGTAAGTGAATGCAAGGAATTCAACTAGAATTTGAACTTTAATATACGTGACACATATTTGACTAATAAGAATTAATCTTAATATAACAGGATGATATTTAGCCTACTCCTCCGCTGGAGCAAGATGTGACTTCAAGGCCGACCGCGTACGGACGAGCGAAGGAACAAAAATTCCACAGTCCCCTCAACCGCCGGTTGAGCTGGCCCCGGTGACGAGCACCAGGTCCACCCCTCTGCTGCAATGGGGTGGCGCGGCCGCAGGACACTGTTCCCCGGGACCGGGCATCTACTCAGTGTAATTTTTCTCAGATGCACCCTTGTTCTCGCGGACGGAGCTACACCTGAGCTGCCCTCTGTCTT
The DNA here is from genome assembly GCA_037127315.1 of Ascarosepion bandense. NCBI lineage: Eukaryota > Metazoa > Mollusca > Cephalopoda > Sepiida > Sepiidae > Ascarosepion > Ascarosepion bandense. The sequence continues at coordinate 1,930,686 of JBBBDQ010002040.1, forward strand.
TGAGGACAGAGACGCAACTGAGAGATGATTTTTGGTCCTTACCCGACACAAAAATGTGCAGTATACTGTCCCTTTGTTTTTGTTTTTCATTTTTCTCTCGGTCTCTAAAAATGATTTTAATAAAAATAAAACGTGTTAGATTGAGATACGTTTCCAATTCGTTCATTTTTTTCTTCTATCGATTTGTCGGATTCTGATCCATATACACAACCGGCCATAATTATTATGCCACGCCAGATTTTTAAAAGAAATGATGTATTTCATACTATTTTTACTAGATAATTCTAAATGAAAATAGATTAGTTCATTTGTTATTATTACTTTGCAAAATTTTGCAAGGCAAGGAAGCAAAGATGAACTCGTCCAAATCACCCTAAATTTTCTTCATTCTTTCATTGAAACTGCAATATTATTAAACATTTACAAATTCATTTGATGCACATGTTATTGTGCAGTATTAACAAAAGAACGATTCTATTTTCATTTAGAATTATTCATTTGGCATTAAATACAAAACATAGTATGAAAAACACCATTTTTTAAAAACACTGGGGTGGCCTAATAATTATGGCCGGTAGTGTACTCAACTCATATATACATGTGTAAATTATTTCCAGGTAGATTGTACCTGTAAAATAACAAAATGCATAAAAGACAAGAAGGAAAACTATTTTTATCCGGAATTTTCGTCCTCTGAGGGACTTTATCAAGTCAGTGTAGGATTTATCTAATATTAAATCATAAATTGCTTTGATGAAGAATCTAACAAGACGAAAAGCAGTAGTGGTGTCTGCAGATTGTGCCAAGAAGAAAAGGTTTGCCATAATATTGTTTCCAGAACAAAAAAAAAAAATTACTAAATGAAAGATCAGAAATGATGTCCAAACGTAATCCCACCAAAAAATACATCCTAGGATCATACAAACATGGATGAAAGTGTTTAAGATCCTTAAGGAACTTCTCTCTAATTTTTAAATTTTCGGTTGTTAAGAAATTCCAGTCGCGCATTCGTCAAAAATCCCTGTTGTACATTTGGTTTTATAAATCATCTGAAGATACCGAAATGTTGAGACTCAGGTTGCGGAAATAACTCGTTTTCAAATGAAAAATATTCAAAAACTCTCTGATAGTATTGAACACTTTTTAATACAACTGTGTACTGGTCTAATTTATGAGCACGAAAAACGATTAAACATTATATATATATATATTTGTGGCTTAAAAATTACCTTTCTTTGACGATCCGTTTAGGTAAAACCTAGGTAGGTTGTTTTGCTCACTAGGTATTCTTCATATATATATATATATATATATATATATATATAAATCATTTTCACAACCAACATCCAACATTGCCTGATGACGAGATTCTATCGCGAAACATAGAAATTTCCGTGTCGCAATGTACATTTAATTCATAATTATATATATATATATATATATATATATATATATATATATATATATATATATAGTTATATGAAGAATACCTAGTGAGCCAAACAACCTACCTAGGTTTTACCTAAACGGATCGTCAGGGAAAGGTAATTTTTAAGCCACAAACGTTTGAAAGGAAGAAACAGCATCCTGTTAACGGACCTATTCTCTATCTCCCTATTAGCTGAAATTTACGTTGCTTTTATTTTTCATTCTTGAAAATGTCACTCGAAAAATACATATGTAAAAGGCAAACTTGATACGCATCGACTTCTTTTTCAACTAACCACGATATATATTTGGGGACATTTTATACAGAAGAAATGATTGCATTAAAAAATGACTAAATTTGCAACTCCATACTTTATCGGATACACACAGACACGCACACAGACACACACACAGACAAAGTTTCATTTATAAATAAGTTTAGATTCTACTTTTTTCAATAACAATCAGACCCTAAGTCCTTAGAAATAATATGATTGAATATACCAATATATTTTCTTCAAATCATTTAATAACATAACAGCTGAAATAAAACCTTCGGGAATATAAGAACTATGGTAAAAATGTTCTCTTTCTTGATTGTCTGTCATTTTCAATGTTATTTAAGTCTCTTTTGATACACCAGCAGTAGTCAGTCATCATTTGTTTGTCTCATCGTTTCTGGCAGCACTCTTTCATTGTTTAGATAACCTGATGGAATTGTTCTCCTTGCTCATCAATCACATCGACGCAATTATCCGCAAATTTGTCAATATTGCTATGTAAAAATGAACATTAATACTCTTATTAACGTATTATTGATAAAGTGTGTCAGTTAATTTGAATATTGGCGATAATTTAAAAAATTCGGTCTTTCTATCTTAGGATTTTTGAGTCAAGAATCCTTTTCTTTGTGTATAAAAATGGTTCATTTCATGTGTTTGACAAAAATGTTTTCGGATTACCTGAAAATTGGTGGGTTTCTTCAGACCTTATCAACTGAATGTTGGGATCTGTCAAGATCGTAAATGGATCTTTTTTTTAAACAAATAAGCAATTTCAGTAGAGCAAAAACGGTAGCCAACCCTGAAAATCTACAGTAATTTTCGGAATCATCCTTCATCAAATGAGCTGAGAAACGAGTTTTATTTCGTGACACCAAAAATCTTGATCAGTGTAATCAGCATAATGCTTACGTTGTTTATGTTAAATCTAAACTTATTTATAAATAGAACTTTGTGTGTATGTACGTGTGTATCCGTTACCTATAGACTCCGAAATGGCTGAACCGATTTTCTTGAAAATTTGCACAGTTGTACTATAAGCGTCTGCGAGTGTTCTTAGCTAGGTTTTGTGTCGAGGTACCCCCGATAAATATCGAAAATCGATAATCGAAAAAATCGGGTTATAGAAGGAATGGTCCGATTTTAATCAAATTTGATATACTCATAGACAAAGACATAAGAAACGATATTCAGAAATTTCAAGGTTGCAGTTCTTACAATAGTGCAGAAAATCGATAATAAATATATATATATATATATATATATATATATATATATATATAAAGGCAAGATGCTTGTGTGTGTGTCTGTTTATTTGTCTGTATGTCCTTTATACAAATCCACAACTTTTTATCCGATTCTCACCAAACTTCACACAAATATTCTTTAGGCTGAGTCTGAGCTCCAGGACCATGGATTAGTTTTAAAGCTTTCATTACTCCCGAGCAACGCCGGGTTATACTGCTAGTTATATAAAAATCAGATCGTTTCGAACTTGTTGCTGTCATAATTCCGCTAACTTTTTCAGCAGTTTAAGAATATTTTAAGTTATTTTCATTTTCTTGAAAAGCTGAGGATTCAATCTGAAATGGAATTTGTGTTTACTGAGCTCTTTTTCTGCTAGTCGTTTCTGAAATGTCCGTGCAAAATCGTGTAACCTTGTTGTAATTGTGAAATAGTAGATTTTCTTGGAGCTTTCTTCCAAGATGTCTTATATTTGGTAAGAAAATAAAAAAGAGGATGTGGAGAATTGGTGAGAATTGTGGGATTGATCGACAGACGAATACAAGAAAGAATTAAGGACAAAGAAAAAAATGGAATGGATGAATAGAAAGACAAACGGAAAGAAACAAATAGTGAATAAAATATGAAATCTAGAGAAGAGGAAAAATAAGAGAAAGAACAAAATAATATGAAAAAGGGGAAGGAAAAAGGCGAGAATATGAAGAAACAACAAAGAAAAGAAAGAAGCAAAGAACGTAGAAGACAAATATAAAAGACGTTAATGGAGATAAACGAAGACGAGGAAAAAGGAAAATACTAAAAAAAAAATTGAAAAGAAAGAAACAGAATTTAACATGGGTAAAAGATGATAGAAAGCAACGAATAGAAAATGAAAGTAAAAAGAAAAAATGCAAAAGAAAAGAAGAAATGAAAAAGAATAGAAAAGAAGGTGGAGAGAGAAGGCGAAATTTATAAATACTTATACGGCTTCTGCTCCGATGAACTTAGCTCACTGGTGACCCCTATATAGGAATTTCCTCAAACAACAAGAGTAGCAACTAGGTCCCACCCTTTTACTGTAAAACCAATAACTTGTAAAAGCCAATTCTACTCCATCAGCTTCTTTTTTCGCACTTCCCACCTGTGAAATTACCTTCCATTTACTCGCTTCTCCGACAGCTACAATCTCCAATAATCTAAATATAAAGTCAATAGTCATCTCCTACCTCACCCTACCGGCATCCCCACTCTCATGCTCCTTTCTCCGTCCACTACACTCTCATCAGTATTCTTATCCGTCTGTTACCGACTTCCTGACACACTCTATAACCTGTCATTATTTCTAATAAATTTCCTTCTATGTAAGCCCCTGCAAAACAGTGGCAGCAAAATGCCTTGTTTGAGGCGATATGATTACAAACAATCTATATTATTATAATATGGACATAAATTGAGGGATCAATTATACATTACAATCAATATATAAAGTGATCCCTAACTTTATGGTCATAGTCGTCTTTCTCTTACCCACTTTCTGACACCCCCCTATAAGCTGTCACTCTTTCTCATAACTTTCCTTCTGTGTAACCCCCTGCAAAACAGTGGCAGTAAAATGCCTTGCTTGGGGCGATATGATTATAATAAACAAGCTTCTGCTCCGATGAGCTTAGATCACTGGTGCCGCCTAAGCACGAATTTACACGAGATACTAGATTAGCAACTAGGTCCCACCCTTTTACAGTTAAACAAATAAGATGTAACCGTAAATTCTACTCCAACAGCTTCTTTTCTCGCGCTTCCCGCCTGTGGAACTCCCTTCCACAAGTCTGCTTTCCCGACAGTTACAATCTCCATGTGTTTAAATGTAGGGTCAATAGACACCTCCTATCACACTAACTCCCAACTATTCTCACAACACTCTCATCTACCCAACTCTCATTCTCGGTATCCTCACCCGCCTATCACCCACCCTCTGTTATTTCCTATATTTAATCATCCTTTCTCCACTCTACGTAGCCCCCTGCACAGTAGTGGCAGTGACATGCCTTGCTCGGGGTGAAACGCTTATAAAAAAAAAAAATAAAAAAAAAAATAAAGGTGGAGTGGAAAAAATGTGAAGGCTAGAACAAGTAAAGTCAAAGAAGAAGAAGAAGAAGAAGAAGAAGAAGAAGAAGAAGAAGAAGAAGAAGAGCTTGAAAGTATCAGAAAAACAAGAACAAATTTAAGCCGAAATGAAGAGAAAAAGATGAATATATATTTTCTCTGTTTTCAGTAGTAATAATAATAATACTTTTTCTTTTGTCTTTTCTTCTTTTATTTTTCTTTTCATTTTCTTTTTCTTTTTATTTTATTTTCTTCTTTTCATTCTTTTTTCTTTTCTTTTCTTCTTTTTCTTTCTTCTTTTCTTTTTCTTTTCATATTCGTTTTCTTTTTCTTTTTCTTTCTATTTTCTTTCCTTATTTTTCTTTCTTCTATTTTTCATTTTCTTTTTCTTTTTTGTTTTGTTTTCTTTTTTTTCTTTTCGTTTTCTTTTTCTTTTTCTTTTCTTTTCTTCTTTTTCTTTCTTCTTTTAATTTTCTTTTCATATTCCTTTTCTTTTTTCTTTTTCCTTCTTCCTTAACAATAATAACGGGCCAAATAATGTTTTCATTAACCGTACCAATAAAAAAAGGTTCCTACAATAATACTCTTAGAGAAGACTTTGCAAAGGGGAACCATGAAAGATGGAAATGAAGATAGCAGGAGAGGAAGAAAAGTACAGAAAAAAAGAGAGAAAGAATTATTGGTAAAATGATGGCATTCATTCGAAGATTGATTTGGGAGACCTCCCCTGGCAAACTGGCTTGTCGTGTTTGATTTTATTCCTATTCAGTGTATTTATCGTTATAATTTGCTATTCGGTTGGGCAGGATCTATATTTGGAATGACCGCAGACAGTCTGAATTCGCTCCAGCCAACAGCCAGAAAAGTAACTGGCTTCACACCCGCCTCGTTTCCATGGCGCTGAGATTTACAATGGATTTCCAGCTGGAAGTGCCCTCAGCAGCGAAGAAAAACAAATGGCACACGAGATGCACTTCTACTGAAAGCCTCGTTTTCTTTCTAGATTCACTAACAATTCTACAATTTAGACGACTCAGAGCAATGCAAAAATAGATTATCAATGCTTTAACCTTATGCTATTACGAACAACACAAGTAATAATAATAATTATAACAAATGAAAGAATTAGTACTATCACTAACAATAACACTACATTTTTATGTAATAATAATAATAATATTTAAAAGAGAGCGCGATTTAAAAAATAAAAATTAAAAACAATGTTTGATAATGTTAAACAATATTTCGACTGTATATCTGTCTTAAAAAAATTCTCAAGTGTAAAAATATATATTTGTCTATATTTCTGAGGTGAGGTGGTATTTACAGTATTTACATTATCGGACTATTGTCCTCATCTTTGTTGCCATTTGTACGACGTTTAATAATAGATCATTCTATTTGTCTATATTTCTGAGATGAGGTAGTATTTACAGTATTTACATTATTCGGACTATTGTCCTCATCTTTGTTGCCATTTGTACGACGTTTAATAATAGATCATTCTATTTGTCCATATTTCTGAGATGAGGTAGTATTTACAGTATTTACATTATTCGGAGTATTGTCTTCATCTTTGTTGCCATTTGTACGCCGTTTCGGCCGTTGTACGCTCCGGCTTTCTTCAAGTGCTAGGAATTTCGAACCAAACCCTTTATTACGATCAATAGAATGGTTTATAATTCTCAAAATTTCAGTTGATCTTGTCCTTAAGGACACATGGCCTAGTGTATATATATATATTTTTTTTAATCATATCACCCCGAGCAAGGCGGTAACGCCACTGATGCGCAGGGGGCTACGTAAGGGTAAAAAGAATGGAAAAGAGAAAACCGGAAACCACATCCTAAACAGGAAACAAGGGATGAGCCTCTTCACCTGTTCAATAGATGTGGGTGGAGTGTGAACCGGGCGATAGTTTAGTCTATCTACTCCAATTGAAAAAAAAGAATAATAAAGGAAAAGAGTGAAAAGATTGGAAAAGAGAAAACCGGAAACCGCACCCTAAACAGGAAACAAGGGATGAGCCTCTTCACCTGTTCAATAGATGTGGGTGGAGTGTGAACCGGGCGATAGTTTAGTCTATCTACTCCAATTGAAAAAAAAAATAATAATAATAAAGGAAAAGAGAAAACCGGAAACCGCATCCTAAACAGGAAACAAAAAAACAAAACAAAAAAAAATGTTGTTGAATTGATAAGTTTTAACTTAGTTAAAGTCCAGGCAATGAAATGTCTAAGAAAACAAAATCAATCCTTCAATTAAGCATGAATTAAGCATATTTCGACTGTATATCTGTCTTAAAAAAATTTTCAAGTGTAAAAATATATATTTGTCTATATTTCTGAGGTGAGGTGGTATTTACAGTATTTACATTATCGGACTATTGTCCTCATCTTTGTTGCCATTTGTACGACGTTTAATAATAGATCATTCTATTTGTCTATATTTCTGGGATGAGGTAGTATTTACAGTATTTACATTATTCGGACTATTGTCCTCATCTTTGTTGCCATTTGTACAACGTTTAATAATAGATCATTCTATTTGTCCATATTTCTGGGATGAGGTAGTATTTACAATATTTACATTATTCGGAGTATTGTCTTCATCTTTGTTGCCATTTGTACGACGTTTCGGCTGTTGTACGCTCCGGCTTTCTTCAAGTGCTAGGAATTTCGAACCAAACCCTTTATTACGATCAATAGAATGGTTTATAATTCTCAAAATTTCAGTTGATCTTGTCCTTAAGGACACATGGCCTTGTGTATATAGACGTTGGTTAGTTCCTGTGACTTGACTCAAAGAGCTGTGAGTTCAATACCAGGATACAGCAGTGGTGGACAAGTAACTAACAGGTTTAGAGGGAGATAACTCATGACTTCCAGACGGCAAGGAATGGAGTTCATGTACTCCATTGTCTTGTAAAGCAAGAAACGGCTGTCCTAGTAACGAACGCGTCAAAACGAATGAAACGCCAAAATGAATGCAACGCTGCCTCCATTATGAAGGCATGAAACTGAAATGTCCTTAATATTATGATGTTCTTGTTTATCTTGTAATTTTACGTTAAATTTTTACAGTAAAATGGTGGGACCTAGTTGCTAATCTTGTTACTCGAGTAAATTCATATATAGGAGCATCAGAGAAGAAACCGCGAAAGTATTTGTAGAAGAGACACAGGGAAGCCACATTACGCCGGTGAGAAAGTGACTGTATCTGAACTGCCAAGACGGGATCGATCACATTACATATTCTCCCTGGAGATTTGTCAAGGACCCCTAAGTGGAAAGCAGGAGCACCCGACCAGTAATATTCAATGCACGGACGGATGGTAGATTTATATATGTGCAAGATGGTTTCAGACTGAAAAAACATCCTGGCCCTGCACAGAGAACCGACTTTCTTAGCAGCGTATTTAGCTATGGATTCTATGTAGTCATTCTACTTGACATATATTGTGAGTGTTAGGCTAAGGAGATGCAGTGTTTTGCTTTCAGGGAGACTAACCTGATCCATGCTAATGGGGGTAGGAGCGATTGTCTGTGATGGTTAATAGATAGCAGCTTCGTTTTGGAAACATTAAAATTCACGAGCTATTTCTTACCCCAGTCCGCCACTGATTGGGGGTCCTTTTCAAGCTCGGCAGGCGAGAGTAAACGGTGGAGTTGCCCACTTGGGATCTTATTACATCGGGGAGACCTTTAATAAAGATCAGGAAAAGCGTGGGACCTAGAATAGAGCCTTGAGGGACACCTGCGTTCGTATGATAGTATTAGGAGGCGTATCCGTTCAATACTACCTTCATTATGCAATTTAAAAGGAATGACTGGATTAGGTCAAATTTAAGAAGTGGAAAGAAAGCAACAATTTTATATAACAACAATAACATTTATTCTTCAAAATCAAGTTCATCATTCTCGGCGATCTTTTATCGGCAATCAGCATCCAAATGTGTCCCAGATACAAGTCCACTGGGTTTAATAATATTTGATAATATTACCAAAAAACAAAAAACAAAAACAAAAAAAAAACACTGTAAAGAAGTTTCCCTCGCTTCATCAAAGGTGTTGTTTCTCTTGTCTCGGAAGAAATGTACCATTGAGCGAAACAGGTGATAGTCACTTGTAGCAGCATCTGGACTTAATACGGATGTGAAAGAATCACAAAGCCGTTTATCTGTTTGAAATTCTTCTTCGTCAACCTGGTAGTGTGTGAACCAGCAGGGTTAGGTTGACAAAAAAAGCCCGACAACGATTGGCCAAAGAAGAATACTCCTGCGTTTTAAAAATAACGAAGCGCGTTCTTTTAAAGGAAACATATTCGTTCAGCATTTCTTCACGAAGATTCGTTGGCACAAAAACAAAAACATACAAAAAAATTATAAATGACGAATATCAAAAAGATATTATAGGTAAAAATAAGGAGTGACGATCTATACCCACGTCTGTGTGCGTATAGGCGTGTGTATATGAGTATCACGTTGTGTGTGTATTTCCGTGTATGGTGTATGTGTATCTCCGTGTGTGTATGTGTATATATATATATATATATATATATATATATATATATATATATATATCCCCGTGAGTCTGTGTGTGTGTATCTCCCTGTGCGTGTGTGTGTATTTCTCTGTGTGTGTGTGTGTGCATCTCCGTGTGCGTGTGTGTTCATCTCTGTGTACGTGTGTGTGTCTCCGTGTGTGTGTGGGTGTGTGTATCTCCGTTTGTGTGTCTCCGTGTATATCTCCATGTGTATGTGTATATCTCCGTGTGTGTGTGACTTAGTGTGTGTGTCTCCGTGTGCTTTTGTATCTCCGTGTATGTGTGTGTGTCTTTATCTTTGTGTGTGTGTGTATCTCCGTGTGCGTGTGTGTGTGAGTGTATCTCTGTGTGAGTGTGTGTGTATATATTTCCGTGTATGTGTATCTCCTTGTGTGTGTGTATCTCCATGTGTGTGTGTGTTTGTATCTTCGTCTGTGCGTGCATATCTCCGTGTGTGTGTATCTCCGTGTGTGTGTGTGTGTGTGTGTGTATGTCCGTGTTTGTGTGTGCGTGTGTGTGTATCTCATGTTGTGTGTGTGTCAGTGTTTGTATGTCCCCGTGTGTATGTATCTCGGTGTGTGTATATCTTCGTTTATGTGTGTGTTGGTATGTGTTTCTCCCTGTGTGTGTGTGTATATCCGTTTGTGTGTGTGTGTGTATTTACGTCTGTGTGTATATATCTCTGTTTGTGTGTTCGTGTGTGTATTTCCATGTGTGTGTGTGTTTTCGTGAGTGTGTGTCTCAGTATGTGTGTGTGTGTTTTCGTGAGTGTGTGTCTCAGTATGTGTGTGTCTTTCTGTGTGTTTGTATCTGAGTGTGTGTGCTCCCTTGTATGCGGGAGTGTATCTCATTGTGCGTATATATCTCCGTATAAGTTTGTGTGTGTTTTTGTGTCTCTGTCTCAACTCGTGGATTACGAAATTCTTCTTCGTGCAGGTCGACCATTCAACAAGTTTGAATCTTTTCTGAACAGTACTTCCGCTCTTTTGAATTTAAAATCCCTTTTTCACGCCATAATTATAGCAAAGTCTGCCTTTGTTCAAAAACTCCTTGGAAAAGTGACTTAAAGATGCAACTTGTTGTCGCTTTATCTCGTGGTGAACTTTCCTGTTAAAATCCCATCAAATGACATAGTGTCACGCTTTAAAACAAAACATTTGTAATTAAGGAACTATTTTTCTGGAATTAAACATAGACCTTTGCATCAAACTTTCTTTGTCGTTAGATTTCTGATCTCCTTTCTCTTTATTGCAATTCTACCCCCCCTACACACAGACTGAACCAATTTTCTCCGAAAGATAGTCTTTAGAATTCCTAACTCAAAAACAAAAACGATTTAGGTTGTCAAAGACAAATGTTGTTAATTAGGGTTTATTTGCATAAATGGGTACAAATCTGTGCCTTTTTCCGGAATGGAAATATATGCTACTTAAAAATATAATTTCTTTTCATACAAAATTCAATCATCTTCTTCACTTTCCGATTTGTCTATTTTTCAATTTGAATAAGTTCTTCATGAGTTAAAAAAAAGAAAATTGAAATAAAAAAGAAAAATGTTCGAATTTCAATCGACGCCTTATATTCTGCTATTATACTTTTTTTAAACCCTTAATGAAAGTGTTTACAGAAAATAAAAAAGGGGTTTTCGTCAAGGAAGGTTGTTTTCGCTGTAAAAAAATCTACGTCTTTTTTTTTTTTAAAGAAATAAAACAAAACCTTATCGTTAGTGATAATCGACGGTTTTGCAGACGATAGACAAACAGACAGAGAGTCAGACAAACAGACAGACACAAATAAAAGAGACGCGTAAAACCTTTTTGTCAACACGAATAATGAAAATATCTTGATTTTATTTTAAAGAGGAGTTTTGTTTCTTGTTTACGATCAATGGAAGCGATAGACAATGAGAGTCGCGAAGACAACAATGACGGCGCATGTGTTTTCAGAACGAGGCTCTTTTGTTTTTCTACATTTCTTTGTTTCATATTGAATTTATCTATTTTCTGATACAACGTGAAGGTTTCATTTTAGAAACCATTTTGTGCTTAACTGTTAGTATATTTTTTGTGGATTTGCAAAGTCGATTATTGAATCGACTGCGTCTCGCTTGAAATTTCGACGAAAACTTTTGTGACGAAAGATGGCAATAAATATTAAGAGCTTTCTCGAAATAACGCCCAGTCGCTGCGGGGGACGATTGTTTGCGAGACAGTCTTTCGGTTTTTGTCGAGAATTTCATTTCATCTACTGTTTCTTGCCTTATTCTCTTTTTATTATCATTTATTTATTCATCGCAATAATTTAAGTCCGTCTTCTGAAAGAGATGTAGCCATCTTTGTGTAAATTCCTTTATGCTTCTACTCATTCAAGTTTGACAATTTATTTTTTAATCATTTTAGTGCTTTTCAATTTTAATTTTAACATTTCCATTTTTTCATTCCTTCCTCTTTCTTTCCTTTGTCTTTTTCTTGGTATTTCTGTCCTCTTACTTTTCTTTTTCTTTGTCTTTCTTTCCTTTTCCTTTTTCTTATTTTTTCCTTTACTTTCATTCCTTTTACTTTCTTTCCTTTTCTTTTTTCTTTCTTTCCATTTCTTTTTTCATTCTTTCCTTTTACATTTTATTTTTCTTTCCTTTTCTATTTTCTTTTTTTCTTTCCTTTTCGGTTTTCTTTTTTCCTTCATCTTTTTCTTTCATTTTCATTTTTTCTTTCTTTACTTTTTCTTTTTCTGACCTTTTACTTTTTCTTTCCTTTTCCTTTTTCTTTCTTTCCTTTTCCTTTTTTCTTTTTCATCTTTCATTCCTTTTCTTTTCCTTTTTCTTTCTTTCCTTTTTCTTTCCTTTTCCTTTTTCTTTCTTTCTTTTTCATTTTTCTTTCTTTTTCATTTTTCATTCTTTCCTTTTTTCTTCTCCTTTCCTTTTCCATTTTCTTTCTTTTCGTTTTCTTTTTATCCTTTTTTCCTTTTCCTTTTTCTTTCCTTTCCATTTTCTTTCTTACCTTGTTGTTTTTCTTTTCTTTTCCTTTTTCTTTCTTTCCTTTTCCTTTTTCTTTTTCTTTCTTTCTTTTTCCTTCCTTTTTCTTTTTTCTTTTCCTTTTCTTTCTTTCATTTTTCTTTTTCTTTTCCTTTTCCTTTTTCCTTTTTCTTTCTTTTTCCTTTTTCTATCTTTCCCTTTTCTATTTCTTTTTCTTTCAATTTTCTTTTTCTTTTCTTTTCCTTTCTTTTTTTCCTTTTCCTTTTACTCTTTGTTTTTCTTTTCCTTTTCCTTTTCTTTTCCTTTTTCTTTCGTTATCTTTTTCTTTCTTTCTTTCTTTCTTTTTCTTTTTTCTTTCCTTTTTCTTTCTTTTTCCTTTTTCTTTCTTTACTTTACCTTTTTTATCCTTTTTCTTTCTTGTTCATTTTTCTTTCTTTTTCCTTTTTCTATCTTTCCCTTTTCTATTTCTTTTTCTTTCAATTTTCTTTTTCTTTTCTTTTCCTTTCTTTTTTTCCTTTTCCTTTTACTCTTTGTTTTTCTTTTCCTTTTCCTTTTCTTTTCCTTTTTCTTTCGTTATCTTTTTCTTTCTTTTTCTTTCTTTCTTTTTCTTTTTTCTTTCCTTTTCCTTTTTCTTTCTTTTTCCTTTTTCTTTCTTTACTTTACCTTTTTTTATCCTTTTTCTTTCTTGTTCATTTTTCTTTCTTTTTCCTTTTTCTTTTTTTCCTTTCTCCTTTTCCTCTTTCTATCTTTTTCTATTTTCTTTCTTTCCGTGTTGTTTTTCTTTTCTTTTCCTTTTTCTTTCTTTCCTTTTCCATTTTTCTTTTTCTTTCCTTTTTCTTTTTCTTTTTCTTTTTCCTTCTTTTCTTTCCTCTTCGTTTTTTTCCGTTTCCTTTTTCTTTCCTTTCTTTCATTTTCTTTTTTTCTTTTTTTCTTTTCCTTTTTCTTTTCATTTTCTTTGCCCTTTTCTATCATTCCTTTTCCATTTTCTTTTTCTTTCCTTTTCCTTTTTGTTTTTCTTGCCTTTTCCTTGTTTCTTTCCTTTCCCAGTTTCTTTTTCTTTTCCTTTTCTTTTTTTTTCTTTTTTTTTCCTTTACCTTTTTCTTTCTTTCGTTTTCGTTTTCCTTTTTCTTTCCTTTTCCATTTTCTTCCTTTCCTTTTCCTTTTTTCCTTTTCTTGTTTTTCTTTTTCTTTTTTTTTCCTTTTCCGTTTTCCTTCTTTCCTTTTCTTTTTCTTTCCTTTTGCTTGTTTCATCTTTTTTATAGATTGACATTATTATTGCCTCTTTTGTTTTTGCAAATCTTTCCGTTTTTTCTTTTTGCAACTGTTTTTCTTTTATTTTCTGTTTTTTTGCAATTCTTTCTCCTCAGCTACTTTTTTTCAGTCACTTGTACTAAAATTTACACGTAGCATCCCTGCCAGTGTATAATTTCGTCAAAGTCAAACCGCCCGTCAGGAAATTCTTGTCGCAAGGGATCTTGTGCCGTGTGTGTAGTAATCTAAACTTATTTATAAATGGAACTTTGTCTCTGTGTGTGTGTGTCTTTGTGTGTGTATGCCCGTTATCTATAGACTCCGAAACGGCTGAACCAATTTTCTTGAAAATTTACACAGTTGTACTATAACTGTCTGCGAGTGTTCTTAGCTAGGTTTTGTGTCGAGGTACCCCCGATAAATATCAAAAATCGATAATCGAAAAAATCGGGTTATAGAAGGAGTGGTCCGATTTTAATCAAATTTGATACACTCATAGACAAAGACATAAGAAACGATATTCAGAAGTTTCTAGATTGCAGTTCTTACAATAGTGCAGAAAATCGATAATATATATATATATATATATATATATATAAAAGGCAAGATGTTTGTGTGTGTGTCTGTTTATCTGCCTGTATGTCTGTATTTTTTTCAGCCCTTTTATTTTAGTTTTTGCTTCTGTTTTGGCTCTAAGTACGTATAATTGTAGTTCTTAGTCTCAGCCATGATAACATTTATTTTATTCAGAGGACTTATTTAGCCTTCAAAATTCAGTTTACGACGAAAAAAACTTATTTGATATCGATACCAGGAAATCAAAATTTGACTTACATCCATTCATTTTTCTTTCAGTCTATGGTTTCGCTTTAACTTAAAAAAACTATTGCTTTTTAGTTTTTCGTGCCAACGTCCAAAGAGTCTGAGATCCAGTACCATGGATTAATTTTAAAGCTTTCATTACACCCAAGCAACGCCGGGCTATACTGCTAGTGATATTAAAAAGCTTCGAAAACAAGACAGCTCTATGTTGTATAGCTGATAACAATTTCTGATTTGATTTTAACCTAGAATAGAAATAGTATGTGCTAACGAACGAGGATTAAGTTTTCATTTTAAAAATCTTTTTTGGTCAGTATGAGAAAACATTTCTTCATTTCAATTATTCAGACATCTTTCAACATCATACACTTTCTCCGCAACGAATTAGTTTATTCCGAAGTAGTAGAAAGAACCAAGTCTGATATTAGGGATGAAACTTGGTTGATGGTTTTCTACTAAAATTTA
Source organism: Ascarosepion bandense (assembly GCA_037127315.1). Classification (NCBI taxonomy): domain Eukaryota; kingdom Metazoa; phylum Mollusca; class Cephalopoda; order Sepiida; family Sepiidae; genus Ascarosepion; species Ascarosepion bandense. The sequence goes on from JBBBDQ010002040.1 coordinate 1,945,775, forward strand.
TGAGTCATGTCATCACCTAGCAATCTGATCTTACTTCATTATGTGGTCCTACGGAGGTGGGTATTACATGATATTAACAAACAGTGTAATGTGGTATCTTTTGATCAGGTCATTTATTAACCGATTTGGTCAAGTCACATTGCATTTTGTCTTCTATTCTCAACTTTATCTGGACATGTACCCTGGAGGCTAACGCATTGTATTCATATTACGGGATCATCTTGAATGCGTGCCGATTTGTTTTTACAATTTTGAATGGTGAGACAGTCAAGGTGATATGGGAGTCACATTTAGATTCTTCAAATCACTCACAATCGGAAACTCGACCTGAAGTCATTTCTAACTAGGTGCTCACTTCTAAGCTATGTGATACTTTTAACAAAATCTTTTACGATTTCGTCCGAGAAGCAGGTACCTATTTCTAATTTTTCTCACGAAGCAAGGCAATATTGACACTAAGGTACAAGAAATTACTGGGAGAATTTACTCTCATTTCGTATAAATACCTTTGTAAAGATTCTCGTCCTAGTAGGGTAGAATAGACTCTCTACATTAGGTTAGCAACCAGTCGAGATGAAGAACAATTAAAAACGCTTGGTGTATTGGGCTAGCAACTCCATTTTGTGAAAATATACTTTCTAAGTACATCACAGAGGGATGCAAGCGTGATGAAGCTGTGTTCCCAAAATTCACAGTGGAGTCTAGAAGGTTAAAGTACAGACAATATATCCTGTTGTTTACTGATATTCATTCAATAAATCTTCAAAAGCATCGATTTTATTACCGTGTGAAGACATCACCGTATGGCACATTTAATTGTTTATTTATCTCTTTGAATATATATTTCGTTTTTTCATTTGTCATTTCCCTGAAGATTACATGAAATCATCATCATAATCATTCGAGTATTGTTTTAGGGACCTCCTGGTGCTGTACATCTGACCATTTCCCTCGATATATACGTAGCGTGTCTTTGAACCCATCCTTCTCTCGGTTAAACCACATTGTATACCCTTGTATCGGGGAACCTTGCCTTTGACTGCTAAGCCAGACCGTGTCCTCACTGCATGGAGTTAATCTCTTTTGGTAGTCATGGGTTAGCTCCCTCTAACCAAACTCTCTAAGGTACATGTTCACCATTGCTGTAGCCTGAACTCCCAACTCCTTGGCTCAAGTCACTGGAACTAACAAACGTCTATATCCACATGGCCATGTCTCCTTAAAAACAAGAACAATTGAATTTCTGGTACTTATAAACCAAATGTTCAGTAAACATTTTTTATGTTAATGGTTTTCTCTAGTATTTTTACCAGAGCTCATATTGAACTCTGAATGGTTCCTTTATGCTTTTAAATAGTAAAGAACTTAAAAAAATATAACAGAATCAATTTGTCTATTCTATTTAAAGAAACAAGTATAAATGAAAATTGGGTGTTATGACACTATTTATTGTTCACCATTGCCGTAGCCTGGTATTGAACTCAAAACTCTGCTCTTTGGGTCAAGTCACTAGAACTAACCAATGTCTACGTCCAGTAGTCCATGTGTTCTTAAGAACAAGAGCAACTGAATTTCTGGGACTTATAAACCTAAATTCAATTAACCCTTTTTTACCAGAGTTCATATTGCAAATTTTTTTATGCTAATGGTTTTCTCTTGTATTTTTTTATGTAAATGGTTTTCTCGAATATTCTTTACCAGAGTTCACATTGCAATTTTTGATATAAATGGTTTTCTCTTGTATTTTTACCAGAGCTCATAATGCAATTTGACACTAATGATTTGCGCTGGCACTCCTTATTACTGGTTCCCATATTGTGTTCATCTCTATGCTTGGTCAGCTTAGGAGATTTTTGTAGCCTAGCATATGTGCTGATTCCTCAAGTTTAAGTAGTTTCCAGTAGCGTTTTCTATCTATAATTTCAAATTCATCGGATCACCTTTTTTCTTCATATGTGGTCAGCTACTCCTGATTTTTTAGCTGAGTGTTATGGCCTTACGATGTTCTTGTAGTTTTAGCTTAAGGGGGCGGCCTGTTTCTCATCTATATTTCTTTCCACAGCTTATATTTCTTTCCACAGCTCCTTAACCATGTCCTCTTCTGTTGGGAGTCTTACTCGGGAGAGGTACCTGTGAAGTGTAGAACCATTTCTGAATATCGTCTTGATATTATATGGAACATCAATTCCTTTGTATTTTCTCCGATAATCCTTTTATTTAGGGTAGACAGATCGAGGCTGTTTTCTGAGAGTTGTTATCCTCATTTACCCTCCCTTCTATGTTCGAGTTATTAGCACATCCAGAAATGCCTGTTTGTTGTCACCCTCTTTTCCCTATCGATGATCTTATTCACATGGTTCAGTAGCGGCTAGACCACCTCCTGGTGTGACCAGTGTATGAAGGTGTCATCAAAATATCTCAGCCATAGAGTTGGCTTTAGAGCTGTGGATTCTAATGCCATCTCTTCAAAGTACTTCATGTATATGTTGGCCAGTAATGGTGATAATGGCAAGCACATTGCTAAGCCTTCATCCTGTCAATATATGTCAGATCCCAATCCGAAGTGTGTTGTTTGTGTGTAGAAAGTCGGCATCTCCATCAGGTTATTTAGTGGAACACTGGTACGTTCTCCTAGGAATGAGTCCGAGGCCAGTCTACCTCTGACTACCGAAAGTGCCTCCACCGTGAGTACCTTGGTTAACAGACTTACAACATCCAGGTTCACATCTGGTTGCATTGGATGAGAGCATCTTTGATACGTTCCACGAAGTGTAGAAGGCAAAGATGAGAACAGTAGTCTGAATATTGTAAATATTGTAAATACGACTTCATCTAAGAAATATAGACAAATAGAATGATCTATTATTAAACGTCGTACAAATGGCAACAAAGAAAAGGACAATAGTCAGAATAATGTAAATATTGTAAATACGACTTCATCTCAGAAATATAGACAAATAGAATGATCTATTATTAAACGTCGTACAAATGGCAACCAAGATGAGGACAATAATCCAAATAATGTAAATAGCATAAATACTACATCATCTCAGAAATATATCGACAAATACTTAGTAAAATGGCTTGTTCAGATCCATCATTAAATAATTTCTTGAAAATTTGCTGCCAGTTCACATTTCGAAAATTAAATTCTATTTTTTCTTTTGCAGTTTAAAGCGGCTCTGAGAACACCTATCGTGGCAGAAATCTCCATATTGGAATTAGCTGACAAATTAAATAATCACACGAAATTTAATTCGTATACGAACCCAATTGATATTGCAACGGTGATAGATTTGCTCGGAATGCTTGTAGAAACACAGGTAAGCGGAATTACTCGATTGGTTAATATGAAATTGTCCATCTTGATTTGAACATGTTAATTTCAATATTCCTTTAAACACTGTCTTTTTATTTGTTGCTTTAGTTGTAAATATGTTTCCTTTTTTGTACTGAAGTTCAAAAAATCAAAAGGCTCGAGGGTAAAGGCAAAATGTGAGATTCAAATGAAATGGTAATCCTCAGTGAGATGTGTAATATAAATGAAAGAGAAGATTGTAAGAAATGAATACGATGACAAGAAGGAAAATAACAATCGACCCTTAATTTAAAGAGGTCAAGTTACGGTGTTCAGGAAAGCAGCTACGCTGAAGTTTGTCCAGCAAAGTAGCCGGTCAGGGAAAAGTGGCTCTTCGAATGGAACTTTCGTTTTGCATTTGAAATACGGGAGAAATGTAGATGATTCAAGTCCGTGAGAGTGACAGAACTGAAAGGTGGTAAGTCAGGCTGTAAATCTGGAAAAATTAAAGATTGATGCTCCTCTGAACATTTGTCATGGAAATAGCGATAAAGTAGCAACAGGTGGAAAATGATTCAGTCTTTTACCCATATGACCACAAGAACAATTTCGAATTCTGTCAGGAAGATTTGGCATCTGCAGCGCAGATATGGCATCTGACTTTATCTAAAAATAAAGCACATCAGAAAGAACCAGATACTTTCTGTATTTAGTCAATCATTTTTGAGCATCATTGCTAATAAATTGAATATTTCTTAAAATCCATTTAATTCAATGATCATTGATGATCTTTATATTTTTACATGAAATATTGGAAACTTTTTTTTTTCGCGTTTTAGATTTTGCTTGAGTGCAGACGAGTTAAAATGTATGAAAAACCTAACGAACGATTATGTTAACAAAGGAATTGTAATATTTGGAAATAAGCAATTGAAAATGATGATTTCAATTTGTTAAAAGCCAGACGGACTGACCAAAACATTACTCATTAATTTGAACTTTCTGTAAGAAAAGAATCCCCAGTTTATTTTTTGTACTTTTCTTTTATGTTAATTTTTAAACGCGGATGTCGTATTTAGAATGTTGCAGTTACAAACCAGATAAGGTGACCTTGGATTGAAATTTAGGTTAAACGTTTTCAAATACAGGACAATAAATTTAAGGATTGTATTTTAGAATTGTTAGATTTTTGTATTAATTTCTACCGCAGTAATATCATCATCTTAGAAACGTAATCTTTTCGGTTTCATGACAATAATATTAATATTAATCTTTAGAATATAGTAGTAGGATAACAATGTTAATGATGATAAAATAAAAAAAAATAATATTAAATAAAGAACTAATAGTAAAACTAATAATGCTAATTATTAATGACAATGATAACAGTAATAATAATTATATAATAATAATTATAATGATTAAAAATAATAATAATTAAAAAATTTTGAAATTTAAATAGTAAAAACAAATTAATATAAAATAATAGAGAATCAGTTTTTAAGAACGGCTTAGAATGTATTGCGCCTTTAATGGGGAATTACATGAGTTTTATCTGAAAACATTAGTGGGCCTTTTTAAGGGACTTAAAACAAGATGACCCATAGAGTAGAAATGAGTCAAAATCTCTGAAAAAAATTTTGAAGTATAAAGACGAAATCAAATTTCGCTAGTCAGTGAAAAAATGTTTTATAGCCAACGAAGGTAACTGGAAAAATTAAACGTGAAAGTGTGAAAAAAATTAAAAAAAATTACACACACGCACGCATATGAACTGTCTAACCTGCTTGACTTAAACAAACGGATCTCGATATGTGAAGTCACAGGTTTATTCACCTGAAGAGAGTCAACTTTCGACACGAAACATGTTTAGCGGCACAAATACCATTATGGATACTTAATATATCATACAAAAAGCAAGTAGTATTAGTAATAATATCAACAATAAATGTACACTTTAAACAAAACGTTCACGACTTCTTGCATTTTTTTTCTTTTTTACCAATTTCTCTCGTTGGATCAGTCTCTATTTCTGTTTTTAATATATATATATATATATATATATATATACTAAATTAAATACACATAAACTTATTTTTATCTGTATATAACTACTTTAATATAAACATATACTCTTACCTAAACTTATTCTTTCACATTATGTGCACATAGGAATTACATAATATATACATATCCTACCTATACACTTTCATACCAATTTACATATATGTGTATTCCTGGAGGAGGTTAAAACAAATTATATATATATATATGTATATATAGATAACACCTAATGAGCCAGACGAACCTATCTAGGTTTCACCTAAGCGGATAGCCAGGGAAAGCTGGCCATGTACTAAAATCTTTCTTTTTTTAAAACTATTTTTTCTTCCCGTTGAAAGTTTTCGAGGAAGGTTTTTGACACGAGTATAATTACAATCTCGTTTATATATATATATATATATATATATATATATATAATCATGATGTTAGTACCACTACATCCCAATTAAACTTAACGATTGGGATTTTTTGATAATCTATGTTAGTAAATTCATATGTCAGTTCTTGACTGAATAAAACTTTTAAGTGTAAATTCCCTTTTTATTATAGAATTTTAAGTCATTTTTTTTATCTGCACTTGAAGATGAGTTAATTTTTTTTTTTTTTGCTTCAGTAGTTCACTGGGACTTTTATAATTGATTATTGCAGTTTTTTCCTCTAAGCATAAATTGCATCTGTCCCTAGTCTTTGCATGTCCGACGATCCACCATTTAATTTGTGGGGTGGATCCTCCCTCTTTTAGTTTCTAATAATGTTTTGATAGGACTGTTTGATGTTTCAATGAAGCGTTGGAAAAAGCATGTCGGTGATTGTAGAATTTTTGTTTCCAACTTCCTGTGGCCATCCCTATGTTTGTCTTTATTCTGTTTTAGTCTTCTTCCAGAAAAATGGTAGTTTCATATATTGCGTTATCGGAATTGCCTTTACCTTCAACGGGCAGTTAATTCTGTTATTACAGTTACGACATGATTTATATTCTTGGGTTTGATCGTGAATGTTTTTTTTTAATAATTGGTTGTTGTGTGAGTTAATAATGTTTTGAATATTATTAATGCAGGAATAACTGCTTTTCAGAATGTTTCTGTTGAAAATTTATTTAGGGGTTTATTTTGGTTAATGTGTTTGTCTATTAAATTAAGAAAATATAGACCCATATTTCTGTTGGAGAACTTGTAGAATGGTGAGTGAAACCATATCTTTTGGTAGACTCTTTCTGTTTTGAAATGACTTTTCTTGAGGGCTTCATTATATATTGATTTATTCTCGTTAAATATTTTTTGCTGGACGATAATCAATTAATTCTCGTATTTACTGTGTTAGGAAATTGATTTATTATTGGCTTAAGGTGATCAGAATTTTTTTTTTAATCATATCACCCCGATCAAGGCGGTAACGCCACTGATGTGCAGGGGGCTACGTAAGAGTGAAAAGATTGGAAAAAATGCCGGAAACCACATCCTAAACAGGAAACAAGGGATGAGCCTCTGCACCCGTTCAATAGACGTGGGTGGAGTCTGAACCGGGCGATAGTTTAGTCTATCTACACCAATTGAAAAAAAAAAGAGGAAAAGAATGAAAATGAGTAAAAGATTGGAAAAGAGAAAGCCGGAAACCACATCCTAAACAGGAAACAAGGGATGAGCCTCTTTACCCGTTCAATAGACGTGGGTGGAGTGTGAACCGGGCGATAGTTTAGTCTATCTACTCCAATTGAAAAAAAAAAGAGGAAAAGAATGGAAATAAGTAAAAGATTGGAAAAGAGAAAGCCGGAAACCACATCCTAAACAGGAAACAAGGGATGAGCCTCTGCACCCGTTCAATTGACATTAATGTAAGTAAGAGATTGATGTCATTTATGAAATTATTTGAATATATTGTTGAAAAAGTTGACTCTAAAAATTTTATGATTTCGAGGTTAGATAAGATTTCGATTTTAAAATCTAGAAATTGGAAAGCTCTTATAATTTGTTTCTGTATTCTGGGTGATAGTGAGCTATTACTATTTGATATAAATATAAGTTCTTCTCAGTAAAGACCTACTTGATTGGGATCAATAATTCTACATAGAGTGTATAATATGTATATTCCTATTAGATCAGCAGTTTGGGCTGAATTATATGTGCCTATTGGGACGTCAAAGTTATCGTTGAGATTTTTAGCCCAATTGGAATGGGTATATACGAGTAAAGATTGTGTAAACGCTAAAATAATTTCAAGTTTATCGCTCGAAATGTTAATATAATTTTTAACAAAATTTAACCTTTTTAATTATAGGTCGTAAGAAATAAAGGGGTAGAAATCGATGATATCAAATTGGATAAATGTGGCTTTATTTTTGTTTTTAATCTGTTGGAATCATTTAATATCCGAAGAATCGTTTCACATAGTTCCTTGTATAGTTAGTATTATTTTTTTAAGTGTGTTTTTAGAAATTAAACTTAATTCTGTTTTGGAAGAATTAATTAACCTAGATTGAAGGTTATTGTCAAAATTAGGTTTGTTGTCTTTAATTATTAAATATGCGATTTTTACATGGGTCTTTCCCATTTTGTCTGCGAGGTCAAATTTATTAGCCAATTTAGCTACATCCTTGTTAACTGATGAAATAGTGTTATTGTTATCTTTTTATAAGTGCTAGTGATTTTACCGAGGAGGAGTTTGTGATACTTCGAGGGATCGACTTTATAAATGCGTTTAGATTTATCGGCTTTAATTCACATCTTGTTAGAATTTTTGATGCTATTAATATCTTTTATGATTATGTTGGAATTGGTTAGATGGCTTTTTCAGTTTAATTTTTTAAATCAAGTTAAACAAGTCACTTTCAAAGGAATCGAGAAGTTTATTACCAGCTGGAGTTTTTTAAGATTTTAGATTATATATTTCTTTATTTTCTTTTAGTTTTGGGACGTTTGGCGAAAGTAAGTTTCCCATCTTAGCCTTTTTATAAATTCGATTATTTTTTCAGTAAGTGAAGGAATGTAATGAGGGGAATGAAGGAATGTTTTTCAAGGAATATTCTGGAGTAAATTTATCAGTTTCGTTGTAAAAAACTTGAATTTTTAATAATATCCAAACTTAATTTTCCAAAGAGAGTACAACTTATGGGATATAAGGAGTAAATATAATTAAGTAGTATCCTTGGTAATTTGTAAGGTTAATTCCTATATAATGCTGAAATTGAACTTTGTCTTCAATGAAATCTGTGGCTCTGATCTAACGACAGCATCTCTCCGGTGTGGGAGTTTATAGGTTCGATTCCTGCCGGAAGATAGATATTTTACAAACGATTTCTCAAAAGATTAAGGCCAGTGGAAATTATAATGTACTGTTTAAATACACACACACACACACACACACACACACACACACACACACACACATATTTATATATATATATAATTATACAGTTATGAATTAATTGTATGAAAAACGCATGAGTCCTCTTCACCTGGAATTATATATATATATAAAGACTTACAACTCAAATACGGGTATCTATTAAAAGATAATAATGTTAAACAAATAAAAATCTATTATATATACTATATATTATATATAATTATATATATATATTACGTAAATTAACGAAGATTAACGAAATGGTTATAAACAACCGATATATTTGAAATTATTTGTTTAAACATTAGTCGTATTTGAGTAGATATTCTGTTTATAATTAAACAGTATATATATTTATTTCTACCTGCTTGATTATTTACGATAATATATATATATATACATATATATATATATATGTGGATCGGAATCCGACAAGATGAATAGAATAAGTAAAGAACAAGTAGGAAAAAGTGTCTTTAATCTAACATATTTCACTTATAACAAGCTTATTCAGAGATTTATTAAAGACGTATGATTTACAAATCTGAGAGACAAGGCAAGCACTCCCAATAGCTTAAGAAACAGATGTAATCTATGTTTAACAGAAAAAATTAAGGTTTTTGAAATTGCAATATCAGAATGTAGTTCTGAATAAACGTAGAGAAATCATTAGTATGTGTCGTCACAGGAATAATATTAAATTGCAATAATTGTCTCATTTTGTTCATTTAGTCAGAATAATGTTTTTAAAATTTGGCTTAACAGTGACCTTTTCCCTCCTACCTAGCACTACTAACCGAATGGTCAAGCCACATGCCTCCCACTACCATAAGAGAAATTACTACTAAGATTCCTCTAGCTTAACTCTATAATAGCCAACATTCCCCACCTCTTCTTTTACTAGCTTTGGCTTCTGGGATTAGAATTTTTTCTTATTCTTTGATTAAACGGGGATGAAAATGCATGTCTTAAACTGACATGTTGAAAATAGCTATTCCCGCCTCTAAATTGATCTGAATTTACAGATATACATATATTTGCTTGAAGCTCATTTTTAATGCGTACTTGTATTTAAACTTTTGCTTGAAGCTCATTTTTAATGCGTACTTGTATTTAAATTTAAAATGCTAGTTGATAATAATTCGTAACTTTCCGTAAGATTTCGTTATATATATATATATATATAAATTAACTAGGATTAATTCAAGGATGTTGAATTAATCCTAGTTAATTTATATTTGCTCTGTAATATTTTATTACAGGGAGCTCTCTTCCTGTATCATTTTTTAATATTAAAATAAAATTTTAATATTAATTAGGATCGGGTTTTTGGAATTTACCTTCCTGCTTTTTCCGCTTTGATTAAAGTATCTGAATATATATATATATATATATATATATATATATATATATATACTTAGGAAAAACTACTAAAAGGTTGTAAGTTAAAAATGTAATTTTTTGACAGTATTTATTTATTTCTATTATTATGTATATATATATTTGATATATCAGACCGGGTTCGGCTTTCATCAGAAACAAATGATTTCAAAATTTAAACTAGAAGCGTCCGTCGCGAGAGCGTTCGTCGTGTGATGCAGAAAGCAATAGAGTTTGAATATTTTTAAACGTAAATCTAACTGTAATAATATTTTTAAATGTTGTTTTAAAGAAAGTATTTTTTAAGTGTATCTAAAAAATGTTTAACTATTGAAATATTTATAAAGATTCAAAATACCTAAATCGCTATTTAACCCAAGCCTATATGTATTTAATCTTAAAATCCAGTATTTTTCTTTCTTTCTGCGTGAGTATGTGGAACTAAAATCGGAATCTATCAGTAAACATTTGCAGTTTTCTAATGTGTGTCCTGGTTGATTGAGGTATTCAGCTATGAGGGAATAAGGGTTGTTTTGGTGTATGCTTAGTTTATGATTATTAAAACGGAATCTAAAACTGTTTCCAGATTCACCAATATATCCACTATTTGGACATACTGAGCAGAAGAGAAAACATATTATATTTTGGCTGTCACAGGTGAGGTGTGGTGGGTGTAATTTGATGTTGTTTCTATACCCAACACCATCATTAAGTTAAAAATGTATTTGGACCCTATATATATATATATATATATATATGAGAGAGAGAGAGAGAGAGAGAGAGAGAGAGGGGGGGGGGAAGATATATAAACGGAAATGTTAGTTATAATTATGTATTGAGGAGAAACACTGCTGATTTAGGAACGCTAAATTTTAAGTTTTTAAATTTTTGGATTTCGACGTGTCCAGACGACCATTTCAGATGATCTCATTCAGTTTCTCAACGTTTTTTTTGTCTTATCGCTCTTGTTTTTAAATACCCGACATTCTGATAAGAGATGATTTGTTGAGAAAACCGAAAGAATGTAAGAACCTAAACGCAAATTAATCATCGAAGATTCAGAAATCAGCGCACTTTCTATACTTATTATTCGCCTAAGTAAGTTACTTTCTCTTTTAATTAATGCACCCTTTTTGCAAGCAAGATTCTGGCCAAATTAATTCCGATAAACGACTAATGCATTCAGTTACTTGTTTTATGATTTTACTAGCAGAATAGCCCGGCGTTGCTCGGGTGTAATGAAAACTTTAAAACTAATCCATAGACCTGGAGCTGAGACTCTTTGGACGTTGACACAAAAGACTAAAAAGCAATAGTTGTTTCTAGTTAAAGCGAAACCATAGACTGAAAGAAAAATGTAAGTCAAATTTTGATTTCCTGGTATCGATATCAAATAAGTTTTTTTCGTCGTAAACTGAATTTTGAAGGCTAAATAAGTCCTATGAGTAACTGGTATGATGGCTGAGACTAAGAACTACAATTATACCTACTTAGAGCCAAACACGAAGCAAAAACTAAAAAAAAAGTTCTGAAAAAATACAGACATACAGGCAGATAAACACACACACACAAACATCTTGCCTTACATATATATATATATATATTATCGATTTTCTGCAATATTGTAAGAACTACAACCCTGAAACTTCTAAATATCGTTTCTTATGTCTTTGTCTATGAGTGTATCAAATTTGATTAAAATCAGACCACTCCTTCTATAACCAGATATTTTCGATTATCGATTTTCGATATTTATCGGGGGTACCTCGACACAAAACCTAGCTAAGAACAATCGCAGACACTTATAGTACAACTGTGTAAATTTTTCAAGAAAATCGGTTCAGCCGTTTCTGAGTCTATATGTTACGGACACACACACAGACACACACACAGACACACACAGAGACAAAGTTCCATTTATAAATAAGTTTAGATGTTTTTATTGTTGCATTGCTTATTTGCTCACATCTCTGGAAGTTTTAGGAGAATATTTTTATTCGATATTTGACAGAGAAGCATGCAGTTAGCTCAGTGTTTTATTTATTTATGTCTAGCACCGTATAACCTTTTATGTCTAGCACCGTATAACCTTTTATGTCTAGCACCGTATAACCTTTTATGTCTAGCACCGTATAACCTTTTACGTCTAGCACCGTATAACCTTTTATGTCTAGCACCGTATAACCTTTTATGTCTAGCACCGTATAACCTTTTACGTCTAGCACCGTATAACCTTTTATGTCTAGCACCGTATAACCTTTTATGTCTAGCACCGTATAACCTTTTATGTCTAGCACCGTATAACCTTTTACGTCTAGCACCGTATAACCTTTTACGTCTAGCACCGTATAACCTTTTATGTCTAGCACCGTATAACCTTTTATGTCTAGCACCGTATAACCTTTTATGTCTAGCACCGTATAACCTCGCACTAAGTTGATTGGAAATGAGGGGGCATCGCCAGGTAACCTTTTTTTTGCGATACGGATGACATAAACAGCCCAGCATGACATCTTTACTATCTTTTCATGCAATCTAGTCCGAGATTGTTTCCGGAAATGGATGCCGCCATCATCTCTCTCTCTCTCTCTCTCTCCCTCCCCCCCCCCTTCCCCCATCTCTCTCTCTCCCTCTTCTCCCATCTCTCTCTCCCTCTTCCCCCATCTCTCTCTCTCTCTTCCCCCATCTCCTCTCTCTCTTCCCCATCTATCTCTCTCCCCACTCTTCCCCCATCTCTCTCTCTTCCCCATCTCTCTCTCTCTTCCCCCACTCTCTCTCCCTCTTCCCCCACTCTCTCTCCCTCTTCCCCCATCTCTCTCTCTCTCTCTTCCTCTTCCCCCATCTCTCTCTCTCATCAGATGGCAGAAACTAGCTAGTATGGAAATCCACTATTTTCTTCATGCAATTAGGTTAAATTTTTTTTTCGTTATCACTGCACTAACTTAACTAGAGAGTTAACCAGACTAGCAATGATATATATTATGAATCAAGTAGGTCTTTACCGAGACGAACTTATATTTATATCAAATAGTAATAGCTCACTATCACCCAGAATACAGAAACAAATTATAAGAGCTTTCCAATTTCTAGATTTTAAAATCGAAATCTTATCTAACCTCGAAATCATAAAATTTTTAGATTCAACTTTTTCAACAATATATTCAAATGATTTCATAAAGGACATCAATCTCTTATTTACATTAATATCAATTGAACGGGTGCAGAGGCTCATCCCTTGTTTCCTGTTTAGGATGTGGTTTCCGGCTTTCTCTTTTCCAATCTTTTACTCATTTCCATTCTTTTCCTCTTTTTTTTTTTCAATTGGAGTAGATAGACTAAACTATCGCCCGGTTCACACTCCACCCACGTCTATTGAACGGGTAAAGAGGCTCATCCCTTGTTTCCTGTTTAGGATGTGGTTTCCGGCATTTTTTCCCCAATCTTTTCACTCTTACGTAGCCCCCTGCACATCAGTGGCGTTACCGCCTTGCTTGGGGTGATATGATTAAAAAAAAAATTCTGATCACCTTAAGCCAATAATAAATCAATACTGATTGAACAAAATGTGGCAAAACTACTTTTTTTTATTAATCTAAAGCATATAAGAAGGACAAAAAAGCGATCAGTTTGCCACATTAAATTACATCAGAATTTGTTTGTAAAAGTGAAACTTCTCGCTAAAAGCAGTTTCGAGTCTCGAGAACATCATTCGTTGCCTCATTGTCACGATTACAAAATATCAATAGAAATCTTAAAACTCTTGCTACACAATTTCTTACATTTCTCCGATAAAAATCATATTGATTGCAATCGATCAATTTGAATATTTCTCACTGAATTATGATTGATTAAATAAAGAGAAGTCGGTGTCTAAAATGTTAAATTAAGCGAACAAAAATCCACTTTACATTAGATGGTCTGAGAGAAAGAATGTGTTTAAAAATCAGACGATGAATGTGAAAACAATCGTTTGTGAGTCATATTGCGCATGCGTACTCAGTCTTGTCGATATTTGAGTATATCTAAGCCGTAGGCGTATTTATATAGATATTTGAGTCAAATTAGAATAATGTTTTAGCTTACACAGCAGCAAACCCTGAATAGCTGTATATCCACATATATACTGGCTCTTACATTTGTTTTTCGATCAGTAGTAGTAATGATTTCTCAAAGATAAATTCATTTTGAATCGTTCGAAATTACTGTCGGCCTATTTATGTCTCCGTCTAGTATAAAGAGCTTTTTTAGCTGGAGTTATTTGTGAAAGGTGTTGTTAGTCGTTTCCAACTAGATACCCTCAGTTCGGTGAGTGAGTATTTTGTTTCTTGTCTATAAGCGGTTGATAAATATCTTCATTAGATTGTACACGTTTTTAACTCTCGAACAGTTGTCGCACTTTATAGACCTGTAATAAATGTGAAGCTGTTTACATCGCTTGTTATTATCAACCTATATTTGAGTATAAAGGATTATAATATTAAAATATGTTTCTCCACTAAATCATGAAAAAGAAAACAACAACAAAAAAAACTGCATAGTTACTTTAAAACTGAATTTTTAGAAATGAAAAAGTTTTCTTGAAACTTTTATTTTAGTTTTAATTGAAAGCTAAATTATTAAATTTACTATTCCCAGTAAGCAAAATACCCTCTAGTTTATTTCAAACAGAAATTATATTGATTAGAATATAAAATATTGAGTTTTTTGAATTTTGCCGCCATTTCTGAGCGATCGACGCATTTGTAAACAAAAGTTAATTCTCGGTTTTAAAAAATCTTGCAAAAATAAATTATACATCTCGGATACATTACTTTTGGAAAATTAGCAAATTTCATGTTAAATTAATCTGATTATACAAGTATTATTTATTTATAGCGTGAAATTTAGAATAAAACTATTTCTTAATTACAGATTTGAACTTTGACCTATCCGCGCCAGTTCTTTAAAGATTTTTAAAAGATTTTTCAAGCTTTATAAATTATTATAATAACAAAAAAAATTCTTTTAAAATTTCATTAGTTATCAAAATTTATTTTTCTTCAGACTATAATGTCCTTAATTTTTATTATTTATTCAAGCAATTAAAAGCTTATCAAATTAAATAATATCAGAGTTTTATTGCGTTTTGTATTTTACTCTTCGGAACAGATTTTTGGATAGAGGGGAAAATTTTAAATAAAAAATAAATGATTCATATTTCCCAATGAGTCCTGCGTGAACTAACAAAATTATAGACCACGATACTGAAATTTATTAACATTTCATGGATTTAAGTAGAGGTGGGGGTAACAGGGTTAAATAAAAATACTTTTACCAAGATTTTTAAAAAATAAAAAATTCAAAAATAATTTAGTTCATTTGTGAATGAGTACTAAAAGTTTAATTAAAATCCGACAATTAGTTGATTTTTGTAAGAATTTTCAAAGTAATGTGTTTGTCAACGGAAAAAGTGGGTGGTGTTATCATTACGTTTTCCTAATATGGGAGCCGAGTTCGAATTCCAGTTGAATTCACTGCATTCATTTACGCGCAAATACCCTTGGGAAAGGTATTAATCCGTCTCTTCCTTCCAGTTATGGTTTAAATAACAGGACAGATTGGGTTCTATAGCCTTTGCTGGCAACCAGTCTACCGCAGAAAGCAATGGCAACCTACTGCGGGATAATCTTCTACCCAGTCAGTCATGTCTTTTTCGAGACATGATCGCCCAAGTGTGTTGCACGTATGGCACTTAACTGACTGATTGAATGACGTCACCCAGTCGTAACGTTTTGGTTACCCCCCAACTCAAATGAAAACAAGATTGTCTGCGAAAATTTCGAACATGTTAAAAGGGATTAAATTTTTTTTTGAAAATAATTAAGAATTATTTTGATCTTTCCTCTTAATAATAATATAAACATTTTGATGGAAAAAGTTTGTTTTATTAAGGTTAGAACCTTTTTTTTATTCATAATATGCTGTTTTTTTTAGGGATTTAGTGGCGGTATCTATATTTAAAAGAATCGAACTAAGAATGGAAGAATGATCCTTTAAAAAAATCATTTTGGGGTGATAACTTTCTCGACTAAAATATTTCGGTCTGGAACGAATGTGCGGTGTAAATAACTTTATTAAAAAAAAAAAAGAGAGAGAGAGTGAGAGAGAGAGAAAGAGAGAGAGAGTGAGAGAGAGAGAAAGAGAGAGAGAGAGAGAGAGAGCGAGCTGAAAAGATGGAATCGCGGTGGAGCAATGGATCGCTGCTCTAATTGAGGAACCGGAGAGCCGAGTTCGAATCTCAGTCAATTATTCACTACATTCACTTATGTGCTAATACCCTTGGGAAAGGTGTAAATCCAGCTCTTCTTCCCCGGCTGTGGGTAAATAGCAGGATAGGCAGGGATTTTTCTTCTGTAGCAACCGGTCTAGTAGAATTCAAAGCAGCTGGAGAGAGTTGGGCTCGTCAAGCTACCTTGCTTAAGAAACGTCACTACTCCTGCGACGACAGTACATGTAGGGGAAACACATGGGTTACGGCACTCATGATGAAAAGGGAGACTAGTTAAGACTCATAAAAGCGGGAGCCTTAATTTGACACCATTTACTTGTCCGTCTAGCTTTTGATGCACATTGTATAAACTAATATTGATTCCATCAACTTTCCGACATGGGGACAATTTTCTATCACGTCATTTTTATGATTCCGGTCATAGTGTCAAGAAGCAGCGTTTAAAACCTAACCAGGTGCGATTTCAAGTCACAACGATATAGATTTTAAATTTTCAACTTGATTTAGGTACAGACAATCCATTATTAATTTTTTGGAGAGTTGAAACAAGTGCTACTCGTTAGATCAAATGTGCTTTTAAACGAAGAATTTTATAGCTAGACAAAGAGTCCTATCAACATTATTTAACAAACAACTGTTGTGATTAGCGTTCCTGCTATATATTTTAGAGATTCTCGAAAAACATCCAAAGAATCTGCAAAAATATTGGTCCTGGCGTGGCATCTCAGTTTCAGTAGCTTCACTGCGCCTTTTTTATGAATATTTTTTGGTAATTGTTCTATTAAATTTTCCGATATGGTATCTAGACTTTAATTGAAATATAAGATTGGCAGCAAGATCTTTTTATTTTACTGTTGAAATGGCGAAATGTTACCATAAGTTCTATGCTAGCACTTTTCGCTTGTGGAATTTTCTTCAGAGTTCTTGCTTCCAACAATTTAAATGCAATGTCATTCGGCAGCAAGGTCTTTGGAGGCTTTCAGGAGCGTAAACTTCTTAATTGCTATTGTTTTCTGACCCCCTTGATCTGATGTCGTAGTGATGGGCAAATAGTTTTTAAAGGAAAAAGGAAAATGCTTCACAGTATGTGTAACTTATATTTAGTCTTCGAAGTAATCGCCATCGTCATCCAGCACCTTCTGCCAACGTGTCTTCACCTGTTCAATGGCCTTGCAGTAGAACTCGGGGAGGCGGGTTGACGCAAAGAAGTCCGTCAGGGTTTTGCGCAAGTCTGCTTCATTGGTGAAGGATTTCTCACAAAGATGATTGTCCAGGGAGTGGAAGAGGTGGTAATCGGATGGCGCAAGTTCAGGTGAATAAGGTGGATGGCACAAAGTCTCCCACCCGAGTTGCTGTATGGTGTCCCTGACCCCTCGCGTGACACGCGGCCTAGTGTTGTCATGGAGGAAAAGGACACGTTTGTGATTCACCAGTGCTGGCTCCTTCTGGCGCAATGCCTGTTGTACGCGTTTCAGTTGCTGCGAGTATAGGTCTCCAGTGACCGTTCGTAGCAGTTCATAATGAACCACTTGACGACCTGTCCACCAGACACAAAGTATAATCTTGTGTGGCTGCATGGGTGGTCATGCGGTGTGAGGGACAGCAACCTGAAGAGACTACCAATGTCAAGAACGCTTGGAAGTTTCGTACAGAACCAACTTTTCATCACTGGTAAGCACTCGATTGAATAAGGATGCGGTACGGTGGCGAAAAAGCATCGATACCCAGGCTGCCACTCGTTGTCCCTTGTGGACCGCCAACAGCGTTTGCGGAACCCACTTGCTCAGTTTGTACGTCTTACCTAGGCGGTGCAGGTGAAGTCTAACTGTTTCATCGGAAACGTTGAACTGTCTTGCAAGTTCACCACACGTTAGACTACTGTCCTCTTCTGGACTCCGTCATTCAAGACCGGTGGTCGTCCACTGCGAGGATCATCATGGAGAGACAATTCTCCTGACTTGAATTTTCGAAACCAGCGCCTTGCAGTACGTTCATCCACAGCACTATCCCCAAAGGCTTGACACATGCGGCGATTCGATGCAGCTGATAAGCCCACTTTGAAGTCGTAAAGCAAACAGCCCCGACCGAGATCTCTACACACTTCCATCCTTCTCACAGCTGTCTGGTTCGTAACTGATGGCCGGGCACGGTGCCCGTGATTTTTTTTTTATAATGTCTGATTTTCCTACTCCCGGCTGTCCGAATTTGAAAATAATTGCTACATGCATTTCGTATATGTTTCAACTTTATTCAAAGACTAATCAAAAAACGGACAGAACATTTTAGGTTATAATGTAAAATACCAGCAATACATTTTCATATAAAAATTACTAAGAATATGCGATTGCTAACAAAGTGTAGGAACTTCACCTAAACCTGTTTAAAATATTACTAAACAACCTACTTAAATGAACTTTTATGTCCTTTATTCAATTTCTTAAGTCATATTGTATTCCAAAATATAAAAGATTCCCAACTGTTTCTTAACAGGAAGAAGCTGTTTGAGTTTAATTTACTCAGTCTAGAGTTAACCGTTAACTTAACAATTTTTTTTATTAGTGAGACACTAATAAAAAAAAATTGGAAAGTTAACGGTTAACTCTAGACTTGGACAGAGGTTAAGATTCGGAAAAACTCAAATAGGTCTTTGTCGAGATGAATCTTCACTTGACTTTTTCTGGATAGATTTGAACCATTAATTGTTGTATGAATTTGGTCTGACGAGCGGTAATAACGGAGCCGCGAAATATAATATTACCTCCGAGTTTATAAAAATATTCAACTTTTGTTCATGATTATAATACTCTGTTAAATTTAACAATAAATTTTAACATTAAGTTCTATTTGGATTTAATCTCCCGTGGAATATATCTT